>JAUCMU010000097.1:26216156-26229859 GCA_032275025.1 Enteromius treurensis
AAAACAGACTGTTTCATTCTAGGGTCAAATTCTAGGGTTGTAAATGGACCTGTAAAACAGTTTCTGGGCATTTTTTCACCTTATCTAAGCTACATACCTTCTATGTACATGTCAGAGAACAATTTAAAATATTCTCTTAAATCATTCTATGGCACCTTTAAATCACAAATACTATATAATTTAGAAATTCTTATAAATGATTACAAACACTTCAAAATTATAATTATATTATAATTAAACATTTTAATATTCATAATAATTAATATACATGTACATATAGTATTTTTTACATGTATTAGAGGTAACAAAACATATGTAAAATAATATTTGTATACGTAAAATAATATTTTAATGCTTATGTATTTACGTAGAAATAAATCTGTTTATCTAAACTTATTGAATAATGTTGCATTATATGCAAAATAAGTTTAATGAGTAAACATTACATTTATATATGTTAAATAAATAAATAAATACTATATTCACAAAAAATGCCATAAAAGCACCATTAAAAAGAATAATAAAGGTCGTTATTCATTCTAAGCTGTTTTTAAAGTCACATTCACACATTAAACAAACCAAAGCAGCAAATTAGACACTAATAATCCAAAGTGACCATTTTGCAAAAAAATTTGCAAGAACACTTTGACGTTCCACCGAAGAAAATCAGTCAGGCAGGTTTGAAACAACATGAATATGGATAAATCCACACAGGAAGACGGATGATTTCTAGGTGCACTGTCCCTTTAAGAGCCAGCCTGTGATGGTTTATTGGTGTTTGCTCATTGTTTTCCTCACGCTGGACGAGGTCCAGAACTTTCTCCGGCAGAGGCTCTTAAGCAGATTATATCTCTCCTGGCACAGACGGCGTGTAACAGACTTAATTATAGGTGTGTGTCATTGTGTTAGACGAGTCTTCATCAAACAGTGTGTCAGAAGCAATGAAAAACACCCTGCATCAATCTCACGGCAGCGTTCGAGCGGGTGCACAGGCCGAGACAGGCTTGAGTTTATATGGCTAAAAAGAGGCTAATATTGATGATAAACGTGCCAGCGTTATATAATGAATTCAACAGCTCCCTCTAGTGAAGATGCAAGCTTTATCATTTCACCCAAAACTATATGATTTGTCATCGTCCGTGAACACAAACATGCGGGTCAAATCTGGAATCTGAGGACGCAAGAAAATCTAAATATTTTTAAAGTAGTTCAAATGAAGTTTTTAGCAATGCATATTACTAATCAAAAAGTTAGGAATGATATTTATAAAAGTATCTTCATGGAACATAAACTTTATTTAATATCCTAATGATTTTTGTCACATACAAGAAAAATTCATTATTTGGACCCATGCAGTGCATTTTTGTCTATTTAAATTCAAAGTTGTTCTAAAAGCAAAACTTGACTTCTGTATAATATATATATATATATATATACATATATATATATGTGCGTGTGTTTTTCTTAAAGAACATAGAATTCATTAGAACATACAGTATACCTTGATTAAATAATAAAAATAATAAAAAAATGGAGAAAAATTAATTGACACTTATATTATAACAATATTTAAATATTTTAACAAAATGATTTCTTTCACATGTGCTCCTTAGGTATAGCATACAGAACATATATGATACATGATAGTTATGAAATTAGCAATTTGTCAAACAAACAATTCAGAAAACAACAAAAACAAAAAACTGTTTTAGTCCAGAAACTGCAATTTTAAATTAATATTTAAAATGCGACATTTATTAAATATAAGAATGACTACATCGGAGCGTCTCCAAAATGCTTCAAAAAAGCTACCTGCAAAAGCAACAGAACTGTTAAAAGTTTTAGGCACTAAAGTGAAACGAGGATGTTGTCAAAACTAATGTTAGATAGATTTATTATAGAAGTCAATTAAGGTAGCTTAAGTAATTTGGTGTGAGCATCCTCCGATTTTTGCCCTTGGTTCATCTGAGCAGAGTTGAAACCATTTTTTGTCACCGCTCTACATCTATCAGCAGCACTGTTTCCTCCAGCTCAAACCACATCCGGCTCACCCGAGCGTCTTCTCCTTCAGTTCTGACTGCGGTGAGACCAGGGTCACCTACACAACGCCATTAAACGTCCCACAAACCCCTCCGTACCGCTGATCTCATCAAGACATATCACTGAGGCACACAATTACCCTCACAACACGCTTTTACCCAGAATCCACCGGGGCAAACACACACTATAGGATAGGTATTTTTACTCGCTTTGTACTTATACTTATACACTTTTCTGAACCTGTTTTTTCTGGCAATGCAGCAAGAAAGACAAAACACACTTCAGGCTAAAACAAGTTCATAAAAAAAGCACACAAGTGAGCAAACCAAGTGCAAAAATCAAACAAAAATACACTTATATTCAGGATACAGTTTTATATTTTATGCAGTGTTGTTTCTCCATTAAAATTAGACACACACACACAATATGTGAGTGATAATAATTACATTGCAAAATTAAAGAAGACTTTTATTTTTGTACATTCTGTCTGGAAAATAAGGCAAACAGGACTAATTAAAGCAGTAATATTTTGCAGCGAAGGAGCTGTGGCCTTCTGGTAAGGAAATTCTACACAGTAAATGTGTGTGTGTTTATTTCCGAGGGCAGGAGAGGAAACGGTATTCACATTAATCATTTCAGACCATTCCCATGGTGAGCATTCGTCTTTTCATCTGTCCTCTAAAGGATAAAACACACGTCTGGCCTTTTAAACGAGCAGCGTTCACGAGGGCTGAAGAAAAACTGCTTGAAGCAGCACAACTGAGGCTGAAGGACGTGAAGGTGAGAGAGACCATCAACCGCCGGCAAACCCAAAATAACGAGGCTACAGAGATATTACAGTGAGCAAGACTGAGCCTTCTGTGGGAAAAACCGACAAACAAAACAGAAATGCACCACGCAGAAGTATCATTCTGGTAAGAAATGACACATTTAATTGATCAAAGCCAGTAATGATGTAAGTGATTGCTATTTTGTATTCATAAACACTGTGAAAGTATTTTTCTTTAACATCTGATAATTTTCCCCTAAATGTCCTTGTATGAAGAATTATAAAGTATATTCCTTGCTGATTTTTATTCAAATGACTTGATATGTTCATATTAACAAATAAAGATTATTTTTTAAAAGTGATAAATAACAGAGGATATTTTTATGCTTTTAAAAATGCCTTTATATTTTTTAAATACATTTCCAAAATAAATAAATATGAAAAAAAACTTAAATTCCATTTTTAGAAAATATTGACATAAATATATTTTAAAAGTTTAGTTAATAAACTTTATTTTCAGAATAATCTGTACAATAAACGAATTCATTCTTTACAGAATTTTTACAAACATTCTTTTACTATTAAATCTAATTTAATGCATATGAGATGAATAAACATGTCTGTTTTAAAACAGATTTTGAATGCTGGTGTATTTATAAACACATTAGCATCATGCTGTATAGATGTGCAATATTTGTTGCAACGGAGCAGAAAAGGAAACCAAGAGCCTGAGAATGTCCCCCTGCATGTCGAGCTTTTATCACTCATTGCATCGGTTGAGAACACGGTGTTTACATCAGGTCACAGACGGCCTCTATATTCTGAGCGCTGATCCTCATCAGCTGAGATGTGTATCCGTTACCGCTCTGAGCTCTTAACGAAGCCGATAATGAGATGAAGCGAAATGGTGTGTGACAGTCATGAATCAGCGGTGACGGACGAGCCGGCTCTGACGGGATTCTGGAGCTTGTTGAGTTAAGCACATCGGGAAGGACTTACTTTACGTCACGCTCAGTCAGCATTCCCAGGTTTGCTGAATAACCATAGTCAAAGAAACTTTGAGTTATGATGAATACTGAAGAACATTACAGTAGTTACAGGAATGGTTCACCCAGAAATTAAAATGCACTGTCCTCAGACCATCCCAAGATTAGGATGAGTTTGTTTCTTCATCAGATTTGGAGAACTGTAGAATTGCATCAGTGTCTCAGCAATATTTCAAGTGTTTATTTCTTTTCATTTTTGTAACTGACAACTAATGAAATCCCAAATTCAGTCTCTCAGAAAATTAGGATATTACTTAAGACCAATACAAAGGAAGAAATCTTGGCCAACTGAAAAGAATGAGCATGTACAGCACTCAATACTCAGTTGGGGCTCCTTTAGCCTGAATTCCTGCAGAAGTGCGGCGTTGGCTCGGAGTGGATCAGTCTGTGGCTCTGCTCAGGTGTTCTGAGAGCCCAGGTTGCTCTGATAGTGGCCTTCAGCTCTTCTGAATTGTTAGGTCTGGCATATCGCATCTTCCTCTTCACAGTACTCCATCGATTTTCTACGGGGTTAAGGTCAGGCGAGTATGCTGGCCAGTTAAGAACAGGGATACCATGGTCCTTAAACCAGGTACTGGTAGCTTTGGCACTGTGTGCTGGTGCCAAGTCCTGCGGGAAAATGAAATCTGCAGCAGGAAGCATGAAGTGCTCTGAGTGCCTGGTATACAGCTGCGTTGACCTTGGACCTCAGAAATCACAGTGGACCAACAGCAGCAGATGACATGAAACCCCAAACCATCAGGGACTGTGGAAACTTTACACTGGACCTCAAGCAATGTGGATTCTGTGCCTCTTCCTCCTGACTCTGGGACCCTGATTTCCTAAGGAGATGCAACATTTACTTTCATCAGAGAACATAACTTTGGACGACTCGGCAGCAGTCCAGTCCTTTTTGTCTTTAGCCCTGGCGAGACGCTTCTAAAGCTGTCTGTTGTTCAAGAGCGGCACAAGGAATGTGAAGCTGACTCCAGTTGCAGACCATTCTTTGTGAATCTCTCTCACATTTTTGAATGGGTTTTGTTTCACAATTCTCTCCAGGGTTCGGTTAGGGCTGGGCGATATGGAGCAAAAAATATATCTCGATATACAATATATATCTCAATATCTTTACAGGATAAATAACCCCCCTAAAAATACTGCAAAAACAAATGTGCCAAATTCCAAAGTCCTTTTTTATTAAAACTCAGAGGTAGCCAGCTCTGAACAAAGCTTCTGAGAATTTTCTTTTAAAAATCCATGTATACATATTGTTAAACAATAAAGGACGAAATAATACATACTGCCTTCTTTTCATAAAAACAAAACAAAAAAAACAACTCAAGTCAAAGTAAGCAGAGCAAGCTTTGGTTGGCACCAACTTTCGGCATTCACAGCAGTAGACATCTGTCCGCCCCACGACGGACAAAAATAAAAATGTTGGCACGAGCAGGTGAGAGAAGATTGAGCGCAAGAATAATCGCGCGCGCGGGGTTTGAAATGAGCTCGCGGGCTCCCGTTCTTCGCATGTAAATCTGTTTTCCTCTCGCGGAAATGGTTTACCGTGCACGCCAGCGTCAGTGGTGCGCTCGCTTATTACTGGCATAAATTTGGCGCCATAGATTTGTTGGGTTTTTCGTTCAGGCACCGCACGCGTTTTGATTCCGTTCGGTACATACCGGTTACTTGGGTACCGGTGCCATACTGGTACCGGGTTTCGGTACCCAACCCTAATAGCCTCCAGGCCGGTCACGGGCGCCATGTTGGATGAGACGACAGGCGAGGGCGAGCACAGCACAGAGAAGGCAAACAAGCAAAGTGGCGAAAATTAAATATAAACGTCATATCGATTTAATTAAAGCCTGAATTAAAAAAAAATATATATATATATATAATGCAAAAATAGATATAAAAACCAAATAAATAAATAAAATCAAATTCCGATTGAATATGAAATTCGCAGGGCTTTAATCGTTTCCAAAAAAAACATAGTGCCATTTTTGTGCATTTGCATGTATTTTTATATACAACCCACAAAATAAAACTAAAACAACCAATAAAATGCCACTAAAATACTTCGTAAAAGTCTTTTTAAATTCAAAATTACTAAAAACACAATGACACACAACAATGATCTGGAAACTGGAGCGACTGAAGATGATTTGCGACGCACTCCTCTAAACGTAACTTTGACGGATGGCCTACATGCATTAGTGAGATGAGGACATTAGCGCTCGGGGCAGAACGCAGCGCTCAGCAGATAATGTCCATAATGAAATTTGGGCTCTAAGTGGAGGATGAAGTGACAGAGAAAACCAGAGGGAGGGAGAAAGAGAGAGATTTGAATACCAGCGGACCTTCAATACTGATCCAATACACAGCAGACGCTTTCTGACTGAGTACCAGAGAAAGAGAAGAGCAGTGAGCAACAGCAATCAGGTCGATCAGAACGACACTGAAGTTATGAGAGATATGCATAAACATGAATTCATATCTGTCCAAACTTAGAAATATTGTGTTTATTCAAAAATCAATGGACAGAAACATACTCTATCAAAAAAAAAAAAATCACTAGTATGTCTTAGATTAAGCAATGAGAACACTTAACAATAACTAATAGGACCTCAATGCATTTATTAAAATTAACTAATTTGTTACAGTACTTATTCTTCTTTGTTCATTTGTTAATGTAATGTTAGTTCATGTTAGCTCAGCACCATTAACATTAACAAATACAACTTTTTATGTGAGTTATGCATTAATAAATGGTCAAATTAAAATTAAAGATTAATAAACGAGTCAGAGTGAAAATTATTTAATGTCAAATGGAAAATTGAATCACGTTGTAAAGTTTTAACTGTCAACTTTTATTCTATTCATTCTTAGTGCCAATCTCACACTTAGTTCTAAAAATGAATCAGACAGACATCAAGACAGAGATAAATAGAAAACACACACACTCATTATTTTTCATTGCTAGTTTGTTAATTAACGCAGCTTTTTTGCCGTTTCTCACACACTTAGCCCCAAAACAGATGGATATAAAACAGAAAGCGCACATTCATGTTTCTACAAAGCGTCTTTAACTGCTCAATAAAAACTACAGATGCTGCCTAATGAAGAAAGCGGTGAACTACAGCGAGTGCAACCTCAACAAAACATCACTGCAATCCTTCACAAACTCACAACAGCCATCATTACTGTGCTAAAGAAAGCGGGAAAGGTAAGGAGAGTTTGGCTTAATAATGAAGAAAAAAAATCCCAAAGCACTGCTTCTGGAATCCAACACGCACACATAAAAACAGCTCAAATGCTGAAAGCACGTGAGAAGTGTTAGATGCGCTGGTGATGTCCTCTCTAATGATTTGCTACAGTTTAACTGCGGTAACCCGATCGGCTGTATAACGGCCGGACATCAGTGGAGCAGAGCTGTTAAAACATCACATGACACCCGCCACATTCCTGCATCACTATAAACACACACACACGCTCTGACGTCACCTACACTAATACAGGCCATATGTCCAGAGACAATGACACACACCCCTAGAGAATGCATCTTGTGCAATCGCTGTAATTAATATTGCTGCATTACAGACAAAGCCATGAATCACAACCTGCTCACACTTTACTGCACAGTAACAGAAAGACATCTACATACCGCTTAAAGAAAACTATTCCTTGGAGGCATTAATCCAATCTAAAAAATACACACACTTATTTTCTTTAATAGATAATATTATTATGATTAATAAGTAGTAATAAAAATAACAATTTTAAAAAATGAACACATGAAACATTTTAATTTAATAGCTATTAACAACAATAATAATAACAACATATATAAAGTACTTTAAGTTATCAATAGTAATATTATTCTCATTATTAATAAATCGTATTAAAAAATATTGATTTACTGATTTTATTTTATACATAAATATAAAACATGCATATAAAATGTATTATTATTGGTAGTAGTACTAGCATTAATAATAAATGTTATTAATGAAAACATTTTGTAATAATAAAAAATTGAGAATCAAATAAAAAATAAAATCTCAGAGGAAAACTTTTGGCTTTGAGCAACATATAATGTCATGCTTTGCTTCTAAATCAAAATAAAGGAAGTTTGATTTCGATCACACACACACACACACACACACACACACACACACACACACACAGGTTCTTCACTCGCACGCTGAACAAGAGAGCACTGATGAGCAGGTGTTATGAACGTCCTTCATGTCAAAGCAAAAGCACTCTTAGACCAAACAGCATCATGTATTCAGCTCATCTGTATGAGCAGGAAAGAGATCTTGTCAGGAAATTAAACTGCTTTCAGTGAATAAAGAGCAAAGAAAGGAGGAGATGAGACACACTGCATTGGTCAGTAATAACCTGACAGCGCCACCTACAGACTGAACAGACTTCAGCAGCTCACTCATTCATCTTTCATACTCCGGTCTTTAGGGCACTGTTTGGCTCTTTGTGGTACAAGGTAGAAGTAAAGGTCACATGAGTACTGAAGCCTATTTACACCACATATGAAAATAAAAAACGTTCTGTTAAATCAAAATCATAAGATGAAATTATGACATAATAACTCAAACTCATATTTCACAATACAATGGTTTTTAAATAAAGCAGCACAAATTAAAGGCGGTCAAATTAAAACATAGCTTCTTTTATAGTTACTTTAATTTCTATTATGTATAAATCAAACAAACAAACATGTAAAAATCAACTTATTAGGAAAGATTGTTTTGACTACCACACAGAATATGAAAAATACAAAGCACATTTGATGAATCAGGCAGTAATCAGCAGTTCATCACTATAATGCGGTGACCAATTAAAGGCAGCAGTTAAACAGCACTCAGACTCACAGTGTCGGCCAGCTCCAGGTAACTCCCGCCGTGGCCGGAGGGATGCCCAGCCGGAGGCTCCAGCGCGCTGGGCTGATCCAGGAGCTCCTGAAGGAACGGAGAGCTCTGCGGCGGAGCATGGCTTTGTGTTGGAGACTGCAGATCTGGACTTTGTAAGTCTCGAGCTCCAGAATCAAACTCCCAGCTCTCTCGAGCACCTGCATTGACAAACAAACAAAGGTAAGTTGAAATCCTAACAACTGGTTAACTCAGCTTTCATATGATGCAAAAAAAAAAAGAAGAAAAAATTATATATGTATATATATTGAGCCTTATGACTAGTCTTGTGCTCTACAGAGGTCTGGACAGAACAATGCTGGTGGAGAACACACCTAGGCTGTTGTCGCTGCTGGTGGGCCACGAGGCCACACACTGATGAGCCTTCCTCTTCTCCGAGTCGCTGAAGAGCAGTGATAGCTGTCCTTCTTCTTTGCGGATCTCGTTGACCAGCTGCATGCGGCAGCGTGTGAAGTCTTCGAAGGAGATCTTTCCTCGCTCGTCTGCGCCGAGCTGCCCCATGATCTCTGCCACCGAATCCTCCATGTTCAGCTGCCGGCAGACCATCAGCAGATCATTCCTGAGCACGAGACAAGACAGAGCTAAAACGTGCAGCGGGATCACATTTTAGACCAATTCTGACACGTACAGCCATTGCATTTGGACAGTTTAATCAGAAAAAGCATGAGAAACTATGTATCTGAGAGTCCAATTTAGTCTTCTCCAGATGTTAACTGATGGACTGGAGTGGTGTGGATTATTGTGATGCTTTATCAGCTCTTTGGACTCTCATTTAGTTAGACATCATGCATCTAGTAGTGATATAAAAATATGAAATTAAATTAAAAAGCAAAATTAAAAAGTAATAAATTAAAAATGTAATAAAGCTTCTGCATTATTTTTACGACTATAATGCATAATACACTGTAGCTCGCTATAAATACTCAAAAGTGGCAAATGTAAATCTGTTTGTCGTTTAAAACGGAACAAATCTGTTTGCATGTTTGTGCATCTTTCTTTTTAGATTTTGCATCTAATGCAACAACATTTGGACTTTTTTAAAGAGTTTATTTTAATGTCCAAATACTTTTAGAGCAGATGCGTGACTTTTAACGATATTAACCTTTTTACAACACATAGAAGCATGCTTGTTGTCTTTTTTAGAAAATAAAAAAAACAAAGTTTTTGCCAAGCAGTTCTGATGCCACAACACGTGACTGCTATCAATATCACCTCTACAGAACCACTCTAATTCACCAAATTACCGAAATGCACGCAAGACGTCCCGCCAACACCGCCACAAACTATCAAGAGTAAAACAAACTCAGAAACAGCAACAAACGCCAAAGTTTAGCGGATGAGGATGAAACATTTCCTGTCACTTCCGACGCCCCAAACTAACACACCTCTGACAACCCCCGAGCCTCCAAACCGATTTTAGACGCGTTAATAAGTTTGTTGTGGCTTCTTGTCGTGAATTAAATCGTAATATCGCTGCTTGGCGACCGTTCATACAAACTGAAAGAGTCGGCTCGCACCGCGCCTGTTCCGCTGCTGCTGCTCAGTTCACCGAGTCTCCGGAGTTATAATTCTGCACGTAAACCCGTCAGAGTGAGTTCGCGGAGGTTTCTGACCGGTTAATGTAGCCGTCTCCGTCCCCGTCGCAGGTCTGGAAGAGCCGTCGGACCCGCTCCTCCTCCGCGGTGCTGCACGAGTCGCTGCTGCCGCTCTCCTCCGCCGCCGCCGCCGCCATCATGAACACCCGCTCCACACACCGTCAGCACACCGCTGGACTTCACAGCACTTCACATAAAACTGCAAGCTCTTTTTAATTAGCTTAACGTTACATATTGTAAAACGCAACAGTTTAACAATATTATACTGTCCATTTAAAAGATTAAAAAAGGGGAAAATTAAGGGGCTACAGTTTATTGTTATTGTAAATAAATGTGCATTTATTTTATTTTTTAATTTAATTATTTTTCCTGAATATTATCACTCGGATTAACAATAACAATATTATTTCACTCGGATTTTAAATAAAAAATAAATGTCTCTATATTAAAAGAAATATATATATATATATATATATTATTTTATTTTTTTTATTTTTTTTAATGCTATAATATATATTATTATTTTTATTGTAATATACATTTGTATTAATATTAGTGCTGTCAAACGATTAATCGCATCCATAAAAAGTTATTGTTTACATATTTGTGTGTGCTGTGTATATTTATTATGTACATATAAATACGTAAAATATATTTCAGAAAAAAAAATAAATACATAAATTACATTCATATAAATTTATACATGTATTCTCAAAACATATACTGTATTTTTGTATTTATACATAATACACGTACACAACACACAAATATTATGTAAACTAAATATTTAACTGCAATTAATCGTTTGACAACACAAATTAATATCTAAAATATATTAATGTTTTATGTTTAATTTTAAATGCATTTGATGTATTTTCCTTGATTTTTAATATTATTTATTAGAGCTTTCACATCAGTTAATCACATCCAAATATGTTTTTATTTAAATATATTTTATACTGTGCATATGTATATATAATATACAGTGCCCTCCACTAATATTGGCAGCACCCTTGGTAAATCTGAGCAAAGGTGGCTGTGAAAATAAATCTGCATTGTTTATCATTTTGATCTTTTATTTAAAAAATTCGAACTGAATTAAAACAATTAAAAATGGGGAGAAAAACTCATGATGAAATAAATGTTTTGGGTGCCAATACATGTTCTCAATTGGCACCCAGTTATTGCTATGTCCTTTTTCCAAGATAACTTCCCAAGTTTTCTCCTGTGACGCCTGAAGAGTTTGGAGAACACCTTATAAGAGAAAAGAGACCATTCCTTCATCCAGAATCACTCCAGATCCTTCAGAATACCAGCTCTGTGATGCTTCTCCTCTTTAGTTCACCTCCCTCAGGGTTCAGGTCAGAGGACTGGGAGAGTCATGGCAAAAGCTTCATTTTGTGCTCAGTGACTAATTCCTGTGTTTATTTTGATTATTGTCCCAGTGGAAGACCCAACCACGGCCCATTATAAGATTTCTAACAGAGTCAGTGAATTATTGATTTGTAATCTGTTGGTATTTGATAGAGTCTATGATGCCGTGTGTCTAAACAAGATGTCCAGTACCTCCAGCTGAAATATAGGCCCACAACATCAAAAACACAGCAGTATACTTCACTGTACACATGGAGTACTTTTATCCGTGTGTAAATCAAACACATCTCTAGTGATTGCTGCTTAAAAGCTAATTTTTAGTTTAATCTGATCATATAAGCCAGTCCCATTTGTAGATCCAGTCCTGTCTGACAACTGAACATGCTGGAGATTGTTTTGGGATGAGTGCCCTTGGGTTCCTCCTGCTGCAAGACAATGCTAGACCTCAACTGGCTGGAGTGTGTCAGCAGTTCCTGCAAGATGAAGGCATTTATGCTATGGACTGGCCCCCCGTTCCTGAGACCTGAATCCAACTGAGCACATCTGGGACATCATGTCTCGCTTCCTCCACCAACGCCACGTTGCACCACAGACTGTCCGGGAGTTGGCGGATGCTTTAGTCCAGGTCTGGGAGGAGATCCTCCACCTCATCAGGAGCATGCCCAGGTGTTGTAGGGAGGTCATACAGGCACGTGGAGGACACACACACTCCTGAGCCTCATTTTGACTTGTTTTAAGGACATTACATCCATGTTGGATCAGCCTGTAGTGTGTTTTTCCACTTCAGTGTTGAGTGTGACTCCAAATCCAGACCTCCATGGGTTAATACATTTGATTTCCATTGATAATTGTGTGTGATTTTGTTGTCAGCACATTCAACTATGTTGAATCTAAGATCTAGGATCTGTTATTTTAGTGTTCCCTTTATTTTTTGAGTGGTATATTACACTTATTTAATTAATTGGTAAAGAGGCTTGTTGGCATTACAGCGTTTGTTATTTACTCTTTCACGTCAGATATGAGGAAGAAGGCTGTGACTGTAGATATGAACACAAGAAAGAGAAGAGATGGAAACGAAATGTTGTAAGAAGCAAAAACAGAGGCCAAACAAGAAAAGATACAAGAAACAAGGAGAAAACCGGAAGTGTCTCGGCTATGGGTTGCCCTTTGACCTCGCATGTGTTTCCAGCATTCATTTATTCCATTCAGAGAAATTGCTGCTGATCATCTGTCAATATTTGGCCGTTGGCGCAACTCTATTCTGAGAGAATAAAGGCCACCTCACTATAAAGGTCTGATGGAGAACAGACGAGTACCAGAAGAGAAAACCAAGCCAAAGACAATAATAGGAAGCTTTTAAAAAAATCTGAACAAAAACATCAGCGGTTCAACCAAACAAGAGCATTTCTCACATTAGCCGAGGAAACAGAAGAGCAGCTGATGGATTTGAAGGAAACGACGGGTCAGATTTCACAGAAAACACAAGAAATACGAGACTTTCTGTCTATCAGTGGGATTTCAGTAACCAATAATACTTATATTTTTATTAATATGTGTAAACATTAATGAAATAAAAATTCTGTCTTCATTTACTCCCCCTCAAGTAGTTCCAGATCTGTATGAATTTCTGCCAAACCAAAGGAAGATCTTTTAAAGAGAAGTAGTAACCAGACTGACTTCCACAGCAGGAAAAACAAATACTATAGGAGTCCATGGTGACCCAAAAGAGCTTTGTTTGAACTATTCCTCTAATATTAATCAAATTATATAAATATATTTTTAGGTTTAATTTCAAAGAGTTATTTAGTAATTTTTATGCTTTAACTTAAATGTATTTCAATCAGCTTCCAAAGCAATATGACATTTTATGTAGTCTCAGCCTCAGACGTCACGTCCACGGAGCGTTGGCTGAACGTCTGATGCATACGGTACACTTTTCTGGAAACACTTCAGCAGT
>JAUCMU010000097.1:26229959-26249286 GCA_032275025.1 Enteromius treurensis
CGAAACGTGACGCTGAACGAAACGAACTGTGATTGGTTGTTTGACATGTCAGTCAAACGGCATTATGGGCGGGCCTTACCAAAGAAAGCGGCTATGAAGTCCAGACCTTCAGCCGTCAGTCTGAAGGTCTGGCTACGCAAGACTACATTTAATGTAATATTTATCTCAGCATTTTATTATATTATTTCAGTAGTCTTAATTAAGCAATAGTTACCCTGAAATGTTTAAACACAGCTGCATTTTCTGATGAAAACTGGCATAAGACAATTTTTATTGGATTACTTTTTTATTCTTTTTACTAGAATTTGTCTTCTAATTTGTATTAGTTAAATACCTCTCTCTCTGTATATATGTGTGTGTGTGTGTGTAAATATCTAAAGATAGGATTAATTTGTGTTAAGTTTATTTTGTAATTTTTTTACTAGTAATTTAGTTTTCTTCTACATTATATCATTTTCAGCAATCTTTAGTTTTAGTTCTAACCCTAGTGTAGTTGACCTCAGTCCTACCGACACCAGTCAAACCCTTACTATTCTGGTTCTGGAATCACAAAGTCTTTAACAGCAGTGGTTTTGTGAGGTCAGGCGTCCCCGTGACTGTAGTCTGGTGTACTGCAGGGGGATTGAGGAATGGAGAAAGATAAGACCTCTGAGGTGCAGAAATGCAGAATGACTGGAGAATACCAAACGGCTGAGAAACGCAGAGATCAGCAAAGAAACGGCAAATGCGTTTATTACTCGCACCTCCATCTGAAAATGCACTGTGAAGCACAAAAATGCCTCTCAGAGCGGTACAAAAGCACTGTTCAGCAGACGCTTCTTTATCAAAGAATACGGGAATGTCATCCTTCCACTGTTAAATACAAAAACTCTATAAAACACTGAGTAGAACACAAAATCTCGGGTCCTAAGGAGACACTGGAGTCTTTATTTGATGGTTTTGTTGATGTTGCTGTATCCGGCTCCGACACACGTCATCAGGACCTTCTCTCCTCCTTTCTGTTCATCTTCCGCTTGCTGTTGCTCGATCTTGAACATGATCTGAAAGTAGTCTCGGACGTGTCTCAGGAACTCGATCCTGCATGGAAAGCAGTTAGAACATGGTTTCAATAAGAACAAATCCCAGTCATTACCCTTGTACATGACTAAAAAACATGCTATTTACATGGAGTTTCCTAAACAAGAGGTTTGAAGTTGATTTTAAGCTAATAACCATATAAATAATAACATAAAATCAAGTTAACAAATAAGGTGACCCTGGAGCACAATACCAGTCATCAGCAGCACAGGTACATTTGTAGATAAATAAAATAAAATATATTGTATTTTTTTATGGCAAATATCATGAGGATATTAAGTAAAGACCATGTTTCATGAAGATATTTTGTAAATGTCCTACCTTAAATATATCAAAACCTATTTTTTGATTAGTAATATGCATCGATAAGGACATCATTAGTACAAATGGAGATTTTCTTAATTTCTGCCAAAAAAGACACTTCTCATTCCCTTTCTCCTGCACACTTCTCTGGAGGCGAGACACGTGTTGGCACCGTCAATCTTCAGTTATCATAGTACTGTACTTGACAGGCACACAGCACCGGTACCATGATAACTGAAAATGGACAATTCATGACGGCAGAGAGACAGCTGCTGGATCCAGATACAAGCTTAAAACACAACACCAGTATTATTGCTGGAAAAGAGAGTTCAGGATGCCACAAATATATATAAACATAAAAAAATGGAACAGCATCCATGTCAAACAGCACCAAGGTAACAGTAAAAGAAAAGATCGTCTTTCTGCATCACATGGAGAAGCAGCAAAGCAGTTTGAAATGACATTTGATTCTTCTCGTAATTTTTGTTCACTTGAATTTGTGATACTGATGCCAGATCTCTGGAAGAAACGTCACGGCTGTGTGTGTGTGTGTTCGCTCACGTGTAGGGTGAGAGGGGTCCTAGCAGCATTTTAGACACATCCTGCTGACCTAACGTCATGTACAAGAGAGCCAAACTCTGATTGGTCGAATCCACACAGCCGCCCTGGAAGAGAAACAAAATACAGGTCAGAGCAGGGTTATTAGAGCTAAATAAACAAAACAAAAGAAAAAAAGAAACAAAATCTTTACAGTAAAATGAACAGTAACTGAAAATGATTTGATTTCAGCTAGTGGCCAGGGATTTTTATTTTATTTTATTTTAATTAACTAAAATAAAATATTTTAAATATTAATTAACAAAACCAACAAAAACTAATAAATATATATATATATATATATATATATATACATACATACTGATGTACTAAAGTATCTTAAATTAAATAAAAATGAATATTATAAAAAAATATATTGAAAAACAACTATAGACATTAAAAGGCTAATAAGCCATAAAAAAGGACAACTACAATTTGAATGAAAACTAACAATATAAAAACTTGTGTTTTAAAAAAAAAATTGTTTTCAAACAGGTATATAATATAATTTAAAAATAACAAATCAATTAAAATAATGAAAATTAAAAAATGAGGAAAAAAAGTAAATTAAATGTATATAAATCAAATTCATATAAACCTTTAAAATAAAAAAAACCTAAAAACATAAATAAATAAATAGGTAAGACTTCTTTTTTAAGGCGTCACATGTACTTAATTTTATAACAACACTTAATTACACATAGCTACATGTAATCAACCCTAAACCAAACCCTGATCCTAACCTTAACGTACACGTAGTTCATAACTATTACTCAGTAATTAAATATATAATTACACTGTAACAAAAAAAAAAATTATAACCAAATACTATAAAAAATGAAACATTAATAACTAAAAGTACTAATAAACAGCTACATTTCATGTGTAAAATTAACAACTGAAACAATCTCGCAGACAATAACAGAATCAATAAATCAGGTCAAACTAAAATAATATCTTTATCGTTCATTACAGCAGCACAGATCTGGGCCATCAGCGTGTCCTCATTTAAAGAGACAGTGACGCGTGGAGAAACATCACACCTGCACTAAGAATGAAAAACGACAAAGAAGTCGATCCTCACCGAGAACTGACGCTCCATTAAGAGTCATTCACGTCCTGAAGGGATTGATCTGATGCTTTCATTTTTCTATCATTAATTATGATGGACAAGAAATGGAACCAAATCGAAAACTTTCCCATAATGCCTATTGGAAAAGTCCCAAACATTTAGCTCCGTGAGCGTTAATAAAGGTGAGACACAGAGACTCCGGTCATATTCATCAAATGTAATTATGAAGACACACTGAACGTCTTTGTCGAACCTGCATAACAACCAGCCGCATGTTTACAAGACACGAGATCTCCAGAAACATCCGTCTGCGCTCAGAAACACGCATTTCAGAAGAAAAATTTATAATTATTAATGCTTCAGCAGCAGCGGAGCCAACAGAAAGAATAAAACTAAATCTAAAAGACAATACAAAAAAATCATTTTATTTATTTATAGTCTTTAAAAACCCCTGTTCCCTAAGAAGCAAGCAATTATATGCTGCATTGTAAAATAAAGCCTAATTTAGGGTCATTAGGAATATAACAAGCTAAAATAAAAATTAATCCCAGAAGATAAAAAAGTATCACAGCGAACATTTAATACTGCTTGCGCATTTTTTCATCATGAATATCAAACTGCCTTGTTTCCGTTAGCATAAATTAAGCTAAATACTATTTCACTCTACCATGAAAACTAAATGTAATCTATAATATTAAAATGTCAAAATGCCAAATATGCTTCTGATTGAATTGAGACAGATCTTGATGAGACTCATGCTTGCGTCGGCTGACAGCAGTCGATACTCTCAGACCCGCTGACCCAAACAAGGACAGGAGTGTGTCAGTGACCCGACGGCTCTGCCAAAACACACTCAAGACAAACAAGAGCATGCGTCACTCACTCAAAACTGATGGGAATGACCCCAATCATGCTCAAAAACACAAAAACAACATCAGGGAGTGCTGGGTAATACACACAACACAATATAATCATGACACAGCTCAAGTGAAGACAGAAAAAAATGCTAAATTATGCTGTTTTGTTATCAACATGTTTAGTTTTCATTTCGGACAAAACACTCCCATAATTCCTGAACCACTAAAACAACTGAGAGCAATTACTGAATGATCTTTATATGTCTTTTAATAATAAAAAGTCTTTTCAAGCAGTGTGTTGCTCAAATAATGACTGTTTTCAAACAGGTTTTTAACATTGCAGCTTTCTGCCACTAGTTAATTAACAACTAACCCCGCCCCCAACATCAAAATATTAGCTAATCAACCCATTCAAACAAACAAACCATATAAAAGAGATTGTTAGCATATATACTAAGTAAGTACTGCTTTTATTAATACAAACTTGAAATATCTGCATTCATGTATTTCATGATGTGCAGAAACCAAAGAAATAAACAATAAAAAATGTTACAAAATTGCATGAATAAAAAATGTATCATAATAACTTGCTACTTAGTTGTGCGTTTAATGTGCAAAATAAAAAATAAATAAAAATCGAATAAAAAGTACTTGCTTGCTTGCATTAATAACTAAATGCATCAATAACAAACTACTTAGTTATGCATTTCATGTGCAAAATAAACTAAATAACACTAAACATACAGTAAATAAAATACAAACTAAAATGGTAGTATAAAAAAAAAAAGTAAAATACAATGACTTGCTACTTAGTAAAACATTTAAAGTGCAAGGTTTTCTTAATGAATATAATATTAAAATCATTTTTCCTTAATATTTGCACAACACTGAATGTTTTACTGAAACGCATTAAAAACAAAACATCTAGTCAGTAATTAAACGCCTCTTTTAAATTTAAAAACAACAGAAAAAATCTAGATTTTTGAAGAGAGCGTAACAACTCACGGCATGTTTTCCAGTTTCTCCAACCGCAGCACAATCAGAACTAGTCTGCATTCAGGAGCTGCTTACTACAGAGACCGACCACCAGCTACTGATTAACCTCAACACACACACACACACACTCGCAGTGGCTGTTGTGAGCCATCAGCCAGCGCCATCAAATATTAACAGTCCTAAAAAGACGCCCTATAACACGCCTACCACCTAGAAATCAGTCTGAAAATCACCCATTTTAACTCCAACGCCATATGCCTCACCGCGAGAGAGACTGTTCCCCGCGTGCACACTATGAAGGGAGCGTACGCTGAGTGTTTATCTGGTGTCGGTACAGTGAGGTAGAGTGGATTACGGCTGTAATCTCCTTTAGCAGAGCGGATCTAACCCGTTCTCAAACACACACTTTCTCATACAAGCACCTCACACCTCTTATAATGAGATGTGATAGACAAGCAGCGATTTCCCAGCATGCCCAGGACAGTGACAACATTAAAATTCTTTCTATCCAAAGGAACATGTGAGCAGACAAACTTTTCAGAGTAAAGACCTTAACACACCCCCATCTGTCATTGGACGAACCCCAAGTTGGTTGGATAAAATGATGTCATGTCTCAAGAACTTACTTCAGGAATTGAATGAAATAACTTCAGTTTAATTGAAATGTGTGGTCCTGCTCACCCTGTAGATCTCCTCCAGCAGTAGTTTGGCACAGTTTCTGCCCAAGTCCTCCGGCAGCACCGGTTCTCCCTGACCCTGTGGGGTGGACACGACCTCAGCGCCCAGAAACGTGCCGTTCAGCGTCTCGGCCACCAGCGTCAGACCGAACCCCGGAGACCTGCGCACAACACACAGAGCATTACTCACTTCTTACTAGCACGAGGTCAGCCTGTTACTGTGGCGTCTGAGCCATTACTGGGGTGTTTGCTGGGTCACTGAAGCTGCTTGACAACTAAACCCCGCTCTAAATCATCACTCACTTCCCAGAGCTGGCCCCCTTCATGTGGTCGGTGTAGATGTAAATATCCGGGATGAATTTGTTCAGGATGCTCCTGGCCGAGTCCACGATCCGGTTGGCCATCTGAGGAGAAACTCGCACCGAGAACCTGATGCATGCTGGTTAAAGATCAACACCGAGACGCATCGACGAAAACGGTGTTCATTCCACGGCTTGATATTTAACTTAAAAAAAACTGGAGTCATATTCACAAGACATCTAGTAGGTGAAATAGCTAACTGTGAAATAAAAAGTCGTAAGTACTCCATCCATGAAAAACAGCTCCTGGATCTGTAAGAAAGGGCGGCCTACATTTGAAACTCTGTTATTAGGATACAGTAAGATTTTTTGTTTTAAACTCTCTGTTTAAATATATGGCAACACGATACTCCTCCTGCAATATTGCTCTGATCAAGTGACACAGACCCGTCCCCTATCAACCAATCACAGTTGTGGTTCTGTAAAAAGGATACGCTGTTCCTCGGATCCTCTTGATTTTTCCTGGTTCTGTGAGCTGGACGGGTTTGATGGAGCGGCGAACAGGACAGGTGAAGAGCACCTCACCTCCTCCTTCAGGAGCCATGCCTCGCTTCAGCACCTAAACACACCATCAACAACACAACACTCAACACAACCCAAACACATTCACTGGGAAAGATTAGTTTGTCTCAAAACAGACCTTTATTTCCAGACCGTCTCCATCAATCCCGAACTTCTTCATTAAAGGAACAGCGGTAACCTTCAGAAGATCCACCTGCAGAACAGAGAACATTAGCATTTTATATGAATAATCATACAGCAAAGCAGAAGAGTTCAATGTGATTACTATAGTATTATCACAGACTCAACAAAAAAGAGAAAAGCTGACCGACACTGGACTAGTTTTCAAAACTGCTATATGAATAAAAATGACATTTATGCCAAACATGCTTCAAACTATATATTCAGTCCTCAACAGAATACAGGTTTGGAAGAACATGATGACAAATCGTTTCTCTTTAAATTAGCAAATTAAAGGTGAGAGGTCAAATATCAGGGAAGGAACTCACCGAGGGGTCTGTGGGGTGGTTGGTGACACCTTTCAGCACGGCTCTGAGCGGCGTCTTCATGAACGGAGCCAGCATGAGCAGAGCCTCCAGATAATAGCCCACAGAGCGCTGGACGTTACACTCGTGCTCCACCGAGCCACCGTACAGCAAACCCGGCTGATAGAACAACACCGTTCCTGCACCGACACACACACAACATCAGAGAACAACCCACACACCTGTCCGTCCATCAGTGCTCAGGAGAACTCACCGGTCTGGTTGATCTCGATTCTGGTGCCGTTGGTCACTTTGTCGAGGAGCCTGATGAAGCTCGCTTCAAAATCTGACCGACACAAACACATCTGATGTTCAGACTTCAATCACATAATAAAACAAGGTCTTCATCAACTGAAGATGCACAATTCGAAACTTTATTTTTATAAATAAAGGCAAAAAAAATTAGTCTAGAATAAAAATAATACAAAATTACAAAAAAAGTAAACAATATAAATAATACGGAAATAGACGAATAAACGAATTGGACATGTAAACAATGCAAGTAACAAACACGTTTATACTGTTTATACTATACTTATACTGTAGAGAGCACAGATCTGGAATCTGAATGAGAGGGGAGCATCATCATTTGTAGATAAACGACTCTGTGAAGTTAATGTATTTCATAGATGCATGTTCAGATGTTTTGATGGTGATGTTGTGGATTGATTCGAAACTACGTCACATGTCATGTGTGATGTTGTGATATAAACGCACCTCGCAGGCCGGGATTGTCATCTTTAGATCTGATGTTTCGTATTTTCACTCGTTTTCCGCTCAGTGTGGATAACACGAGTCTCTGTCTGAAGCAGCTGCAGCCCTCAAACTCCATGATGAGAGGAGCACACGTGTTTCTACAGCGAGCTGAACTCGACTACACTCGACTGCTACGGGAGCCCGCGAGGGACAAGCCACAAAACGCGAAGGCGAAAAGATGACCTTACATATGAAGACCACCAGAGGGAGACAAAGTTGAGCTTTCTCTGTTTGGACAGTCTATATACTGTTGTATTGTAGTAAATAAACGTTATAATCAATTAAAAAAATATAAAATAAAATGAAAAAAGTAATTTATAAATAGAAATATTAAATAGAAACACATTGAAAAGCATAAATATATAACAATTAAACATATTTATGCATTAAAATATGCATATATAAATATATTATCCAATTGCATGTTTTCGATTCAATAGTTAGTGTTTATTGGGATTTAAGTTGTGTACATTTTACAAGATTTTAAAGATTGGAAAAGTCTCATCACGTATAATACAAAATATATAATTTAATTTATCAGTGCTTCTCCATGTATTATACATAATAAACAAATATGACATTATTGTCCTTGCAGTGAATTCAGTTTAGTGTGTCTAAGCAGATTTAGTGTCCCTAATTCAAATGATTTATAATTAAACTCTTAAAGTGTGTTGGTTTTATCTGTCTTGACCTCCCTTTGAATATGTCAGAAAACTGCATTAGAGAATCTTCCCACACAATCATGAAGTAAAAGTGCAAGTAAAACAAAGTGTGGTTTTATGACGAACTTCCTGCGGAGAGTGGTTGAGAGCGATGCTGTAAATCTGCAGAAATCATCCTGTAGCACCATGCAAAACAACAACAGCAACAACAAAAAACAGCACACATACGCTTGTTCGAAACAAAAATGCAGAAATAGCTTATTTTTATGACAGATTTTCATATAGTTTAAAATCTCACGTCTGCAACGAAAAGTAAAACAATAACATTGAAAAGTGAGGGTGTAAAGGTATTAAGAGAACAAACTTTAAAGTGACCTTAAAACGAAAGCTGAAATCTGTTCAATCACAATTAAACGCTGGGAAATAAAAGTTACTGCAAAGTATAAAGTGCAGCTATGATTTTTAGCTAAACAAATCTATGGTCAGATTCACAAGTAGTACCCACTTGAATTTTCCGTTCCTCCTCTCGACCAGCTTTCTGCTTTCCTTTTATGTTCATTATCACCACCCCCAGAGATGATCAAGAGATCCTCTGCCCAGTTCAAGACACAAGCAACTGCTGCTGTCGCTGAAACCAAACGAAAATGGTGAGTATACTGTACGTTTAAAAAGTCAATACCAACGGCCTGCAAACTGAAGATCAAACAGTGCAGCAATAGGCCTTTAAGTGACATTGAAGTATGACTTGAAATTCATCTTTTGGACAATCCATCTTTACTTTAATGTTGACTTGTTGTTCTACAGATCAGTGCATCCAAACTTCAGGAAAGGTAATCCTGCTCAGCTTTCTACAAAAGCAGTTCCTAATATCTATCACAAACTGAATCAATGCTTCATTCATTCAATCATTTTGTTTTTGTTTGTTTAATATTAAAAGTATAAAAATGTATGAAATGAATATTTTTTAGTTTCTTCATACAGGAGTAGAAAAATGAAATACAAAAATATAAATATGAGCAAAAATTGTCAGAAAGACCAGAAAAATATAAACACGGAAAACAGTCAGATAATTTTGTGCAATATGATTTTTTTGATTTAAGCATATTATTTTTCTATCCGTGATTACTGTTTACTATTCAGAAAAAAAATGCTTTTAATTCTTTTAATTTATTTAATTACTTGTGTTTTTATGCTTGTTATTTTAGTTTTTTCGTATCCACGATTGCAATACATTCGGCAGGAAAATTATCCCATTATTAAGCTTAACTAAGAGTAATGGTCAGATCTATAACTGTTTATATTCTAAAATAGGACATATTCTAAAGATTCAATTCAGTTCAATTTGTGAACCGGTTCAAGATCACTAGAAGGAAAAGAAGCGGTAGGGGACGTGAAAGGAGATGCTATTGACAAGCTAATAGGCGCAGTCGTGGCGTAATGGATAGAGAATCGGACCTGTGACCGGTGAAAGGTCGCGGGTTCGGCAGGGTTTGTGGGCGGGGGGTGCCGTGTGTGGTTGATCACTTCTCACTGCTGTGTGTGTGTGTGTGTGTGTGTGCACTTGGATGGGTTAAATGCAGAGCACAAAGTCCTAGTATGGGAAACCATACCTGGCCACATGTCACGTCCTTTCTGTTCCTAATAAGCTAACTGAATGCTATGAGCTCACAGTTCAACATCAAAGGCAGAGGATGTCAAATTAGTTTGGTAGATCAAATCCGAAAAATGGTGAGAATTAAATCAGATTTATACCACAGAGATAGTAAGATAAATTCAGCTACAAGCTATAAACTCAGCAGCACAGCAAACAGCGATTACACAATTAATCAGTGTTTTAAAGACAGGAAGAGCCACAAACACACAACAACTGAAGTCAGCCGCAGTAAAGCTTCACAGAGAAGAAACCCAGACGTAAAGCAGTCGTTGCCTGCAAAGGACTCAAAATATTAAAAATGAATATTTTATTTATGATTATATTTATTTGTTCAATTATATTTAAGCCCATGAAAATATGAGACTGTGTATAAAAAAAGGCTTTAATTCCTAAGTAACAGTACTTGATGCTAAATTCAGCACTATCTCTCTTTCTGTCTTTGTCACAAATGCAGTGCTGAGGTGAGAATCACACACTCTCTGCATACGAATGAGGAGGAGTTTGTAGCCAAAAGGAGAGACACGGTTTCTCAAAGCCTGCAGAAACATGGGATACATAGCAGTCAGGTCAGGCATTTTAAACTTTATGTATCTGTCTACTATTCAGTCTTTAAAAAGCCCACAAATGGTTCTGTAGCTGATGAATGCAAAATAAAAAACTTGTGTGTTTCAGGATGCAGTGCCAAACATTGCATTACTGGGTTCTGGAGGAGGACAAAGAGCCATGGTGGGTTTGCTGGGATCCCTGGTTCAGCTTGATAAAGCGGGTCTTCTGGACTGTGTCCTTTATCTGAGCGGAGTCTCTGGATCCACCTGGTACCAGCCCTGACAAACAACACACACACACACACACACACACACACACACAGATTGAATTAGGTTAAATGTCAAAAATGAGAGCAGGATGTTCTTCTCTGAAGGTGCATGGCCTCCTTATACAAAGAACCAGACTGGTCCACCAAACTACAGAGCGTGAAAAACAAAATCATCGAGAGACTCAACGGTCCTGCAGTCAGCTGGGGAGATGTATATAAAAAACTGAAGACATATTACAATCGGAAAGACTTTTTCAGCTTGACTGACGTCTGGGCAGCGATGGTCATCACAACATTTGTGAAAGAGGTCTGTAAATATTCGTAACATATCCTTGCATGATCTTACATCTTCTACTCATCACTAGTATTAAGCCCATGTCAAAGTCACTCACATCTTTCCTTTGGCTATTTTTTTTTACTTTTTATGCCAATCATATGCAATTCAAACACTGAATATGTCTCAAAGCTTTGTGAAGTTACCAGAAGACCTGTTGAAGGTCTTTAAAGTTCTTGCAGGAGAGATGTGACAGGGAGGTCACACAGGCAAGTGGAGGACACACACACTACTGAGCCTCATAGACTTGTTTTCAGGACATTAAATCAAAGTTGGATCAGCCTGTAGTGTGTTTTCCACTTCAATTTTGAGTGTGACTCCAAATCCCATTAAATAGGATGTGTTATTTTAGTGTAGAGCAGTGTATAATATCTTCTATCTACAGATTGATGAACACACACTCACAGATCAGTGGGAGCGTCTCAGTAAAGACCCACTTCCCATCTACACAGTGATCGACAAGCAAAGCAAACAGGAGGAGAAGAGAGGTCTGTGTTGGTCTGTGAGAAAAACAACAAACATTGTCGTGTTCATATCAGCTGTTATATGGTGTTGTTTTCTGTCTACAGACACCTGGGTTGAGATCAGTCCACATGAAGCAGGTTATTCCCTCACTGGAGCGTTTGTGAACACCTCCAGCTTCGGCAGCCAGTTTGACAACGGCTCAAAGAAGAAACAGCAGCCTGAAATGGACATGCTGTACCTGCAAGGTTACAAACTTTGTCACAAGAGTTGATTCATATTTGTAATATCAACTTCCACAGAACACTGGACTTAATGTGTGTCAAAACATAACACTAAAAAAAGCAACTGCTAAACAGACAAATTAGAACAAGAGAAAAGATCAGGTGTTTGTAACAGTTCTCATTTATTTATTTTTATATGGTTTCAATAATTGTAAACGCTTATGTATAGCAGCCTAATTATTTAAATGTAAATGTATTTTCTGCAGCTCTGTGTGGCAGCGCTTTAGCTGAAGGAAGTGAGATTAGGAAATTCCTCTGGAAACAAATTAAAGGTGAAGCTATATTTGAAGATTCAGTTCTACCTGTTGACCATCAATTTATTGCATGTGAACCCTAGTATATTTTTGTTCCCCTCAGATTTTTTTAAACAGTTAACACCTATAATAGAATCAGAAATGATTGAGGAAATGAGAAAAGGTAAAGCATTTCTTTGCATTTCTGCTTTTGTTTATTTATTAAGCTTGTCCATCACTGTGTGTTTTTATTAAAGAGAAAATATTTAATCCAAAAAATACACCTAAATTCAAAGCATTTTGCTGTGTGTTCATGTTTGTTTGCTTTAAAAGATCCAAAAGCCCCATCTGTATGCAAGTGTTACAAGGTGCTCATGGATGTTGTAGACGTGAATCTCTGTGTTTTGAACCACGAGGATCCTTCTGCTATCGTTCAATCCATCTCAAGAGCATTGCATGGTAAGGTTTTCCAAAAGGTATTTAGAATTCACTAAGAAAAGTCGAGTTGATTTTAGCGTTCTATAAAGGTGCTTATGCCTTGTTTTTATGTTTCGAGGTTTTCTCTGAGAAACATACATTTTTGTACTTCACCTTGTACAAACTCACAATAATGTCAAGTTTCTTTGTCATCTGAATAACTCAATAGTTTTGACTGAGGATGACACATTTTGTTTTGTTTATTAATTAATTAATTGATTATTTTAAAAGATAAAATGCTACTTGAATACTTAAAAGAATGTAAACAGTATAACATGAAAAATAGCGAAACTGTATGTAACAAGGAAAAGCATCTGATGTGGTTAAAATAAGCTGATTAATGTAAGACAGGCTGATTAGAATTGTACATTGTTTATTATAGAACTTGATATTGTATTTTTTCTTCGCAGATCTTGGTGGGGACCAAAGTCATAGGATTTTTCTAGGGAAAAATGTGAGGCACTACACTGACAATGTCTGTAATCGTTTGAGTCATTTGTGCTCACCGGGTCCTTCAGGTAGGTTTATTTGTCTGTAAGTTTTATTTGATTGTATAATATATTTCTTTTTGGGTTTTCTAGCCACATTCATTTATAAACTAGGAAGTCCTTAACTATAATTTATTTAAGCTTCTACTTGTCTAAAGACAAATCGTCTCACTGTATAGAGACACTGTATAGCACATATAAATCCCTACTCACATAGAAGTACAGTTGAGTATAATTCCAGAGGAAGAACACACAATTTGTGTGGGGGCCACGACTGCCCCAAGTCGTGGCCTAATGGTTAGGGAGTTGGACTTAACCCAAAGGTTGTGGGTTCGAGTTCCAGGTCCGGCAGTGATTATAGGTGGTGGGAGTGAATAACCAGAGCTCTCTCCACCTTCAATACCACGACTGAGGTGAGACCCCTGAGCAAAGCACTGTTCCCCAACTGCTCCCCGGGCGCCGCAGCACTGGCTGCCCACTGCTCTGTGTATTTTGTGTGCGTGGTTGTTTCACTTCTCACTGCTGTGTGTGTGTGTGTGCACTTGGATGGGTTAAACGCACAGCACAAATTCCTAGTATGGGAAACCATACCTGGCCACATGTCCTTTACTTTCCTTTCCTTAATTTCTGGAACAGGTGCAACTTTTGCACTACTTCTAGCCACAGAACGCTATTGTGGCGTTGGTGTGTGAACTCACTACGTGAAGTCTTTGGGATCTGTGGTGTAACACATTAAGCTAGTCACCCATGTACATTCGGACATGATCCTTGATCAACATCTTTTGTTGATTCTGGATCAACATTACTGTCCAAAAATATAGACATACTCCAATCCCTACACCAAAACCAAACCCTACCCATAATTTATTCCTAATATCAGTGGGAAATTTCCTATAAAATGTATCCCTCAAATCTGACTGGAATGTCCCTTCATTGTTGATCCTGGAACATGCTGTACTTGGTGTAATCATGCTCACCTGCACATTATCAAGCTGCAGTGGAGAGGTTTTAGCATAAGAATGAGTTCACTTAGCATGCTAACCACATTTTTTAAGGGATGCAACATTTTCATCAAACCCTTGAGGTATTCGGGGCACTGGATGGCTGGCCAATCAGAGCTCACCTAGCTTTTTTACAATGATGAGCTTTGTACAAATCAACCTGTTTCAAGGGGCGGGGCTTAGAGGAGAAACTATAATGTACAGTATGTGGAAAATAATGTGTTTTTTCAAAACTTTTACTGCATCAACACATTGCATTACACCAAATACACAAAATAATGTTCTTTTTAGCAACATCATATGACTCCTTTAATGTAATAATTGAATGTGATCAACACAAGGACAGTAATTAGGTTTACTAAGTTTCATTTTTAAGAACAAAGGTTTCAAGAGATATAACCTTTTAAATATACATTTTTGAACTGGTGGTAAGAGTTGGTCCTGGAATTGGGATCTCGAAGTTGGTTAGATCAAGTGTGAGAAAGTTAATCAATTTCCTAGGTTCCCTTATAGGGCTGCCATTTATATTTTATTAATAATAAACCATATAGACAACCGAAAAACAAAATCCAGAACCATTTACAGTACCTTACAACCATTTATTAAATTTAACAACTACTGTGCATTTGTATTCCAGGGCTTTGGATCTGTATAAGCATTTTAACATGCATGAGTAACTGGATCTGGGGTAGGAATTATAACTTCCTCCACAAAATGACAGGTGAGAACATACCTACAATTAACTAGAAATTCATTGTGAATATAAAAAAGACTGATTTCACACCGTGGTCACTTAGATGAAGCAGTGCCTCATGCTTTTGTGGAAAGCGAGACAAGAGACTATGAAGACGCAGGACTGTTACTGAACTCACCGTACTTCTCAGTGCTGAGAGAAGAAAGGCACACTGATCTCATAATTTCCCTAGACTTCAGTGAAGGAGATCATTTCATGGTATAGCACAGTTAAATAACACGTACTGTAATAAGTTGTAACACAGTCTCACCCCAAATCGTCACATATTGTCGTTTTATATATATATATATATATATATATATATGAGAGAGAGATTGCATTTCCTGAATTTACATGGGATTCATTTTTTATGTTTAGGGACTATGGTCTTAGAAAATCCAGGAAATAATTAAGTTAATAATAATGATAAATTCTGCCAAAAAGAATAGTAACTATACTGTTACAAGTAACTGTTACTGTTACATGTATACTGCCTCCTCAAGACGGTCAAACCACCATCCATGCCATAGAACTCACTTCTAGTTAGCGTCACTTCCTGCACCATATCAAAATCAAGTTCCTATCAAGTAGCCTTCAGTAAGGAGAGAGCTACACGCCTACCTCCTCACTGTCCACCGACTGCTCCATCGACCTCCTTTCGGGAGCCACACCACCCCGGAGCAAGATATTCCCCTTATCACAACCTGAAACAGAAAGTATGGATGCTTACATTTAGGAGGAACTGGAGAAGGGATTTATCCGGTCATCCACTTCACCTGCTTCAGCCGGGTTCTTCTTCGTAAAGAAGAAAGATGGAGGTCTCAGGCCATGTATTGATTACCGAGCACTCAACGAAATAACAGTCAAGTTCAGATACCCACTGCCTCTAGTCCCTGCCGCCTTGGAACAACTTCGATAGGCCCAAATCTTCATCAAGCTTGACCTTTAAAGTGCGTACAATCTGGTCCTAATTCTAGAGGGGGACGAATGGAAGACCGCCTTCTCCACAACATCAGGGCAGTACGAGTACCTGGTAATGCCCTTTGGCTTAGCTAATAGTCTATCAGTTTTCCAGTCACTCATCAATGAGGTCTTTTGCGACATGTTGAACAATTTTGTGATAGTTTATATTGATGACATCCTGGTATACTCAGAGGATTATGATACCCACGTCCATCATGTCAGGGCTGTACTACAAAGACTCATCAGTAACCAACTCTACGCCAAGATCGCAAAGTGTGAATTTCATTAGTCAAAGATATCTTTTCTGGGTTATGTAATCAGTCCCGAGGGAGAGGGCATGGACAAGGGGAATGTTTCATCTGTAGTCAACTAGCCTAAGCCACAAACGCTCGAAGA
The DNA here is from genome assembly GCA_032275025.1 of Enteromius treurensis. Classification (NCBI taxonomy): domain Eukaryota; kingdom Metazoa; phylum Chordata; class Actinopteri; order Cypriniformes; family Cyprinidae; genus Enteromius; species Enteromius treurensis. Next base: position 26,246,201 of record JAUCMU010000097.1, read on the forward strand.
TCTCCTACGCTTTCTGTGATTTGCTAACTTTTATCGAAGGTTCATCAGAAACTTCAGCAGAGTCGCCACACCATTGACAGCCATGACCCATAAGGGGTATAAACGCTTACCCTGGAGTGCTGAAAGTGAGTCAGCATTTCAAGAACTAAAGTCACGCTTTACCACAGCTCCCATCCTTCATCACCCTGACCCTGAATGACAGTTCATCGTAGAGGTCCGCATCAAACATGGGAATCGGGGCAAGGCTCTCTCAACGTCATGGCAACCCTCCTAAGCTTTCCCCCTGCGCCTACTACTCCAGAAAGCTTACTCAGGCAGAACGAAATTACGACGTGGGAGACCGAGAACTGCTTGCTATGAAGGCCTAGAAGAGTGGCGACATTGGCTAGAGGGGGCCAAAGAACCTTTCCTGGTACTGACAGATCACCGAAACTTAGATTACCTTCGCACCGCCAAGAGGCTAAACTCACGACAGGCTCAATGGTTGTTGTTCTTCTCAAGATTCGACTTTAAGATCACCTATCGACCGGGCAGCAAGATTGGAAAGGCCGACGCCTTGTCTCGACAGTTTGACCAACCCTGTCCAATTGGATGTTATGCACGAGATCACTGAAGCCCAGAGGAGGGATCCTCCTCCGCCTGAGTGCTCCCAGGATAAGACTTGCGTACCTGAGATCCACCAAACTCGCCTATTACACCTCATTCTTGATGGATCCAGTGCTGGCCACCCAGGAATTATGGCCACCCTTGAACTTACCACAAACCATTTCTGGTGGCCAACTCTCTCCTCTGACATTACAGCCTTTGTCAAATCCTGCACAGTCTGTATCATGACCAAATATTCCACACAGGTACCGACAAGACTACTTAAACCCTTACCGGTTCCTGAAAGAACGTGGTCTCACATCGCTGTGGATTTTGTCGCCGACTTACCTCCCTCCAGTCAGTTCACCACAATACTCACTATCATCGACAGATTCTACAAGGCCTGTCACTTTTTTAATCCCTCTTCTCAAACTACCCAAAGCCTGGGAAACTGCTCAAGTCCTAATGGAGCAAGTTTTCAGATTCTATGGTCTGCCTGAGGACATCATTTTCGATAGAGGCCCCCAGTTTACCTCAAGAGTCTGGAAAGCCTTTCGCAACCAACTCAACATCAATGTGAGCCTCACCTCAGGGTACCGTCCAGAGTCAAACGGTCAAGTGGAGCGACTTAACCAAGAAATGATCCGCTTCCTTAGGTCTTACTGTCACAGAAACCAGAATGACTGGAGCCAATTCCTGTTGTGGGCCAAATGTGCACAGAACACAGAACGTAAACCTGCCACCAACATGACACCGTTTCAGTGTATCCAACCACCAGTATTCCCATTGTGAAGAGAACCCTCAAACTTACCCACTGTGGATCATTGGCTAAGGCGCAGTGAACAAACCTGGGACACCGCTCATCTTCCCATCCAGAGAGCCATTCGGAGGTATGGCTGTCCTCTCGGGATCTTCAGCTACACCTTACCTGTCGAAAGTTAAGTCCAAGGTACGTGGGTCCATTCAAAATCATAAAACAAATAAAACCAGTCTCTTACTGTCTTGAGTTACATTCTGATTACCGTATCTCACCAACATTCCATGTCTCTTTGCTCAAGCCCACTGCTGAACCTGACGGTGGGTTCTCTGTTACAAGCCGCTCCTCCGTGGCTCTTTCCGGACATCAGCAGCGGGAACCTTCACCGGAGTTTTAACGTTTCCACCCGGACTTTTATTTCCCACGTACCTTAGCCCGATCGCTCACAGGTGTTGTGCACTACGGACACTATTTAGAAGGACAGACGCAAAGTCTTGATTTGCTCCGAGTGTCTTTACTAAGCGTTTATTTCTAGTGTGTATCCCATGTTTTAACTTGGACTGTTTATCGTTGTGAAACCTCTCTCCCTGCCCTGACCATTCTGCCTGTTTACTGATTACGAGTTTGATAATCCTTTGATTGCCCTGTCTGCCGGTATTACGACCTCAGCCTGTTTACTACTCTGATATTAAAAGCTGCAAATAGATCCGACTGACTCACGAGAATCATGACATATACTACTACGGTCCCCAAGATTTCAGAGAATCATTTTATAAATATGTGTTAATAAAATTTTAATAATCTGAGACTTAATTTCCACTGTTTCTTTTTTAAATTTTTATTTAAAACTACTGTACCTATGATAATGCATAAAAATAAAAAAAAAACATTACCGTCTCTCTCTCTGTTCTGAAGCAGCTCCACCTCATCTGTCCTGTTGTATGAAAACGACTGAGTTATGATCATGTTAAGTCTAACATAAACTAGCATCCAAAGTCTTAACATGCAATCTCTGGGCTCCAATCAAGCTGAAAGTTAGGACAACAGAACAGAGATGCGTTTCCAAAAGCATGGTTTGCCTACTATGGTTGCAAGTTCCCTCGTTACCAGCACAGTTCAAAGATTCAGTGTTTCCCAAAAGCATAGTTTCAACGAACATTCGCAATTAACATCACAAACCTACAGTATGTGGTTAGAAGCGTAGTTTCTTGTTAGTAAGATATATGGACTTTAATAAATATGCTCTTGGGCACAAGAAGCAAACTAACATGTATTACTATCTTTAAAGATTATTATGTATTTTTTTGCGGTCCATTCTAAACGCTGTTTTTGAAAAGTGTGCATGTGCATAAATGGCTAAGGGACCCCAAAGTATGACGTAAGAGGGACAACATTTAAGCATTTATCAGCAAACAGTGTTTACAACATTCCAATTTAGTGACCAAAGCTCAAGCGGAAGAAAGAAACGAAGGGTGTCAGAATGGAACATCCTCACGTCTTAAAGTGACAGCAGCTTAATATGTCTTTTACAGTCTGGTGTCATTAATGATAATTAACTTAAAAACTAAAATCTGAACTTGACTAAATATCTTCTTTACCTTTAGTAAGGAGTAATCTATATTTAATTTATACACCATAATATCTGCCAGTTACCATGTCTACAGACCTGAATGAATGAATGACGCATTTATATAGCGCTTTACTGTGTATTGCCATACACCCAAAGCGCTTTACAATCATGTGG
>JAUCMU010000097.1:26249386-26271465 GCA_032275025.1 Enteromius treurensis
CCATGATAGAGGAGGGCCAGTGGGAATTTGGCCAGGACACCGGGGTTACACCCCTACTCTTTACGATGAGTGTCATGACCTAATGCGGTATCATGACACCTCCCGTTTGGAATGATGCGAGGGTTTAATGCATGCTTTCATTGAAACAATATTTGTCTATAGAACCTGAAGACAGCATTCGTTAGCATTCCAGTTCATCTGACAATTTCAGTGAATAATACATTGTAATTTTAAGCCCTTTTAATGCTAACTGCTATGCTTTTCCACTGCAGACAGTGACTGAAACTCAGAAACTGTGTGAGGAACTAAAGATCCCTTTCCCTGAAGTCCATATTACCAGTGAAGACGTGAAGAAACCGAAGGACTTCTATGTGTTTAAAGGCAAAAATGCTCCAACTGTGATTCACATCCCTCTGTTTAATGTGGTCAACTGTAAAGGCAAGTTACGATTGTCCTGTTAAATAAAACTGAAACAGCAGCTATGTTCTCATAACTGTTCTACTTTTTCTTCAGGTGATGTTGAGGCCTGGAGAAACAAATATCGCACCTTTCAAGGTCCTTACAGCGCTGAGAAGATCACTGATCTTATGGAGGTCGCTGGAAAAAACATCTCAAACAACAGAGAGAAACTGCTGGAGGAGATTGGAGTGGCTGTTGGGCAAAAAAAGACACTACTGATGTAGTAGTGGTGCTCAGCACTTTCAAATGAAGTCTTTACTATTTGATTTTCTTTTAAACATTTTTTGTAGATTTAGCATGTTTCAGTCATGCTTGACTTTCATTGTGCAAATAGATATTTACTTATAATCAAATCAACCGCAACACTGATGTTACAATATATCTCACTGCTTTTGTTCCAATGATTTAATAAACAGTTTTCTAAAAGTAAAGTTTTGTCCTGGTCATTTGATCCGCCATGGCCCCCTGTGACTGGAGGCAGTCCGTTCCCCCTTCCAGCCTCCAGGCCTACATTAACATAACAGAACGTGCTATTTTAAGTGAGAGTCCTGGAAAGACTCATTGGAGAGAGAGAACATGGTAGCCCTGCAGAAATAATAGCACTCAGTCAGCATTTGTGAGTAAACCCCCTCTGAAAATTAGATTTTGCATTGCAGAAATGAGCACACCCTCCTTTAAGTTAGAAAATGAGTGCATAAAAATGTTCAGGTGCATTTTAAGGGCGAATTTTGATCAACAAGTGAGCCAAACCATTTCATGACGAGAGATGTAGGATATCCCATGAACCAGAGTCCACCAAAAGAACACAACATATGAAGAAGATTCCTCACTGGCCTGTAAGTCATAAAAACTAATTAGTGGTGCCTGATTGTCTCAGTCAACTGTCTTTTATCAGCCACAATGAAAACTGATCAAAGAAGGAGACTTCCACTGTGGATGGCCAAGCAACACTTTGCGACAATCATGGCCATAACTGTTACGGTGGTATTGGAGAACGCTGGAGTCGTGGAGTAACAAAACAATAATTCTTTAATAAAGGAACTGAGGAGCACAGGATAAACTTGGATAATCAAACATGAGGTAACGTTGAGGACCAACAAGGGAGACTCAGAAACACAGACATTAAATACACAACATAATACGTGGAGAACTCAAAACACCTTGGGGACATGGCTGGGAACAAATTAACTAATAATCACATAAAGACAGGAACTACCAAATAAGCAAAATAAGGAAGATGCAAAACGAAACCAAAACAGACTACGTGACAATAACAGGAAAGAGAAAACCATATGATGGTGATCCCAAGACCGGAATTAGTCTGAGAAAAACCTTGTGACACTTTCTTGTCCCCAGGGCATCCCCTGCCCCACCCTGTGAGTATTCCAATGCTTCTTCCATTGCCTGAAGAACGAGCTATAGTTAAACTCACTTTTACAAACGGATATACTCAACTGTCTTTAAAGTGAAGCCAGTAAGCCACACTGTCTCTGTTTGAGTTTTATATGTATCATGTATGTTTTATATAACCTCTCCAGTTCTTTGTGTGTGAGTTCTTTAGATTAGTTGTGTATAGTGGCGTGTCGTTGATTTTACTGACAAGTGCCTTGCTCTTGTTTACAACTTATTGCCTATTTTCAAGTATTTCACACAGCCTCTTTTGGCTGAAGAGCAATGAAAACCAGGAAGATTTTAGGGGAAAAAAGTGTTATTTAAGTATTTTACAGATACTTATATATTGTTCAAAGAGCAAACACATTTTGTTTATGTTTTTGCAACAATATATATTACACATTATTAACTACTAAGATACTACTATAAGGTACTATAAATATATTATTTAATAGATAATAAAAAAAAATGTTTTTTCCATTTTAGGTTTAGTTAAACGTTTTGTAATTGTGCAGGGCTATATATTTTTTATTAGTCAATCTTTTTAATGTCTATTTTATCATTGCAACCCTGGCTCAGATTCATCAAAATCTTCTAATGAAGAAGTTTACATTTACAGCTCACATTTTTCTATTCAGCTTGTTTATTCATGGGTGAAATCTGATTTAATCAGTGCAAGCCTAACCTGTGCAACAACCACAGCAAGTCAGCACACAAAGCTTTGTTTGTATGTTTTCTGTTGTCTGAGGTCCATGTTAATCATCTCCAGCCCTCTTGATGAGATCCAGAGCATATAAAAGAGCATCTTCTTCCTGATCCGAGAGACCACGACTGCTGTTATCATTAGTGAATCTCTGGACTTTACAAGACTAATCAAGAACAGTGAGTACAACAGGCAACAATTCTAATTAAAACTTGACAAAAGACCTGCAAGCTAAAGACTGTGGCTTAATAATTGACATTTGAGGAATCCCTTGTGCATTTTTTCAAAAGAGTTTATCAAAAGATTTTCCCCTCATAGTTTTCAAATGATTTTAACTGTGTGTTGACTCTCTTGTTTTACAGATGAGTGCATCCAAGCTCCAGGGAAGGTTTGTAATCCTGCTCAGATTCCTAATGATGGAAGCTGTGCACTTCAGTATATAAGCACTGCACTGCATTAATTAGTAGTACAAACTTTGTTTATATGTTGAGATGCTAAATTCAGCAATTGTTTGTGTTTGTGACCAACCTAGCGATGAAGTGAGAATCGCACACTCTCTACACACAAAAGAGGAGGAGTTTGTTCTCAGAAGAAGAGAAACGGTTTTTCAAAACCTGCAGAAACATGAGATACACTGCAGTCAGGTCAAACATTTTACACTTCATTAAGGCAATTCTTGCTGAAATGACCTACAAATGCATGTTTGCACGATCAACCTGTGTGCGTTTCAGAATAAAGTGCCACACATCGCATTATTAAGTTCTGGAGGAGGACAAAGAGCCATGGTGGGTTTGCTGGGGTCCCTGGTTCAGCTTGATAAAGCGGGTCTTCTGGACTGCATCCTTTATCTGAGCGGAGTCTCTGGATCCACCTGGTACCAGCCCTGACAAACAACACACACACAGAATGAATTGAGTTTAATGTATAAAATGACAGCAGTATGTTCTTCTCTGAAGGTGCATGGCCTCCTTATACAAAGAACCAGACTGGTCCACCAAACTACAGAGCGTGAAAGACAAAATCGTCGAGAGACTCAATGGTCCTGCAGTCAGCTGGGGAGATGCGTTTGCCAAGCTGAAGAAATATTACAACGGGAAAGACATCTTCAGCTTGACTGACGTCTGGGCAGCGATGGTTGTCACGACATACATGAAAGAGGTCTGTAAATATTCATAGTACAACCTAGCCTGGGCCTGCCCATACTTCCTGTGACGCTACATTCTATTTGGCGAGCATAGTCTGGCAAAGCTGCCGTTTTAGAGCATTTCTGTTCCCAAAAAAGTGGGAACCAATGAGAAACGAGCTCTGTTTTAAACACTGTTGGTGGAAGTTCAGCATGTCCACCAGATGTAACCCACCCTGAGCACGCTTCCACCACAGCTCGTCCTCGTTTCGAACGGGTCTTGAACTCAAGTCTCTGGCATGGGAGGTGGGTGCTCTACCAAGGAGGCTAAAAGCCATGACCTCTAACATCAGTCGCTAGAGCACCTCTTTTTGAGATCAGGGGAGTGAGGTTTACCTTATTTAATTTGAAATAATATTTTATTCCAAATGATTGTCATGCCTTTGTGTTATACACTTGGGGTAAACATTCAAGACAAATTTCTCTAAACACCTGAAATAAATCAAACTCTTATAAGCTTGTTAAAATCTTAAGATAAATGTAGATGAACACATATACAGAGCTCTTGATGCTGATTGACCAGCAAGAAATTCCTTTTACCAATAAGAAACCTTTCAACACGACTGCAGTGACCCTTAGGTATGTGTATATACAATATATATGTGTATGTATACATAAATAATTTTTCCCCTACAGATTGATGAACACACAATGACAGATAAGAAGAACCAACTTGGTAAAGATCCATTTCCCATCTATACACTGACTGACACGCAAAGCAAACAGAAGGAGGGAGGAGGTCTGTGTTTTTGCCTGAAAGAATTATAGTTACTGTGTTTGTGTTGGCTGTTATATGGCCATGTTTTCTGTCTGCAGACCCCTGGTTTGAGATCAGTCCATATGAAGCAGGTTATTCCCTCACTGGAGCGTTTGTAGACACCTCCAGCTTCGGCAGCCAGTTTGACAACGGCTCAAAGAAAAAACAGCAGCCTGAAATGGACATGCTGTACCTGCAAGGTTACAAACTCACACAAAAGTTTAATTATATTTACAATACCAATATAACCTGAACACAAGGGTTCTTCAAAGTTTTGTCGTAAAAAAACAAAGCAGTGTAATGACTGAAATAATAATTTTGAACTTTATACTGTTATTTACACATTTGGCTTTAAAGGGATCACCGGATGCAAAACTGACTTTTACATATTATTGGAACAGATATTTTTCATGGCAGTCTGTGTACACTACCACCCTATAATGATAAAAATACACCCAGTGTGTGTTTTCTTTTTAAATCTTGATAAACCCTTTTCTCAAATCAAGCCAATCACAAATTCTTGGCTTTGTGATGTCACACACACCCAGGCCCCTCCCATGACAGTTGATTGACACTGGTGTTTTACCTTAGACCTACCCCCGAGTGAGATGAAAATAGTTCCACCATTGTTTCAACACTGGAGCATATGTAGAAAAGAATGTGTATATAAATGTAGATAACGTGAGTATATGTTTTTTTAAATGACTTTTAATGAAATAGCCATTTCTACAATTGTGGATGGTGAGCAGAGCTTATTATCATTTAAAGCATGGGTGTCCAACTGATCCAACTAATCAAGTCATTAAGGCTTATTTGAACACTGCACAGTATGTATGTTGGAGCAGGGTTGGTACTTAACTCTGCGGGGCTACGGCCCTCCAGGAACTGAGTTAGACACTCCTGATTTAAGTGACATGCATCAAAAAAAGGTCACTGTGAACCGAGCTGTTTTGGACAGTGTATATTGAGTGTTTTACACTACCATTGAGAAATTGTAACCAAAGTATGTTAAAAACTTTTAATCAAGACCCTAAATAATCATATAAACTTGTGGGAAATGGGCATCCAATGACCCTGTTAAAAATGGTGTTGCGTTTTATCTATTGAACACTTTTGAACATAACGGTGTATTCTGCAGCTCTGTGTGGCAGTGCTTTAGCTGGAGAAGAGAGTAAAGAATTCATCTGGGGAAAGATACAAGGTGCTGCTGCATTCATTTCTGACTAAAGCTGATATTCATTTCATTTAAATGTTAATCAGTGTTTGTAAATGACCCCCCCCCCCCCCCCCCACCAGATTTCCTTAAACAAACAGGACCTATGAAAGAAATGAACGTGTTTGAGGAAATGAAAGCAGGTAAAGCATTTCTTTGCATCTCTGCTGTTATTTATTGATACGTCAGCTGATAACATTAACAAAGCCAAATACATACTGTAAACTGTAAATCTCATGCACAAAGTGTTTGTTTAATGTGTGTTTTCTTCAAAAGATCCAAACTCCCCGTCTGTAGAAAAGTGTTACCAGGTGCTTATGGATCTTGTGGACATGAATGTCTGTGTTTTAAATCTCAAAGATCCTTCCTCTCTTGATCAATCCATCAGAACAACGCTGAATGGTAAGAGTGTGTTAGAATTTATTCATTTATTTTAGAGTCTAGTTATCACACTTATTGTAATAATTCACTATAATTCTTATAATAATTATAATAATTTACAGTATATCTATATAAGGTAACATGCAAAAACATAAACACGATTGACGAGTGTTTCTCTCTTTCACAGACCTCACTGGAGGCAAAAGCCAGCTGATTTTTCCAACACAAAAACTGAATCTCGCTGATAAAGATGCTGCCACACTGTATATGAAGCAATACACTGAGGATGTATGCAATTATTTGAGTCAGTTCAGTTTGGGGCCTTTCGGTAAGTTGAACTGTCTTTACAAGGTATTTGATTTGTAAATTGTTATTTTTAATGCATCAAGCAAAAAGTGATTTACTGTAAAAAATGGCAGCGGTTTTAAAGGTAAAAAACTGTGAAAATGCTACGGTAAATTCCTGTTAAATTTACAGGGAAACACCGTAAACTGTGAATTTCAGAATTCCATGAATTGCATTTTAAATTTTGTTTGTATTTGATGGTTTTTCTTTGAAATAACTGGTTCTTCTTAGTTTTTTTGTATCAGTTATGTTTGTTAGGGTTGTGTGTTAAATGTAATTTTGTTAAATGAATATTGTCAGTTTAATAATTCTTACCTTGATGGTATTTAGTGTCTGTGTGAATGACACTGAGCACCTTCTATGTATGTGAAAAGCTTCTTATGAAGAACTTTGGTTCATCATGTGACTTTTTCCTCATCACCTGCATTTGGTGGGTTTCAGTGTATTTCAAAGGTACAAAATAGATTCACTACTTTAATAGGTTGGTATATGAACATTATATAAGTACAGTATTACAGTTTATCATTAGAAACTACTGTATTTAACTGTATATTTAACATAACCTTAACTGTAAAACAAAAAATATTGTTACCTTATTTTTTTTTTACAGTGATAAGATTCAATAGAGCTTTCAATAAGCAGCAAGAGAGTTTTAACAGTTGATTCAGACAACCAGTAATGTATGTATATAGTCATAATCTTAGTCATGCTTATTTTATTATGCACTCATCATTTACTCATCCTCATGTGTTGAAGAACCAAAACCCATGAGATTTGGTTCATCTCCGGAACACAAAAGGATGATAATTTTACTGAAACCTGAGAGGTATGACACTCCAAAACATGCATGAAGAGTTGTTTAATAAACGCAGTATAAATAACAACCTATACGGCCGTATTGGTTGGAGGACATGTTGGGATAATCCATATGAGTCCGTGAATATTCCTCCACACAATCTTCACTGATCCAGTTCTTTAGCATCCACTAATATTATTTTACTTCTTTATATGTTCCATTAACCATTACACAGTCTTCACTTATCTATACTGATTAAGTTCTTTGAGATCTCTTATTGCATATACTTTGATTTCTTAAGGTGTTCCATTTAGCCGTATCATCACTAAATGTGTGCACGTCTCTACGTTATTTATTGTGAGATGTTCGTTCAGGTACATGCCTGTATCCTTCAGTTTCTTAGTCTGTCTAAGTAATTCGGCTTTATGCTTCCTATTCACAAACCAAACAACTATTGTAAGCTTTGCTCCTCCATTCCTTCGTGAAAGGGTATGACCACCACATTACCACTCTGAATGATCATGTTCTTACTTTCAAAGAACTCGATTACTTTATATGGATGGTTTCCCTACAGTGGTTCAGGCTGTAGGATTGGCGAATGACTAAAGAAATGTTATCAGCACGATGGTATAAAACACTTCATGTCTAGTCTGTTACCACCCACTGCCACTTATACCAACGAGGTAAATAAGCGCAGATAGAATAGCTAAATATATGGGAGAGCGTTGCTATTAAGTGACTATGCTGTATTGCAATAGGTAACACTTCAATGTTAATTTTAAAGACTATTATTGAAATGGTTTAATAACAGTATTTTTGTTACTTTTATCTCTTCCTTGACAATGGGACTAATAACCAGATGTGAGACATTCAAACTGACCAATCAGCAGATTACAGCTTCACCCTCTGTGCAGATGGTGTGACCCCCTGATGTATACACATCTTGACAGGCCTTGATCACTATCAGCACCTCTTCAGGAAAGACAAATGGCCCTTTTGTTACTCAAGACATGCTTGAGACAGGAGAGCAGAAGTCTTTGATTATTTTTGACCCTTCAACTTGATTTTCCAGCGATTGTAGTTCCTCTGGCAGGGCGTCATCATCTCTGTCTCTGGCCATTGTACTGGCATACGCCCGGTGTTTTTTTCCCAATCTGCTTATAAGTAAATACTCCATTCTTGTGTAACCTGCTGAAAAAACAACAACAATAGAACCCTGCCCAAAAACACAATAGAAAGGTAATGGATTTAATGGGAATTGTCTTGGTTTTGATGGGAAGTATGGTATCTACTGGTATGTGATGGTTTCTATTGGTGGAACATTAAATCCTATTGGAAAAGTGCTCAAACATACTATAAAAAGGAATTTTGTAATGGTTTTACTGGAAAAAGTAACAATGGTTTACAATGGTATTTTAATGGAAACCATTAGAATTTCTGGGATGGTTTCTATTGTTTTCTATAGCAGGCTATTGCTCCAAGTCGTCAGTTTCCCCTCTCCAGTTCTTAAATTTTCTTATCCTTTTCTTTCACAAGGTTCATCAGTTGTTTCACTTCCTCCATCAGTAGCATAGTTTTAATATTTAGCAACTTTGCTTAACTCATCCAACATTTCACGAGTTTGCGCTTCCTTATGATAACAAGTTAGGCGTATTTGACATGCTGTCCAGAGGGCGAGCCTGGAGGTCCAACTTTATTTCACCGTAATTCGTACATATTTTACGAGGCGGCTAATTTGTACGACCTGACTCGTACAAATTCATACGATTTATTCTAAATCGTACGTATTTTACGAGAAGCCAAATCGGATGAATTTGTACGAATGACCTAAACATAACCCCGCCCCTAAACCTACCCATCACATGGTTTTAGACAAATCGTACAAAATCATACAAGTGAGGTCGTACGAATTAGTACGAATTGGCACAAATTTGGCACCTCATACGAATATGTACGAATTGCTCGTGAGACTGTTTTGGGAGGTCAGCGAACACCAAGCCCTAGTTGTTTGAACCTTAGCATCTGGCTCAAACTCTGCTTTCTCCGGTTTATTCCGGGGTTTTTTGTCCCGTATAATTACAATATCAATTTGACATTGTATATTATTTTCACTTTGTTCTTTTCTGAATCAGCTGCATGCCACGAAGTCCCACCATCTTGATCGTCCTCTTTAAGTGCAGACTAATCAAAAACCTCCATCATTTCCTAATACAGTCAAATAGAGAATAGAAAATAACAACCTTAGAACCATCTACTAAACTTAAGAACCATGTTTATATTTTTGTTTCAGATATCTTCTTAAGCATTTATAGATGCATGGCTCAGTGGATCTGGGGCAGGAATTATAACTTCCTCCACAAAATGACAGGTGAGAACACACCTATATGAACTAGAAATTTTATGTGGTTAATATAATAAACACTCTTTTCATGCTGTGCTCCTCCAGATGAAACCGTACCTTCCGCTCTTCAGGAAACGGAGACAAGAGACTTTGAAGATGCAGGACTATTACTCAACTCACCTTACATCTCAGTGCTGAGAAAAGAACGAAACATTGACCTCATCATTTCCCTGGATTTCAGTGAAGGCGATCCTTTCATGGTAAAACACATACTTTTCAACTGAAATCTCTAACCTGTTCAATGAATTAATCCTGTGATCTTTTTTTCACTGCAGACAGTGAGAGAAGCTTCTGAGATGTGCAAGAAACTAAAGATCTCTTTCCCTGAAGTCAACATTCCCAGTGAAGACCTGGAGAAACCCAAGGACTTCTATGTGTTCAAAGACCAAAACGCTCCAACTGTGATTCACATCCCTCTGTTTAATGTGGCCAACTGTGGAGGCAAGTTATGATTGCATTGTTTAATAAGACTGAAACATATGTTACATACAGTATATGTTAAAGTGTTTTACTATTTCCTCAGATGATATCGAGGCCTGGAGAAACAAATATCGCACATTTCAAGGTCCTTACAGCACTGAAATGATCACTGAGCTTATGGAGGTCGCTGCAAAAAACATCTCAAACAACAGAGAGAAACTGAAGGAGCAGATTGGCGCAGTTGTTGGGTGAAAAGAACTGAAAAAAAGCTCATAGGTGGTTTCAAGTCTTGACATAGAGTGCACAAAGTGGTAATATCTAAGTGAGTTGTTGACTCTTAACTAGTCTTCTCATTAACACCAGTCAACCGTTCACAGATGTGATTACATTTATGTTTACTGATTAAAATCACTGTTTTGTTTGTTCTTTGCTCAACTGAAATAAACTATTCTTTTGTCCTGCCCATTTGACTTCAAACAGCACAAATGCTCACTAAAGTAATAGCGGTTTTAAAAAAGTGTGCAAGACTGTCCCAGGTCTTCAAAATGCCGAAGTGCAGTTGTAGCGCCCTCGCTGCCTGGTGAGGGAATATATATGAAACAATAAAGACTGCTTCACCTTTTGAGTCTGTGTATTGTTTTTTTTTTTTTTCCCATTAGTGCAATTATTTCTGCATTTCACATACCAATAAACATTAAACACAGGAACATCTCCTCAGCAAAAGTCACACATTTTTTTCTCTTCCACATTTTTTCAACGTACAATTGTTGTAAACATTTGAAATGCAATGTACTTTCAGAAAATAGTTATTTTATGGCTTATAAAACATCCATATATGACACTCTCTGTAACATCTAAACGTATGTACCATGTTCCATGTCTTAAAATACTTTAATAAGCTCTGGAATAATAGCAAGTTATCAAAAATTATCCTTTCTTTTTATATTTTATTTCAAGAGTTCTCGCTTCTTTGTAATGCAATAGTAAGCAAATTTGGCGGGCTGTCTGGGGAGCGAGCCGGTAGAACGGCGAACTCCGAACCCTAAGGAATGGAACCCTAGCGTGGGTAAGACTTCGGCGTTTGACTCGTTCACCGTCTGCTCCACCTGGGAGGCATGAAGGAATGGTAATAGTGGCAGAGAAGGGGTGGAGGAGGGATGCATAAAGCGAGATGAAGGGAGAATGAAGCTGGGAGAATTTATAGTGAAGGGGAAGTGATTTGATTGGGTGCGTGTAAACGAGGGATGATTAGGAGAACCGGCTGCCAGCTGTGCTTGATTACTCGTTCACGATCCTCTCGAAAGCATGTTATTTGCAAAACATTTACTTTATATAACACAAACATTACACAACTGACTTCGATTTTCAACACTTTCACTGAAAACTTGTAACTCTTATCTGTTATAATAACAAAACACAACATATATCCGTAAATTCCCTCCATTCTCATATTTTTATCTAACTTTTAACTAACTTTAATCTAACTTTTTAAACATCCTTTCATGCTTAAACTCTCTTACATGCTTTAGAGTATTCACAACACTGACATATATGAAACTAAATCTTTTTGTAATCTGATGCAAAGGTAAAATAATACAGAGAATGGTGTTATAAATGTGCATACATTTTCTTTTTTTAATACAAAAAGAAAAAAAAATTAAGGATTTCTTGTGAAAAGGGTTCATGCACAATGCAGATCACACATTAATGACATGTTATTGCACTTCGATGCTAAGCGTATCCCATCATGCATCATGTTCTCTATATAAATCGTGGCATTTTTTTTGCTCAGACCTCGTGAGATGTTGCTTTCGGATAGACGAAAACTTAACAAACCATGTTTTCCAGAAGATATAATTTACACACCCTAATTTCAGAAATCAAAGTTCGGTCAGTAGTGACAGTGTCATTGTGTGTCATTGTAACATAGACTCGCTAAGTGTGAGGTAAGACACTCTACATACACACCTGGTCTCTTCACACCCACTTGAACACTTTACAAAGTCAACTGGTCAAGGGCAAAGACATCAAGTGTGTTGGATTATGGTTGGAGCGAAGCGCTGCAGAGCTGTGGCCCTTCAGGAATTGAGTTTGAGACCACTTGGTTAAACCAATGGGAAGCCATGTCCCAAACTCAAACGGTTAAATCAGTTATCCTGTGTTTCAGAAAAAAATGTTGATTAAGAAAAAGCAAACCAAAATAAACCAACTAAAGAATAAAATTTTTGAAAAATGACAACTTGAGCAAACTAAAACCCTGGAATCTTAAAAGATGTTTTGATGATGATAAACCATAAAATTAAGACATAAAAGTGTAAAGTAACTGGAGAGAAAAAAAAGAGTAAAGAGAACAAGCTTTAATGTGACCTGAAGAAAAAGCTCAAATCTGTTCAGAAATTAAAGTTAAACTCTGGGAAATGAAAGTTGTTGTAATGTAAGTCATAATGTGAATGGAGAAGAAACACAAATATAGATAAAATATGATTTAATTTGTTGCCTACCTGTTTAACAAGTCCCCGCATTCATTTTCTTTCCTCCCCGGCCCAATTTTCCGTTTTTCCTTCATGCCCATCACCTTCACTGCCACGAGGATCCAGAGCCCTATAAAAGATCTTTGGCCCGATACGTGACACAACATCTTAACTGTTGATTTCTGAAACTACAGGACCACACAGAAAGGTGGGTGTTTGATTTAAAGCTTTTAAAACAGACCACATAAAAAGCTCCATGTCAGGATATTAATAGTGACAATGTGTCACACCTTCACAGTCACCTGTTCCAGGATCAGCATGCACCGAATTCACTCCAGCACCCGCAACCAGATCATTATCACCTGATTACTAACAGCTGCACATCGTTAAGCCACACCATTTAAAAGAGAGCTCTGCCAAACACTCGACGGCTGAGCTCGAGGTTTACCTGCTCAAACCTACCTGTCCTGGCTCTACTTACCTGTCTGGTCCTCCTCTGCTTTCTCCGCTGGAAAAAAGGGATTGCAGCTGATATACGGACACTCCCGCTGTCTACATGAAATGGAAATTGAGTATACTTACCTTTTACTTACCTGAACTGCTTACTCACCTGAATGCTGTCCGGTTGCTACTCTGCCCGAACTCTCTCACTATAAAAAACTCTGAAAGCACCTGTTTATGCCAGCAGCAAAAGTTTATGTTCTAAGACTTTTACTGAGCACTCCATTATCCGCAGCTGAAGATACCTGTTCTGTTTATGGAATAATAAACTCACTTTAAATGCTTTTCCCTTTGTCTGTCTTGTTCTGAGCGTGACAACCTCTCAAACATGCATATCTTAATTAAATGTTGCTATAACACGTTGAAATGTATAATGTATTTTGTTCTGAAGAGGAAAGTTTGTGTCAACAAACTTTACATGTGCTGATATAATAATGAGGGTGGGTATTTGCTTTGACATCAGCAATTGGTGCTCCTTTAAGAACGGATATAAGTCATTGACACGTTCCCGAGGGGCGCGTCATGTTTCTTTTGGTTGTAGTTAGGGTTAGGCTAACTTTGTATTTGTAATCGTTTTCTGCAAGTTTCTAAAAAAAATGAGCACGTCTGATCTCATTATAGTAACACCAGCCCTTAATATAAATTTCTACCCAAGGTACCTTTATTTTAATCACACAAGCGACAATGATGTACCAGTTCAAATGCCACGGTGAGACTTTAAAAAAAAAAACATGAGAGCCTCAGAGGAGACAAGAAAGCAGTGGATTAATTATTTATTTACTATAACTTATATTGCTGCTGCCAGACAGATCATTGTCACGAGTGCCCTTAAGCTCCACCAGAGGGCACCTCTGTTTCACCCAAACTTAATGCCAAATTCACCCACAGTCAAATGCAAAGTCTTGATTTGCTCGGGCGTCATTACCAAGCATCATATTCCCGTGTTTGTTTTTTCTAGTTTTGATCTCTATCTGTTTCCCTGTATCTGTGATTGTTTGCTGCCTGCCTACCAAGATTTAGCCTTGCCTACGTTGTTCTGTTCACCTGTTTTTCGACCCAGCCTGATCGCTCTTAGTAAAACTTGCACATGGAATGCTTCCGCCGCTCTCATTACAGAAGACTTTGCTATAATTGGATCCAGCTCTTTTCCAGGGGGACTCCGGCTAGTCAAGGATCCAGCAGAACAATAACTCATCTTGAGGCAAGGTAGATCGTCTATTGAGCATTATGTCATCCAATTCTGCGATCTGTGTTACCGGGTACTGTTTGATGACATCATGCTAAAGGGCTTGTTTTGCTGGGGACTAAACAAGCCGATAAGATCATGGATGCCTAAGGGGAAGTTTACCTACAGCCTTTTGGACTTTGTGGAATATGCCCTGGTGATGGCCGGTTCCACAGTTACTTTAGGCCTTTGGAGGGAAAAGCACGGCACAAGATGGCCGCCTCCCCTGAACCACTGCACAAGATGGCTACCATTCCTGAACCATTTAATAAGATGACTACCGCCCCTGAACCTTTACACCAGAAGGCTGTTGCCAGTGGTTGTATGACCACCAGGATTTATGCTGAAGTCTCTCTGTTCCACCGGTTCCACCGGTGGCTGCACTAAACCTAGAGGTGTTTGCTGATGCCATAGTTTCCCCAGAGGTTCCACTGGTGGCTGCAAAACCTCTAGGTTCATCAGTTCAGGCCATTGAACCCTTGCCTTGCCCTGTCTCTGACATGGAGGTTGTCAAACCCTCGATCCAGTTCCCCATGTATTCCGTTCTGCAGTCATGGCCAGGAGTACCTATCCCGATCCCGGAAAGTCCATGTTCAGAGTCACAGCCAGGACAGCTGTAACCCCTGTTTAATGATTGTTGCTGTAAAAAATATTATATACACAACATAGTTAAAATTTGATTTAATAATCATTCATCAAGTGGAAATCTATGTAGATTGAGAAAAAAATGTCTATATAAGTATTTTCGATTGATCTAAGAAATTAAAATCAGCCAATCAGAGCATTCGGCTGTTGGCTCCGCCCACTCGTGTTGTACAAGCTAGATTGATCGAGAACGACAGAGAAACCTGATCAGACGAGAGTGTTACAAAGAAAAAGGAAAAAAATATATATCTTTATTCCTTTCAAGATTCAGAGTTGTAAAACTGATGTGATCAATGTTAAAAATTAATGACAACAAATCGTATATAATACTTTTATTTGGTTTACTCATATTACACTATACTGTGTTAGACTGAGATGTTATATAGAGTGTTTGTTCATTTGCAGTGTGATTGTGTCAGGCTGCATATTTAGTGCGTCACTGTGGTTTACTAACGCCATTTTGATTTTGTGTATCTGTAAAAACAGATGAGAATGGACAAGGTAAATTGTTATCATGACAAAAGTTGTATAAACAATATGCATATGTATGTATTATTTAATTTATGTGTTATACAGTATACAGTGTACAGTATTTAGTTGAAAATCATTCTTGATGCACAAAATTAAGTATGTACTGGTCTGTGAACGTATAGGCCGGGTTTTTGTTTTTTTTACTTGTGAAGAAAACTTCATTGGAGATCCTCGTAATTGATGGCGAGCCCTCCACTTTAACTGAAAGGATCAGGAACCTGCAATAAAAGGACAGTTTTAACTATAGTTTTCTTCAACCAAGTAAAAGAGTGTTGCTCCAGTGACTGAAACTATTTTTTTTTTACTTGAGAATCTGAAGAGCATCATTTCCACTGCTCAAACAGATTGATTGTTGATTTTGTATACTCCAGTTATCTGTTTATTATCACTAACTTTGATAATTTAGTCTGATTGATTGTGAGAGGGATTTATTGTATAATGTGTTATTAATTAGTGGGTGGACCCAAGGGTATAGTTATGGTTTTCCCTGTTTTGTTTTATTGTTTCTGTATGTTTAAAGAAAAAGTGTTATTACTGAAAGAAAAAACTGAAACAAAATTCCAACCAATTCACTGTAAAGTTTGAAGTTGTGATTCACTCACCTATTGCCTCTGGTATTTACTCAGCACCCATCGCCACCTCCCGTAAAGTGCTTAGTTCTTCTGAGGTAAACTGCCTGGTCCATCATAAAGGGAAGTACCCTGCTATAGAGGTGTTTCACAGCCGTTGCACAGTCCAGTTCCCGAATCCCGGGCAGGAGAGCCATTGTCCAGTCCCATTACCCAATCATGGCCTGGAGAGCCGTTTCCCAGTCAAATCCCAGAGTCACGGCCAGGAAAGACACTCCTAATCTCTGAGAATCCAGTCTACCAGCCACGGCGAGGAGTGCAATCGCCAAGTCCTGAGAGTTCTGTCTCCACATGACGACCAGAAGTGTTCTGCTCTGTTCCGGCCACTATTGAACCATCGTCCGGCCCAGTCACGGCTATCAGTATTTCTTAAATCCCCGTCCAGCCTTATCACCGCCATGGAGCCATTGAACTTGGGTCCTGCCCAGTTTCGACCACGGAAGTGATCCTCTAACTTTCGCCATGTCTTACTCCTGTCATGGAGCTCGCCCTCGAACTTTCATTCTACCCTGTACCGGCCATAGAGGCCGCCCTCAAACTCTTTTCCTGCCCTGTTTCTAACGCAGAAACCCCCTGTAACTTCACAGCCTGTTATGTCCCAGCCAAAGAGCCATTCATTCCGCTATGGTCTCTCCCACAGTTATGCCTACTCCATCCTGGTCTCCCTGCGAACCTGAATCAGGTACTGTTTTGGCTAAAGAGGTCATAACTAACCTCTCTGGACTCAGCCTGTTCTGCCCTGGAGGGCGTCTCTGTCTTAGTCAAAGGTTATGATTTTAGAATCTTAGAACCAGCAATTTATATCTACATACACCTCGGGTCCGCTTACATGGAAGTCGCCGTTTAGTGCTGCCATGTTTCTATAGTAGACAAACTTCTACAGAGCTCGTTTCGTCAGTACGTTGACACTGCTTATGTCGTCAACACTTTGAAATGTGACAGACAGATGACGGTAGAAATCCCGGATAAATATTGGTGGGGATTTTCCAAGATGTAGGGTGCTTTTGCGGGAGAAGAGTCTCTCCAAGTCACTCCAACATTAGCAATCATAGTGAAAACTGTTGTTTGACAGCTTTAGTTGCAAGATGGAAATAACCATTTTTTCCCCCCTTGTTTCATTGTAGACTTCATCCAATGCCGATTTGGTAGACGTCGCCCAACCCTACTTACTGTCATACAACAAATCGGTTTCACTTTATTTTGATGGTCCCTTTAACGTATTCTGTTGATTATAAATAACATTGCACCTACATATCTATCTTGACAGAAAAACACAGAATTGTTGAAATTTTTGCAGATTTTTACAAAAATTAAAAACTGGTATTAGTATTCAGGCCCTTTGCTGTGACACTCATATATTTAACGTATGTGCTGTCCATGTCTTCTGATCACCTTCATTTGAGTCCAGCTGTGTTTGATTATACTTTTAGGACTTGAATAGAAAAAGAAAAAGAAAAGCCACACACCTGGTATTCAAGACCTTACAGCTCACAATGCATGTCAGCAAATGAGAATCATGAGGTCAAAGGAACTGCCTGAAGAGCTCAGAGACAGAATTGTGGTATGGCACAGATCTGGCCAAAGTTACAAAAACATTTCTGCTGCACTTAAGGTTCCTAAGAGCACAGCAGCCTCCATAATTCTAAAATGGAAGACGTTTGCGATGACCAGAACCCTTCCTATAGCTGGCCGTCCACCCAAACTGAGCTATCGGGGAGCAGTGTCTTGGTGAGAGAGGTAAAGAAGAACCCAAAGATCACTGTGGCTTAGCTCCAGAGATGCGGTTGGGAGATGGGAGAAAGTTGTAGAAAGTCAACCATCACTTCAGCCCTCCACCAATCGAGCCTTTATGGCAGAGTGGCCCGACAGAAACCTCTCCTCAGTGCAAGACACATGAAAGTCTGCATGGAGTTTGCTAAAAAGCACCCAAAGGACTCCAAGATGGTGAGAAATAAGATACTCTGATGAGACCAAGATAGAACTTTTTGGCCTTTATACTATGCGGCATGTGTGGAGAAAACAGTGCTACAGGGAGACAGGTAGATAATCTTTACAGTGACAAAACATGTGTCCCCACAGATCTGCAGTCCAAAAGGATTAGATAAATTATAGTATTTAAAGCAGCTTCAGATACTTACTGTTACTTGCTAAATCCTTTAGTTTGCTTTACTTTTGTTTTTCTTTTGTCCGTTTTATTGCATATTTGTTTTGGAGAAAAAAATAAAAAGGGTTATATATATAACCTGACTGACCAATGATTACTAACAATAAGTGTTATAACTTGTGTGCAGCCTTGTGTTGAATTTAGGCGCTGGAACATGTCTAATGATATTTAATGAAGCTGTACTTTTTTTTCTTTTTGTTTTTTATTGAAACATTTTTGTTTAGTAAGATAAGTACAGCATTTCCATTTCCTACAGCCTGACATTATTCTGCTTTTTTGTTTTATTTTTCTTTTAAAGAAACTGAAATTTTCCCCCAGATGGAGGCAGCATTTCATCACAGCCATGTGGCAGGGCCTGACTAAATTCAGCACAAGGCAGCACAATGCAGGTTTTAGAATGTTGAATTTCAAAGGCAATGAACCATGCTGTTATGTGCACACTGTAAAAAGATTTGCTGTAATTATGCAGCTGGATGCCAGTTACTATATATGTATATTTATCACATTTATTGCCGACAGTTTGTTCAAAGATAAATGAACATCAAACATTAATAAGTTTGTATCTTTACAGAATAAAACTATTAAAAACGGCCTCATGCAAAGCATTCTGGGAACCAGAAATCCTCATCAACCTGTCTCTGTTTTTTTTTTCCTGATTGGTTCCCATAAATGCTTTGCATGAGGCTGTTATTTTATTTATTTTTCATCTAAAGATTTTTAATGTTTAATGTTTTTCTTAAAACACAAACTGTTGCCTGTAAATAACTTTAATTTAAATCATCCAGCCGCCAGTAATACTGTAATTTCTACAGGAATTGTTTACATTGTGTCAGGATTATCCGCTGGAGTGCCCACAAACCCCTCCAGAGGGCACTCCACCTAGAACTACACCAGTACAGCTGAAACTCCATTTCCCATCATACACCCCTGGATTGATTACACCTACACCTGACCCACATTCAGTCACACTCAGACAGCTCGTTACCACTACCATTCACACTCATTACAACCTGCATATAAGCCATAGTCAAAAATACACATATCGCAAGGTCTTGAAGTACCCAGTGTTTAATTTCTGAGCATTTTCCCTGTTTGTGTTCCTCTGTGTGTTATTTTTGGATTGTTTACCTGATTTCTGATTGTTCTCTGCTTGCCCCAATCTTTGCCTGGATTATTGATTTAACCTGTCTCTGTTGCATCTGTCTGCCGTTGTTTTGACCCTGCATGTATTTGGCCATGCCCATTAATAAAAGCTTGCACTTGGATCCGCCCTCTTCTGTTCCATTCATTACACAATGCAGTTTATCATTACTATACATATGCTCTAGGACTCAAATAATATAATTAGGTGTTCAACAAGTATCAAAGAATTACAGGACCAGCTTTGCTGACATAATGCGCAAACATATTGGCCGATCATTAAGCATCCCTACTTATTACATAATGCATCATTTTAATACTGCATAAATCTTCTACCACAGTGTTTTCAAAAAATCTGTTTACACAATGAAAGAGAGAGAGAGAGAGAGAGGTAAAGTAACAGTTTATTGGTCATTATTATTATTATTATTTTTTTTTTTCTGCCAGCGATAAGTATAAATTAATCATTTAAAGTAATAAAATCAGGAAACTCAAATCAACTTGTCAAGGTCAAATTTCTGCATTGGAACTACCTAAAAACAAACAGCAACAGTAATAATAATAATAAAACTGCCAATGTTTGGAGCCCATGGTCAGTTATATCCAGCATTTCCAGATGATGCACTAAATAATCAGTTCTGGGCTTCTCTTGATTGATAGTGTTAATGTTGAGGTTCTACAGGCAGCAGGGTGGAGTTACTGCAGTGCTGGCAGTTTATTATGTTAAGCACTGCATTGTTTGGCTAAGAATGGCTAAACTGAAGCAGTAGTGAATCAATTTTCAGACCCAACCTGCTCCAGTCTGTCTGAGTCTCTGGCCAGGATGGGGCCGATGCCCCTGATACTTCCATAAGCCCGCTTTGGTGTCCCACTCAGGGCTGGTGGAGTCCCTGTGTCCATGGGGCAGATATAATCTGCTGATTCATCCATTCTGAGCTTTCTTAGTTGACGGAAATGAGTAAAACCAAGCTTCTTTGGCTAAAACAGAGAAATTAATAAAATTACAACATAACAAAAAACGATACTTTCAAGTTATGTGTAGCATAAAATAGATTATTTTGTTTATAATAGCATACCCTGACTTTGGCAGTGGTGGTAAGTGGTGAATGCCCACTGGCATTGGCAAACTCCTGTTTCTCCTGCTGGGCCTGAGGCCCCACCAGTGAGTTAAAGTTAGTGGCAAGGTGGCGTCTAAGAAGGGTTTTCTGTGGAGGGATGTTGAGAAGCATGGCCAAGGTCTCTGACTGAAAGCGAGGCTCCAGGATCTAATAAAGATATACAAACAACTTAAAGGGATATTTCATCCCAACTAATATGATATTTATTGTAATGTCACAGCTAAAGTAAAAACAGCCTGTTTAACATGCTCAACATGGATACATTTTAAAATAGGTTAAAATAATGTCAAAATAAGTTGATGCAGAGTTTATTAGCCAAACAAAAATGACCCCTTTCTATGAGTAATTGTGTATTTGTCTTAAGCTCTGTCCTGCAATAATGTATGTAACCTAAGCAAGTATTTAAAGAGTGCTAAGAGTCCAACAGCCTTGAGGCTTCTCATTGGGTCATTCCACTTGTCTGTGTTTGGATGTTCCACATCGACCTTTTTTCATGCTTTTCTGTAGGTTACAAAATTATAGTAGTAGGTGGTTGTTTTAACAAGAAACTCATTAAATCATCTGGCTAGCTGATTCATTTTGAAAAACCGAACCAACTGAGCATAAATATATATAAAAAATAAAAAAAAACTGTAGCAACAAAAACAACAACCTTAAAAACGGCACATGTATCTGAAAAAAAGTCAAGGGTGGTTAAAAATCAACTGGATTCAATCAAAAGTTGAAATATTAAAAACTATCTACATCATTTTTTTTGAAAGCATTATTTCACAAGTGCTTAAAACATTAAAGTACAAAGCATAACCATCAGCCCTAACGGCAAAATAGAAGGATTAATAAAAGATTATCTCAAATTTTTATGTAAGCAAGTCTTACACCTGACCTTTGTTTTACCCCTCATCAGTTCTAGTATATATTGGGCTCTTTTAGTTCAGTTTGTTGCCTAGTAACATTTGCCATCTCATGATTTATCTTGCTATCTTTTATTTTGTATAAAATACCTGTCCTATTTCGCTCACTTGTCATGACAGATATAATGATTTTTTTTTTCTTTCTTTTGTTCTTATTTTCTTCTCAATTAACAATTGAAATATCTATTATTCATGTTCAGTTCAGTTATGATCAGTTTATGGGTCCATCTCAGTCCAGTGAGCCTGCATCTGTTTCTTTTCAGACCAGCAGTGTGGCTCTGGATCTTCATCTCCTTGGTTCCTTGGCTCTTCACCTCTCAAGAATCCACCTTTTTTGTCTTCCCACTATCATCACCTTACCCAAATTTTGTGGTCTCGTCTCTTCTCATAGAGCTGGCAGTAGCAGAGACAACCAAGGACAGCTCCTTGATGGTCTCTTTACTGCCAGCTTTGTGAACTCTTCCATCTGGGGGTCCTAGTCCCCCTTCTTTCCTTCCTAGAGTCGTCATCACAGCCTCCCACCACTCTGGTGCTATTTTTTTGTTCACAATGCTATACAGGATGGGAGTGTAATGTTAGTGTTTCTTGGAGTTTTCATTTACCACACTAAGCTACCTGGGGCCTGTTTCTCAAAGGAGGTTAAGTGAAAACTCGGAGTTAGTTAACCCTGAAATGAGGATAACTCTGGGTTTTC
>JAUCMU010000097.1:26289800-26302792 GCA_032275025.1 Enteromius treurensis
CATTGCAGCACAGGATGTGTCTGTGTGGCATGTTCCTAATAATGTTCAGTTGGAACATTGGACCACTGCCTCCATCCTGAGATACCACACTGAAAATCTTTTCTTAACCCTACATGGAGGAAACCTTTTCTTTTTATTCAAGGTCAAATAAACTTTGAGACACCATTTACACCAAAATATAGGTAAAGACAAATTCTGTTGTGAAATTAAAACTAAAAATTATTTATCTTACATTTTCCAGAAATTCCCTGTGAGGTTTGGAATCGGGACGTGCAATATTGATAATGGACCTGCTATTCCAATAGTGTATGATACTGGAAATAAGATAACAACCAGTAATCTGTATGGTCCCAATTCAAGAGGTATAGCAGTACTATTTTTCAAATTAGCTACTTCGATTAACAGTCATAAAATATTCAGTGCTGGTGTAGTATTTACAAGGCTTCATTCCTGTTGAGATCCAATCACTTCAATGAATGAAAGTAATGTTTTATGTGGACCTACCATGACAGATCATCATCAGTGTTATACTGTGTTGATTTCCAGCAATATCTGAGCCCGGATTCATCACATTTAGAGTCTTCAATACTGAAAAGGCAGCTTTGGCTCTTTGTTCAGGAGTTAAACCAACTGGTTGTCACAGTGAACATGTGAGTTAAAAAACATTACCAATCTTACCATTTATGAGCTGAAATGGTGACATGCTGTTAATCACCACTGGCAATAATTCATGCTTCGTTTATATAAATGAAAATCTGTCAAAACACTGCAAAAACACTCGGAGTAACGACTGATGGAAATTCAGCTTTGCATCACAGAAATAAAACATATTAATATAGAAACCTTTTATTTTAAATGGTAAAAATATTTCACAATATTACTTTTTTCCTGTATTTTTGGTCAAATAAATGCAGCCTTGATGTACATAAGAAACATCTTCTAATAATATTACAAAACTTACTATTTCCAAACTTTTGACTGGTAGTGTATGTAACCTACCAGCCTGAATTGGCTATTTACATTAATACACTTACAACAGAAAATAGTCAACTTCTGCTGCACCAATATTATTTGAAGAAACCGGTGTATTGTTATTAATGTACTCATGTTTTTGCAGTTCTGTATTGGTGGAGGTGGACATTTTCCTGAGGGTGCCCCTAGACAGTGTGGGGACTTCACAAGTTTCGACTGGAATGGCTATGGTACTAATGTAGAATGGAGTGCTTCCAGAGAGATAACTGAAGCAGCTGTACTTCTCTTTTATCGCTGACACTCTGATCATTCTTAGAAACACCATATTGATTAACACCTGAACATTACAAACAAAATGATGAATTTATTAACAACATTATTTCTTTATAAGGGTTTATAATGGGTTAGCTGTTTAATGACTGGCTTCTGCTATTTTTTTTTTTACACCAGATTCAGTACTGTGTACATTACACATAGGTTTAGCTTAAAAATTCAATTTAATCACTGCACATCGAAACACAATGTAAACAAGCTTTGAATGCATTTTCCAAAAGGTCTGTTGAATGACTCTCTCTCCCTCTCTCCCTTCAGTGTGTGTACTAAATAGAAATGTGCAGATGCAACCTGATCTCACGGCAATTCGTACATATTTTTCGAAGTGGCTACAAAATTTGTACAAATTTGTATGACCTCACTCGTACGAATTAATACGATTTATTATAAATCGTACGTATTTTACGGGATGCCAATTCGTATGAATTTGTACGAATTACCTAAACTTAACCCTTCAAAACATCATAATTTGGATTAATTTTGGTACAGTTTTTGACATTTTTTCAATCAATAGATGATTGTAATTGCATTTATCTGTCTGTAATTTTTTCCCTTTTCTGTACAGAGATAGTTATGTTTAGGTTTAGCGGTAGGAGTGGGATTCGCTACTATAAAATTGTATGAAATGCTATTTTGTTTACGAAAATTGCTGTTTTCCTGCATTTTTCGGTCAGTTGCATTTTATATCCTGTTATATTCACTAAAAATGGGTAGGTTT
This sequence comes from Enteromius treurensis, assembly GCA_032275025.1. Classification (NCBI taxonomy): domain Eukaryota; kingdom Metazoa; phylum Chordata; class Actinopteri; order Cypriniformes; family Cyprinidae; genus Enteromius; species Enteromius treurensis. Next base: position 26,291,824 of record JAUCMU010000097.1, read on the forward strand.
AGCTTTAGGGGTAGGTTAAGGGGTCTAAAAATCTCAATCATTTTTTGATAAAATGATAGAAATGCAAATTTGCCATAAAATGGATAGGTTCAAGTTTGGAGTAGGTTAAGTAAGAAACTAAAATACTTTCCACAAATTAAACATAGAAATAAAAACAATAACAGTCTTTTTTTTTTGTATTATTAAGTGCAACCATCAACAACAGGGGTGCAGTAACAGAGAGGTTCTGTTTTTATTTATTAATTAATACATTTATTTATTATAGTTTTTTTGCAAATAATTTTATTAAAAGAAGCTTACATTGCTGTAAAGTTTCACATTTGATCTCATAAGGCATTACCAGAAAAGAAGAAGTAGAAATATGTCAGTTGAAATTCAAACCCTGGCACACCATAAATGGCAATGTATGCAATCAAGGGGGAAAAAATACGTAATTTTATGCAACAACCATGTTCTGCTTGTAATGAACATGGAGGCTTTCCCCTGTTCTCACCGAAAAGGACAACAGAACAACCTGTTTCCCATCACACAAGGTGCATAAAGTGATGAAAAATAATTACTGTAATATACTAGGAAATATCACAATTTCATAATCTCAGTGGATGACTGAGTCATTAATCATTCACAACCTCACCCTCAGGATGATGTCTAGACTTGCAAAGTAGTTTAAGGGCCCTTTATAAGAGCATCTTCTGGCCAGACGTCAAGGACTGCTGTTTTGTTTTCGTGTGGTGTTGGAGACTTTTACAGTAATAGTAAGTAAATGTTTTTAAGCTATATATAAATTTAAGTGTCTTGTTTCTTTGTAAATAGCATGCAACAACCTTAATACTGACATGCACACTCAACAAAAGTGCCTAAAATGTAAAATAATAGTGAAAAAATGGTTTGTGGGATTTATCCTTACAACGTTATTGAAAGATGCTATAAATCATTCTTTGAAACATATCACTGATGTTCTGACCCAATAATAAAACATTTTGCTATCTGGCTCAAAATATTATAAAGAGGCAAGATCACATGAAGTCTGATTACATGAAGTAATCAGCTGGATTTTGACAATCTAATATTTAATTCAGAAATGGATAATTAAAAAAAGTCTTTAATATATCATGTTTTTCACATTATTTAAAGCTGGGACTATCATTTCAAACATACTTGCACGTTGTTTGAGTTTCCCTGTAAGACAATGGGTTTGTATTTACTCTGACATATACAGAATATTAATGTGTTTTTTTTTTACAATTACTTTCTTTGGTTTATCCATAATTCTCTGAAAACAGCCGATCGGAGGTTACTGATTTGTTATACAATCAAAAAAAATGAATCTTAAATAATCACTCTTGTTTTATAGATGAGTGCACCTAAACCCAAGGAAAGGTACGTAATCCTGCTCAGATTCCTAAAATCACGGAAGCAGTTAAATGACAAGTTACAACAAACTGCCAAAGTTAACTTTAGATTTATTTGCATTGAAATCTTGAGTATTTGATTTCTAAATATATCAAATAAACTATATTCCGGTCAGCACTGATCTGTCTGTCTGTCTCTGTTGCTTCCTCAGTGGTACGGTGAGGACCAATCTTGTACTGAATGGGAGCGAGCAGGAGTTTGTAGCCAGCAGAAGAAACACTGTTCAACAAAACCTGAAGAAGCTTCAGATTCAATGCAGTCTGGTAAAACTAATATATCATGCTTCGTATTTCCAAATGCTTATATTGAAATGACCTACAAACGATGTGTGATGAGCATGGGCTGTCAAGCATCAGTTTCACTCTCTTGATTGTGAAAAACTATGCCATTTCTAGGTATCAAGCATTGATGTGTTCTTACAAAATGTTAAACACAATGATTCACTCAACATTACAATTCAGTTTCTTTTCAAGAGCAGGACTGGACATGCCTGAGTTGTGTAATAATAACTGTGGGATGGGAATAGCGTTTGTAAGCTATATCAGGTCATTTACCAAGTTTACCTAGAAGAATACCAGAGCCTGAGATATTTTCAATGAAAATGTCTTTTAACCATACCATTCAAATGTAGACCCTGTTAGACGTTCATAAAAATATTTGGTCTCCTATAAACATACACTTGTTTTTGTGATTCTGTTCAAGCAGGAATGGGTTAAATGGAATTGAAAATGGTTAAATACATCACATTTAATACAGACACAGAATAAAGAACCACCTGATAAAGCTTGTACTGAGGAAACGGGATTGTCAGGTGGTTGTGCTGTCTACTACCGTGGGAATGCAAGGTGCTTATGCAAGCACAGAGTAATATGCAAAACAGGTGTAAAGTGTATTATTCTTGCCAACATGCACCACTTGCCCTTAGGGCATCTGCTAAAAGATGTGGAAAGACATTTCTAAGAAATGGCAAGCACTATGTTAGCTGTATTTGGTGAAAAAAATAATACATTACACTCCATACATTTCGTACTCAGATGAATGTGGATGCCCTCTGATGTTTATGATACCAAGCAGATGTTTTGAATTTTGTGTGTGTTTCAGGATAAAGTGCCGAACATAGCATTACTGGGTTCTGGAGGAGGACAAAGAGCCATGGTGGGTTTGCTGGGGTCCCTGGTTCAGCTTGATAAAGCGGGTCTTCTGGACTGCATCCTTTATCTGAGCGGAGTCTCTGGATCCACCTGGTACCAGCCCTGACAAACAACACACACACACACACACACAGATTGAATTGAGTTAAATGTCAGAAATAACAGCAGTATGTTCTTCTCTGAAGGTGCATGGCCTCCTTATACAAAGAACCAGACTGGTCCACCAAACTAGAGAGCGTGAAAGACAAAATCGTCGAGAGACTCAACGGTCCTGCAGTCAGCTGGGGAGACGCATATGAAAAACTGAAAAAATATTACTCTGAGAAAGACAACTTCAGCTTGACTGACGTCTGGGCAGTTTTGGCCGTCACAGAATATGTGAAAGAGGTTTGTAACTATTCCTCTGCTAGGAAACACCTGCAGTGGGCTCCAACATCTGAGACCACATAAAAAATCTGAGATTTAAAGGCTAATCTGAATTTAACTGAACTTAACTCAAGCATAGCTGAGAATGAATACTCAATTTTTTCTGTAAAAATGAAGAGTTGTAGGTGCTTATAGACGCCTCTGTAAGTCCCACTGAGATGTTTTATATTCTCTTCAGATTGACGAACACAAACTCTCAGATCAGAGGGACCATCTCCGTAAAGACCCGTTTCCCATCTACACAGTGATCGACAAGCAATGCAAACAGTGCAACAAGGAAAAAGGTCTGTCTTGGTGTGTGTCTGAAAGAATTAAAGTCAGTTAATGTTCTGATCATTTTTTCTGTCTGCAGACCCCTGGGTTGAGATCAGTCCACATGAAGCAGGTTATTCCCTCACTGGAGCGTTTGTAAACACCTCCAGCTTCGGCAGCCAGTTTGACAACGGCTCAAAGAAAAAAGAGCAGAATGAATTTGACATGCTGTACCTGCAAGGTAACAAACTCTGTCACAGGAGAGTTTACTAATATTTTCAATATTTGATTTTAACAGCACAGCGAGTTTTTGATTCTGATTACAGTGAAATGTGTGAAAAACAATTCTTAAGAACAAATTAGGGTTCAAATGACCATGTTGATGGTTTGTTTAATGTATTGAAATATGAATGTATTTGTCTGCAGGTCTGTGTGGCAGCGCTTTAGCTGATGTGAAGAATATTGAGAAATTCCTCTGGGAAAAAATAAAAGGTGCATTTAAAGATTCAGTTCCACCTACTGTACAGTTGACAATCATTTCATTATAATGTGAACTCATGTGATTCTCTTTTTTTCTTGCAGATTTCTTTAAACATTTATTACGTAAAGTACAACCGGAGATGTTTGAGGAAATCAGGAAATCTTTTGAACATGATAAAGGTGAAAAATTAAAGATGAGCTACAATGATGATTATCTTTAATCTGGTTTTAAATACTGTTAATAACCCCTAATTAATTCCATGTCAGTTGATAGGTATAAATATAAAGGTAACACTTTACAATAAGTCATTAGTTAACGTGAACTATGAATGAACCATACTTTTTCATGCTAATTTCACCATTTACATTTACTGCATTATTAAAATTCATATTAATATTATTATTAATATTAGATTAATATAAGTTGTGTTTGTTGACATAAGGTAATGCACTGTGAGCTAACATTGAATTAACAATGAATTATTGTATTTTTATGAACCTTAACAAAAACAAATAAATACAGTAATAAATGCTTTGTTCATTGTTTGTTCAAACAAATGTTTTAAAGCGTTTAGTTTTAGGTCATGGTTATTGCAAGATTTACTAATACAATGTTAAAATCAAAAGTTGTATATTTAATATTATTTAATGGACCTGAGCCAACAATGACCTGTGAACAATGATGATTTTTACTAACATACTTACATTACTGTAACATATTTCTCATGCAACTTATTGTAAAGTGTTACTGAATAGATCATGACAATGTCATTAAATTCATTTTAGTTTCAAATCATAGCATCTTAAATGGCTTTTGGATGATGTTGTGTGTCTGTTTGCTTGTGGGAAACTCCTGATATCTGAGCATGATGAATCTGGTGGTGGAAAGCACTTACATTCAAGATGTTTTTTTATTGAGTTCATGTTTGTTCAATGTTTGTTTTCTCTCAAAGGCCCACATGACCCATCTGTAGAAAAGTGTTACCAGGTGCTCATGGATCTTGCGGACATTAATCTCTCAGTTTTAAAAGACAAAGATCCTTCTGCTCTTGATCAATCCATCAGAACAACGCTGAACGGTAAGAATGTGTTAGAATGTGTTATTGTTGATTTTAGAGTTTATATGAGTTTTAATGTTTGTCACACAATGCAAAATAATAAAAACTAAAAATATGTTTTGAAATGTAACTTTTTTTAATGCAGTCCCTGACAGGGGGGTTGACTTTATGTAACATAAATGCAATATTGATGCATGTATTTCGAAAGGTTAGATTGGAAGCTTTCAAAAGATACCATATATGTCTATATTTGAACTCCAACATGTATAATATTGCACAATACTTCTCCCAGTACCGGGATAACGACCTTATGGAGTTACGTCAACTTTAATGGTTGTTTAAATACCTTTACTCAACAATCTTTGGGAGATTATTTGTGAATGTCCGTTCTTTGAGATTAGCTAAAAAATAAAAAAATTATTATTCATAAATAAAACCTAAAAAACAATCGGATGAAACTGATGCAAATCTGTGCAAGGTAACAAGCAAAAACATATATGTTGTGGTGAAAACAAATTTAAACAAGATACACAAACTACAGTTGTGAAGGAGAGGTGTGCTGGTTCTTAGGTATACTTGGTCGTCATCGTGGAGTGTCAGTAAGGACACCGAGACAGAAATGCAGCATCCAATGGCTGGCTCCTGTTGAAGCTTGCCTGAGGGGGGCGGGGCTGTCTATACATAGAGGCTGAACTGCCACAGGACTTCAGGTTACTTCGACTGAAGGGACGGGCATTTACAGCGCGGTATGGAATGCTGTACTCGTTCCAGTGTTTTAGGAAACCTGTTACGGAAGTGACCTTTTCGTTCCCTGTCGACACTTCACTCGTACTGCGCCTGCTAAGACACTATGGGAACAGTATCAACACGCCGCGCTGTAAGCGAAGAACAATAGCCAATGACAGCGAATGCCGGCGAAAGCTGGAGAGTACAGTCACATAAGCATGCAGAGAAATAATGCCCCGCATAATGTATTCATATCGTCCTTAGCATTAAGGCGTGTATGCCTGGGCTCGCGGCTTTGGCATGTGAAGGCCAAGCACTCTCACTGTGCTTGGCCGTTGCACAAGAATAAGGCTTGTGAGCCTAAGCTCGCGGTTTGAGCGGGTGGCGGCCAAACACGGCGATCAAGTGTTTACATAGAGAAGGGCTTGTGTCACCCAGAGCGCTTGAGCGCTTACTCCTATGGGGCAGTCATGGCCGATAGAGAAGTAAGCTTAGCAAAATAGCGTCTGAACCCATTTAGAGAGCCTTTGCTTCGAGGCCCTTAGGAGCCAACACCGAAGCAGATAAAGAGCTGGTCAGACCACCTCTGTATCTGCATTCAGATGACTTATAAGGATCGTGCAGCTGGGCAACGAGGTGCACTAATCCTCACATGAAACACACACTGAGGAGGCGGATTGTGTCTGCATAATTCACTCAAGCATACTCAATCTCAACCGTGAATATGTAGCACACACAAAAGAGTCAAGACTGACTGGTGGTACAAAAGAGATTCTTCCTTTATTTCTGCAACTGCAACATCAACAAACACAACAGCAGATGAATCGTATGTACAGCTGTGTTATATGTGCTTCTTCATGCATACAACAGTATGCTCTGGCTTTCTCACTACTGCACAATCTTGTGTTACATCTTATTACAACACAGAATGATAATCTACTGATACATATAAATCAACTGTGTAAGTATAAATCGTTATATCCGTATTAAAGTATCAAACAACAACGGAATTTCGGAACACATCCGTTTTTCCAAACAAATGTTACTGAACTCTAACCTTCCTGTACAATACACAATCTGAATTTCGCTTATGATCTGTTCTCATGACGCTAACGTTATACCTCCCGCGGCCTCACCGCGCGTGCACACCAGCCACGGATGCGCCAACGCGATCATTTTTAACATATCAAACATAAAATATAATCGAGAAACACACGAAAACGTTGTATCCGGGCCTTATGAACATAATTTGTGATATCCCATCACTTTTTCTTACCTGCAACATCAACAAACATGACAGCAGATGAATCACATGTACAGCTGTGTTATATGTGCTTCTTCATGCATACAACAGTATGCTCTGGCGCTCACTATCGCCCCCCGGAGTCATTCCCCACTATACACAGGCCTAAGTTGTGGTTATCATTATGTACCGTTTACAGTTTTCAACAGCAATACCAACAGTATATTCAATCAATGGTAAAAGATAGTAATAATAAGAAAAAAATGTATAAAGCTCTTTGAATCTATATGCCTACAAATACAATTTTCACAGTGGGAGGGGAGAAAATGAGAGCGTGAGAGAGTCAACGAGTGAGCTTGGCTAGACTGTGAAGCCTTTTTTCCTCAGAGAGCTAAAACAGCACGCAGCATGGGCACTCTTTACGGACCCATTTATTGCAGCTATATTGTGTATCATAGCCGGAGGATAAGCCGCTCGAAAGAGGCTTATTTACTCCTGCATAACAACTGGCAGAACAAAAGACGCACCCATAGCTCTGCCGTCTCGATCTCCGAACTCTGTGAGAGACTTGGAAACAGGCGAACGGGGTATTACAGAAGACTTTTAGGTATTACCTGTTAGAAGACTTTCTCTCTCGCTGGATGCCGGCAAGGGAACTATCCAGGTGCGAGGACGTCTTTATGTTTTTAGTAGAAATTTGCTCTTTTAGATGCCAGATGGCAGCAGGGGAATCGTCCAGCTGCAGTGGCGTATTCAATGGCTTAAGGCTTGAGTCAGGGACACCAAAGATCCACGTCAATGAAGGAGAAGAAATCTGAAGTCCTGTGGGTTCAGCCGCTATATATAGATGGCCATGCCCCCCTGAGCTTCAGCAGGAGCCAGCCATTGGTTGCTGCAGTACGGCAGCCTGCCGATTGGTTTAAAAAAATTACCACTGCACAACCACTGGCTGTGCAGTTTCAATGTGTGTTAAATAGGCTTCAGTTAGGAGGAAAAAATGAGTTTTTCCCATAGCGTCTTAGCAGACGCAGTACGAGTGGAATGTAGACAGGGAACTCAAGTTGATTTACTTTAATGTGCATAAAGTTTACTGGTTACATTGCTACAGATTGACATATGTGGACTAAACAAAAGAAATGAAAAATAAAATTGCATAAATTAAGTGATTCAGAACCAAACTGTCACCCCGTCACAGTCCTAGCTCAGCTGTCTATACCCGCTCTCAGTCACAAGACTTTTAGCTAGAGACACCAGAGATCAATCACCTGCACAAGTTAAAAGCTTCCCTCACTAGTAGTTTGATGGCTGAGCTTGAGGTATCAACGCTTATTCATCCTCGTATCCTTTGCTACCTGTATCTCAGTATCTAAAGGCACTTCGGAGTTCCCCTCAACCACCTGTAATCACTCACCTGCAGCGAGCAACTTGATTCATAGATTCTACCTAGTGTAAGTTACCTGTCCTATACCTACCTTGCTTACTCACCTTGTTTACCTACCTGTGCACAACGAGCCGAGTGAAGAAACAGTGATCGGGAGATCGCCAACCAGACACGTGAATCTCACATTATATACTTACCTGATTATTGTCCTGTGTTATTATCGGAGGCGAGTTAGCTTCAGCGATCCAGAGATCACTTCAAAAGACTGAGTTACCTTCCACTATTGCTTTGTGTCGCACCGTTGTCTCAATCCTTTGTTGCTGCTGCAATTCTATGTATTAATAATAATACCTGTTACCTTAAACTCTCTCTGGAGTAGGCTACAGTATACAAAGATGGCACCGACCAGTGCAGTGGCTTGCTGTTGTTCCTCTTTACTTTTTAGTTTGTTTGTGTTTTATGTTTTCTTCTACGTTTTAATTCATCCATGCCAGTCACTGAGGATTTATGACTCCACTACCCTGCTGCAGATTTGATCCCACGTTGTATACTCTGCAATCAGTAGTGTAAACAAGTGCACTTTTCCTCACAACACACTGCCGGCGTATCTATGGCGCTCCACGACTGGATGTATGTGCCGCAGGCATAACCGGCGCCTGCAACGACGAGGGAGACGTGCAGGCGCTAATGTGAGGCAGAGATTCCGGCGGGGGTCTTCTGTTGTGGTGCAGTTTGCAGATGATGCTGGCAACATGGATCGAGCTGTGGATCATCGGGGTTGGCGATGTTCCTTCTTGCTGGCTGTGTATCCAGATTGAGGTTCGTCAGTGCTGCGGTTTCTCTAGGATACGAAGATTTCGTCACACCGAAGAGTTGTATGCCTGAGCAACTTGATCTGTCCTAAGACAGTAAAGTTGGGCGCTATCACAGCAGCCCCCACGGTCTTGCACACGCTACAGATGGCGCTCATAAATGCGCGCTCGATCCTATATGAGACCTTTATATTAAATGATTTTATTATGCACAATGCTTTGGAATTCCTTTTTATCACTGAGACTTGGATAAATGGGGATGAGTGGAGTCCCTTTGAGGATATCTGTCCACCTGACTATATTTTAACTAACACCCCGAGGCAAATGGGTCGTGGTGGGGGTTTAGCTTCTGTTAGTAAGCAGAAGTATAAATGCCACCGCTTATCGACCCCATGCTACTCGAGTTTCGAGGTTCAGCACTTAAGACTTGAGTTTCACAAGCCTGTTTTGGCAATTGTTGTTTATCGACCCCCAAAGTACTCTCCAGCGTTCATACAAGAATTTTTATCCACCATGTTATTATTATCTGATCATATTTTACTTGTTGGGGATTTTAATATTCATATATGCTGCCCTGGGAAGCCTTTGGTAAAGGTTTTTCAGACCAAATGGAATCATTTAATTTCACACAACATGTGCTTGGTCCCACTCATGAGAAAGGACATACTTTGGACCTTGTTTTAGCCTTAGGTGTATCTGTCTGTGATGTTGTTGTAATGGATGCCTGCATTTCAGATCACATGCCTGTCACTTTTGATTTAAATATGCAATTTGAACGGGTGGAGCGTCAGCCTTCGGGTTTACGCTCCAGTATAATCACTCAGACTCTGCCTCAGGCTTTTGGTGATATTTTTAGCTCTCTTTCTGATGTATCCTGGCTGGAGTCTGCATCTACTACAGCTGACCCTGATGCACTACTTTTTGCTTTTAATTCGGCGTGTTCTGAAATATTAGACTCTGTTGCCCCATACAAGATCAGGTCTAGTAAAGTCAATCACGAGCCCTGGTTAAATGATCATACACGTACGCTTAGACAGCAGTCCTGGAAAAAGGACAAACTTACGATCTCAAAGCAGATATTAGTAGTTTCACGCAAGGGATATCAGAAGGCTGTGAAGGATGCTAAATCAGCCTTCTTTTCAAAAAATCATATCGCAGCACTCAAATTCACCAAAAACCCTGTTTCAGTCTATTAATAGGTTTTTGAACTCTCGCACTGCATCAATACCACCATCTACAGAATGTTGTGAAAAGGTTTTAAATATATTCTCATAAAAAGTTAATTCAATCAGAGCCAGTTTTAGTGTTTCGAACGGCTCGACAGGAGGTGTTTTAAAAAGTGTTAATAATTTTGAGCACTTTGATATGGTTACTTCTGAGGATATTAAAGTGATCATTGACAAATTGAAACGCCCCGCTGCAAGTTGGGATGTTTTGCCTTCTGACTTGTTGTCCGCTACGTTAGATTTTACTGGGTCTTGTTTTACTGCCATTGTTAATTGCAGTCTTTATACAGGCATTTTTCCTTTTAGTTTTAAGCAGGCGGTTATTCAGCCCCTTCTTAAAAGACCTAACCTTGATCCTCTGGATTTTAATAATTACCGGCCCATTTCAAAGCTGCCTTGTGTTTCCAAAGTATTGGAAAAAGTAGTTTTAACTCAGTTAAGTTCTTTTTTGGCCAACCACGAGTTGTTAGACGCTTTTCAGTCTGGTTTCAGGGTAGGACACAGCACTGAATCTGCTTTACTGCGAGTTTCAAATGACTTACTACTCATTGCAGACTCAGGGACTAGAGGAGCTTTAATTATGTTAGATCTGAGCGCAGCTTTTGATTTGATCGATCACAAAATTCTTATTAATCGATTGGAACATGTAGTGGGGCTGAGAGGGACGGTTTTAAAATGGTTCTCCTCATATTTACAGGGGCGCTCATGTTCTGTCAGGGTTGGCGATTTTTCCTCCAAGTCAATCGCTTTGGAGTGTGGAGTACCACAAGGTTCAATTTTGGGACCTATTCTTTTTTCTCT
>JAUCMU010000097.1:26309994-26324014 GCA_032275025.1 Enteromius treurensis
GTTAAATGTCAGAAATAACAGCAGTATGTTCTTCTCTGAAGGTGCATGGCCTCCTTATACAAAGAACCAGACTGGTCAACCAAACTAGAGAGCGTGAAAAACAAAATCGTCGAGAGACTCAGCGGTCCTGCAGTCAGCTGGGGAGACGCATGTGAAAAACTAATGAAATATTACAATGGGAAAGACTTCTTCAACTTGACTGACTTCTGGGCAGCGATAGTCATCACAGAATTTGTGAAAGAGGTCTGTTAATATTCATGACCAGTGATGGATTTTACAGGTTTAATATTTATTTGTAATTTAGAAAGTTATAGGGTGGTACGATTTACAGTCTTTTCAAATACTGCTGAATCAGCATATTGTTTGAGTTTAAAGCATAGAGAAGGTTAGTTTATAATGTTACTGAAAACACATTATTTATATCTTGCAGTTAATATGATGTTGACTCGGTGTGCCTGAATTGGACTTTTCTTTTCTGATTCACTAACAAGAGCTGGTTCATAATAGCCGTCGTTCGTGAAGCAGGCTTCACAGGTTGTGGTTGCCTTATTTTGTAATTTAATACCAGGGTAAACAAGTGTCATAAATATACATGATATTTAAAAAAATTTAATATTAAAGAACTTTGATAGATTTACAGAGTTATTTATTATGGCAATGCAACATTTCAGTTTGTAAAAAGAGTCCAGCATCTCCTTTACATAGCTCCTTTCTGAGAATGAAATGGTAACACATCTCGACTGATTCTCTTGATAAAGTCTCTCATTGTAACAATGTAAAGATAGGGCTATAAAGCTCCATTTGAGCCTTAGATCCTTAGATTTGTCTCCTTACAATATAATAACATGAAGCTGCAAAAATGTGCTTTCTGTAGATCGACGAACACACACTCACAGAGCAGTGGAAGAAGAACAGTAAAGACCCGTTTCCCATCTACACAGTGATCGACAAGAAATTCAAACAGAGTTGTGATGAGCAACAAAAAGGTCTGAATGTGATGTATGAAAGAAAGAGATGAAGTGTTAATGTGATCGTGTCAATAGTTACATGGACATGTTTTCTGTCTGCAGACACTGTGGACCCCTGGTTTGAGATCAATCCTTATAAAGCAGGTTATTCCCTCACTGGAAAGTTTGTGGACACCTGTGACTTCAGCAGCCAGTTTGACAACGGCTCAAAGAAGAAACATCAGGGTGAATTTGACATGCTGTACCTGCAAGGTAACAAACATAGCTTAATACAAACTGTACAACTTCACTGATCTGTGCCAATGAGTTTGTTTAAATATCAAACGCTTCCAGCGCTGTATTTTTATATTACACACTGGCGATTTGGGATAAACCTTTGTGCAGATTTTTTTGTCTACATTTTATGTATAATTCATACGAATTAGCTACTAATTAAAAACATTACAAATTGCCATGAAACACATCCTTGACACTTCAGTCATAAAAATATCTTCAGTTTTATTTTGCACTTCCAGGTTTGTTGATGTTGTGTTTTTCTGCAGCTCTTTGCGGCAGCGCCTTTGGGGATTTGTATTTTGATATTAAAAAATCCCTGTGGGAAAAGATAAGAGGTGAGGGTTATTTTGTAGGACTGAATTTTGCTTAAAGACAGCTCCTATTTTAATATCATCCTTTTTTATGTTTTTCAGATTTCTTTCAAGACGAAACAACACTTGAGACAATGAGGGAGGGTAAATCATTTCCTACTGCTTTTATTTAAGTTGCTTTTTTTATTTCAGAACTAAAGTATTTTTATTTAAGAATAGAATTTTGATTTAAAGGCACAATATGTAAGATTCTTGTAATAAAATGGCCAAAAATCACTTTCACAGTGTTATATATTGCATGCAGTTGTGTGCTTACATTATCTCAAAAGTTCTGTAGGATTTGTAAATTCAGAGACATTCCAGAATTAAATAATATTCATTGTCGCCTATCAATGAGGCAATACCCACGCTATCCTCCACCTGTGAATACTACGGCAACACTCGTGGACAAATGGTGGTTATTTACTGTGCATTTTGATATCATGGATCATGATTACACTCTCCACAATCCCAAGAAAACAAGTAATAGTCATGTAGGGTGGTTAGGTGATTAAACAGATATAAACAAGCTTTTGATCCGTGAACATGATTTGTGAAAACGACATCTCCCAGTGTTCCACGTCATTGCGTCATCGAACTTCGCCTGTGTTATTGCTTTGAAAATACAACCTCTAGTGGTGACACTTACATATCATGCCTTTAAGTTTACTTGCTGTGGTTGTGTTAAAACTGGTGTCATAAATTTGAATGTGGAAAAAGCGTTTTTTTGCAGTGTGTTCATCTTTACTCAATATATATTGACAGAAGAGTATGAGATGAGACGTGAAGAGATGATAAGAAAGAGACCAGATCTTGAAACCGAAGAAGTACTGGAATTTTTTTCGAAGCCCGATCTACCAGTCTCTGAACGTGTGTTTCCTTCAGACGATCCAATATCCCCATATGTAGATAAACATTACCAGACACTCATGAATCTTGTGAACATGAATATCTCTATTTTGAATGGTGAAGATCCCTCCAGTTTTGATAAATCCATCAGAACAAATTTGAAAGGTAAAGCATTATTCATCACAGAGAGAGCCTGCTATATATATTTTTCTGCTATTTTTTTTTACATCATATCTGCATTTAAAAATAGTCATTTGTGCTTTAAAAGAAAGCATCTGCTGAATATGGACATATAAAACATATGGACAAGATAACATTAACAGTAAAAGGTAACACAATCACATCTACCCACTTTTGTCATGTACTGTTTTCTTACAGACCTTTCTGGAGGCAAAAGTGATCTGATTTCTCCAATGGAAACAATGAGAACTACCGATAAAAGAGCAGAGAAACGGTATATAAATGAATTCACCATTAATGTGTGCAAAAATGTGAGTGGTCGGATTACAAGTTCACTAATTGGTAAGTCTCTAATTTCCCAAAGTAGGCCTAAATTTAAAATGTATTTATACATTTCCATCCATTTGGATTACACAATAAACTTAAGTGATGCATATCTGTCTGTCATATCTACATAAAACAGGGTGAATTTTTAAATTAGGTTTAATACCAATAAACAAAAAGTGCTTTAAATACACAGTAACCAGGTTTATATATTTAGCAGTATTTGATTGTTTACTTGCCATACACACAATAAGCAGAGTCAAAATGTTGGTAACACTTTATAATAACTTCACGCTAAGAATCATTAGTTAAGCATTGGTAAATAGTCGGTTCATCCTTAATCAGAATCAGAATCAGAAAGAGCTTTATTGACAAGTATGCTTGCACAAGGAATTTGTTTTGATGTCACAGCTACCAGTAAACAGAAACAAAAACAATACAACAAGAATAAAATAAAAAAACACAATAATAAATTTAAATAAATAAACTGTGAATTAATAAACCATTGTCCCAACATTAATAGTAATTATTAAGCATTTTGTAAATAAAGCTATAAATGCACTGTTCTTGATTTATAAGCATACCTACTACAAAAAAAGATTTTAAGACTCAGTTATCTTCCTAACAGAAATGTCCTAATCAATGATGCACAGCGTGTAGTTATTATACAGTGTTACCAAGGTTGCAACAACATGTCTACAAGGAAAGTGGTTCTTGATAACCTAAGAATCGTTTAAAGAAATCATGAACTTTAGAAAATGTATTTTGAAAAGAAAAACTGTTTTACAGATGCTGGGTTTAAGATTTGTAAATGCGCGGTTGATTGGACCTGGGGCAGGAAATATAACTTCCTCCGCAACATGACAGGTGAGAACAGACCTGCTGAAAACTTGCTGTTCAATGAGAACGATAAAGTGACTCATTTCATACTGTGATCGATTAGATAGAGCAGTGCCCGCTGGTCTTCTGCAAGATGAGACAAGAGACTATATAGATGCTGGACTGATGCAGAACTCACCGTACCCCTCAGTGCTGAGAAAAGAAAGAAACATTGATCTCATCATTTCTCTGGACTTCAGTGCTGGAGATCCTTTCCTGGTAGGCCTGACTTCTATACACATACAATTCCTTACAAACCCCTCAGAAGATGTGCAAAATGTTAAGTTCATAGCTACCTAAATTCATTCTCAAAATGTGTTTGTCTTGCTTTGAACACAGTAAGCCTGTAATAACTGTTTTATATATTAGGGCATAACCATTTGCTTTGCACATTACATGTTGGTCACACTTGCCGCTCAGAACAGTGTAAATGCAATTGAAACTTAAACCAATAAATACAACTTTTTACAAATTCACTGCAAACATTTCTATGAAATGTATTAAATACAGTGAACAAATCATCTAATACCATTGAAAATTAAATGTCTGATTATTATTATATATATATATATTTTTTAATCAGTTTCCAAGTTTTTTTGTTGTTTGTTTTTTTGTTCTCTGAATTGATCAAATAAACAAGCCAATAAGATACTACTAGCTACTAGTATTACTTTTAATTATATAAATACAACCAAAAAACTATGGTTACTATAGCCTATTTAAAACATGGTAACCACAAATTAACCTTGGTCTCGCTATACTAACCATAGTTTAACCATGGTATAACTGTGGCTAAACAAATGATAATCAATGAGTCAAAGTAAAGTCATGGGGTGCGTCTCAATCAGCTCCCTAGCGAACGTTCCAGTGCACTGGAAGGATTTTGTGATTAAAACAGCCCTTAAGAAGGCCGACTCCCTGATCAGTACCCTTACTGCTGAACAATGGAGCTGATTGAGATGTGCAGATTAATTCTCATAAGGAATTGTCACAACAAGTGAGAAATATCAACCACAGACCATGCAGAATGGAAAACCAAAGAGAAAAGTTTCAAAGCAAAGCAAAAAGCTACAGGGTCTGTGACAAGACTATAATCAACATTGGCTTAGCTTTTCAAAAAAGCAAGAACTCAGAAATGTTTTAAAGGTTACCTAGTGATGGCTTTTTCTTATTCAAATATATTTTAGCATAGCATTCTAACAGAGAAATCAGTTTGTCCTGATCTGACTAGTGATGTTATAAACGTATGTAATGTTATTCATTTAAAAACAACAATTAGTCCAAAAAGTGGGCACTTAGATTTGCAAAACATATTCAACAATGTTCTTCCACAAGACGCGTACAGGTTCATTTCTTAACCGCTACGTACAGTATAGTTCATGGAGACTTATAGACAAAATGAAAAACTCAATTTACACAATCTTAAAATCAAACAGATGGATCTCAAAATGTGCAGAAGTGAAATGTTCACAACGAGGATGACTGAGGAACTAATATGCAATGATTATTGTACAAAGTACAAAGTACAGTACTATACTGCTCAAAAAAATATTTATAATTGGGGTGTAAAATCTTTTGTATCTGATAATCAGTGTAAATGCATCTTATTTTTCCTTCTGGGAAATGAAATAGCTCACATATGTTTTGGAAGGGTAGTACTTTATATCTTTAAACAAAATAAGAGCATTTTACTCTGATCTTTCTGTTCAACGGCTTTTGATGAAGCCTTTCTATCATGCATTTTTATTGCAGACAGTAGAAACAGCTAAAAAGATGTGCAACAATCTAAACATCCCTTTCCCTGAAGTCATCACTGGAAGTGAAAATAAAGAGAGACCGAAGGACTTCTATGTGTTCGAAGGCAGAAACTGTCCAACCGTCATTCACATCCCTCTGTTTAATACGGTCAACTGTGGAGGTAAATTCAGATCTTACGGCCGTTCTGAATAAACTTGAAATATCACTGAAATAAATAGTTCTGATTTAAATGTGATACTGTTTCTACAGATAAAGTTGGGGAATGGCGGAACGATTATCGAACCTTTAAAATTAAATCTTACAGCACTGAGATGATCACTAAGCTTATGGAGGTCGCTGGAAAAAACATCTCAAACAACAGAGAGAAACTGATGCAGCAGATTGGTGCAGTCGTTAGAAAAAAAAGATACGGTCGCTTTAGCCATTTTCTGGATATGGATTTACATTAAACTGAATATCAAATAAACTGATCTGAATAACAGCCATTTTGCAGGAAATAGTGTCGTTTTTGTCTTATTAATTAAATCTGCATTGTTAGTCTACCTTTTCTAAATGCGTTCTGTGTGGCAGTGCAAGAGCATCATGTTTGCATTTTATTTCACATGTTCCAAATGTTCCTAAATGCGGTTTGACTAGGAGTAATGCAATAACCTTAGGGACATTTGAAATAAATCTTACATTTAATACAAATAAATAAATGCAATGCATAGTTCATTCTTAATTGTTTGCATGTATATTTGATTTGAGTAAAAATAGCCAAACTATTTTTTTACACAGATAAAAATGTATAAACCTTAATTAAAATATATTTTGTTTATTTCAGTTTAAATCTCATTCTTGTTTCTATTTTGTATGGCATTCAAATGACAATCACTGGTTAACTAAATGTTGTCAAATGTTTTATTGATGTCCGTCAGTTACTAAATCACACATGTATTTATGATAAAATAAGTAATAAATATAGTATATAATATATTATAGTTTTGAGTAATCCTCAAAACATTAGATTAATCCGTGCCGGAGCCGTGGCAGAATACAACCCCAGGTTATTAAAAAACAATCTGCACCATTTTACACAATATACTGTATCTGGAGTAAGATGGATAGTTATGACAAGACAGTGGAGTTGTGGCTCCTTTCCTTAACTAGTAGATAACTAACATTAGTTCTAAAGGAGGTATGACAGAATACATTAGTTATTGGTCATAATATTGTATTACATACTGATTAGTTAGCACTTCCTTCGTAGTTAACAGTAGTTAGTTAAGTATTAATGAATAATTACCTGTTGGTTCTGTAATAATTCCTCGCCCACTTGCCTCACACCAGGGACCTCCACATACCTCACCAACAGCTCCGACCACCTGCCCAAACGAAGGCATCTCTCCGGGCTCTGTGGGTCACGAACCTCCCCGAGAACATTTCAAAAGCATGATCCATAACAGATGCATTCCTCACACTGGAAATGAATGGTGCAATGATGACAAAAGGCTGCATTAAGTTACAAGTTTCCAAGAGAGTTTTAATCTGGCTTTCCTTTAACATAGTAAAATGACCATAATCAGGGTGTGATAAAAAATCAGGAAGCAACAGGAAACACATGACGGTCATATTTAACAACCTGTCGCTTGCCACAACTACACAAATAGGATATAACTGCATTCTTATCTTTTATAATATTCACTGATTAGGCACATCATGGCTATATCAAAAAATAAAGTAATCACCCAACACACTTTTGATTTTTTTAGTGCAAGGAATTTCCAGGCTCCTTCCAGGCCTGTAGGTTCTCGTCTGGTCTGACACTTATGTGGCCTGTGGAGAAGCTGCCTCCGTATAGAAGCAGATTGAGGTGATCTAACACATCCTGCTGCTGCCTCCACCTGTCTGTTTCCTCAACCTATTGTTTCTGACGCATTGCCTCGGCATCCACAGCAGCCTCCAGAAGCAGCGCCGTGTAGCTAAGCATAGGACAACCCGCCCATCCAGGCCCTTATCACAAATAAGAGCAAGAGAGAGAGAAGGAAATCTTTTTTACTTATTTTATTTACTTATTTTATTTTAAGCATATTACTGTAACAATGTTCACTTAAAATTGTTAGGTTATCATGAATATTACTCTTTGGAAAGCAAATGTGAATCCTTTCTCTCTGCATTGAACAGATTGTTCAACAAGTTTGTCCAGATTAACCTGTTTCCTGCTGCTCAAACTTATTACAGGTGAGGTGCAGCACCTCCCTCCCACACACACACACATCTGTGCTGCTGCTGTGGCTGAAGACTCAGGATCCACGGGAACTGTGAGTACATGTTGTAAAGCTTTATGTACATAAGGTATTTTCAGCAATGGATGAGTGGTTAACATTTTAATGTCATTATACTTGGCAGGTGACAACAGTAGCATAAATAAATCCAGCATTTGTCAGTAACAAACTATAAATAACTATGACCTGCACATGACCACAATTACATAATGGTGAAAAATTATTTGAGAGATTAATATTTCAGTGTGACAAATATTTATGTTTTCCGTAGAAATCTGAATAGTGTCAATTATTAATTTATTTTTATTTCTTATTTTTTGAAGCATAATGTACCAGTATTGCTCTCATAATAACAGAGCAAAAAGCAGTCAAACAATTTTAATTAATTTTTCTGACTTCACAAGAAATAAAGATTACCCATCAACTGTATTATTTTACCAAATTATATACTTGAAAGTTACCTCAATTACAGCGTAAATAAAATGACATCAGATGCCCATTTTCCACAAGTTTGCATGATTTTTAGGGTCTGCATGCAATCTCCATTCACAGATAGGTGCATGTCTCTTTAAATGCTAATGAGCTACTGCTCACCCCGCCCCTCTCTTCTGTGGGTTATCTTGACACACAAGACACGTGAAATGCTTCCTTTGGGTGTGTTTCTCAATAACGATTTCTCTTTGTGTATTATGAAGACTCTAAAGTTATATCTTAACCATACCTTTACTAGGTGTGTTCCCTGAACTACAGCAGTCGACATTTAAAGTGGATTAAAACCTTTCGTCAGAGTTCTGTTCAGCCTGTTTTTGTCTTAGGACGGCATTCAAATGACTTCAAATGTTCTCTACTGTATACCTTAAGAGGTTGCTTTAGGGAGGGGTTTTTACATTTTAAGGAGCCAGGGACCCCTTACAGGGAAGAAGGTTTTTAAAGGAGCCCCTTATAATTAAAACAGTGTATAAGGCTAAAGTTTGTTGTGGATGGGAGTACTTAACATAATAGATTGTTTTATTGGTGCAAATGGTCTCCGTTGTATATGTACTTTTTAATACAGCATAATTTAAGAAATTACCATATTTTCAGGAAAGTGTATAAGTCACAGCTTACTGTTAATTTCAGAAATATGAATATGAATTTAAAAACAACAATAATGATAATAATAATAATAATAATATGGAGGACAGATGAACAATATGAAAATAGAGGAGTAATCTTAACCATAATATCATGTAATAAAAGAGAGATTAAAATGGCCAGAAATAGACACAGAAGAAGCCATTCTGATCTCAAGTGGCAAATTGTTACACAACCGGGGCCCAACCACTGAAAAAGCTTGTAAGAACCTAGACTGAGGAACCAACAGTCTTTATATCTTTATCCTTTATATCTGAGAGTGTAGCCAAATAATTTGGGACTTAGAACAACATCAATCATAAATCATTCTAATGTGCTGATGTGTTGCTCAGGAAATACTTCTAAATTGTTATTAATGTTGAAAATGATTGAGGTTATATACTGTAGGTCTTCTGACAAAAACAGACTCATAAGCTTATCAAATTGTCAACTCTTTTGTTTTATAGATGAGTGAGTCCAAACCCCAGGAAAGGTAATCCTGCACAGATTCCTAGACTGATGGGATCACAGCTGTGCTGCATTACTTACTCTATTAACATCTAGAACAAACTGGATCATACAGAAAATAAACGATTAAAATGGATTGCATATTCTAGAAAATATATCTAGAATATCTATCAGTGAAGTTAATTTCAGAACTCCTCTGTCTGTCTGTGTCTCTGTTGCAGCGGTGAGGTGAGAATCGGACACTCTCTGAATACAGACGAGGAAGAGTTTGTAACCAGAAGAAAAAACACTGTTCTGCAATGCCTGCAGAAGCTTAATATCCACTGCAGTCAGGTAAAACATCTGATATACTCATATATTATATTATACATCAGATATTTAAGTGCTTATATGTATAAGACCAACAAATAATTCTCCCTAATGAATCTGCATGAATTTCATCACATATGTTGCACATGTGATCGCATGTTGTCCACGTCACCAGATGTCGCGACATAATGGAGCACGTGTGGCACAATGAAGATGTTAATAGTGTCAAGTTTACACTAACGCTAAAGCTTTATGCTTTAAATAGTATGTGTTTTCCAGGATAAAGTGCCGAACATAGCATTACTGGGTTCTGGAGGAGGACAAAGAGCCATGGTGGGTTTGCTGGAGTGTCTGGTTCAGCTTGATAAAGCGGGTCTTCTGGACTGCATCCTTTATCTGAGCGGAGTCTCTGGATCCACCTGGTACCAGCCCTGACAAACAACACACACACACACACACACAGATTGAATTGAGTTAAATGTCAGAAATAACAGCAGTATGTTCTTCTCTGAAGGTGCATGGCCTCCTTATACAAAGAACCAGACTGGTCCACCAAACTAGAGAGCGTGAAAAACAAAATCGTTGAGAGACTCAGTGGTCCAGGAGTCAGCTGGGAAGAAAAATCTGCCAAACTGCAGAAATATTACATGAAAGATTTGTTCAGCTTGACTGATCTCTGGGCAGTGTTGTTTGTCACATTATATGTGAAAGAGGTCAGTTACTATTCATAACACAACCCACTTTGACTTGTTGAGGGCTGAAGTAGTCATCTTAAGGATTAAAGTGCATGTATTTTTAGGTCGACCCATAGTGGATTTTATGGTTGATAACTAGGTATTACTGTTAGAAGCATGTATGTATTTTGTACATATGCCCTCACACTTTGAATGCTTAACTTGATTTTGATTGATGTTGAGTTCGGTACATTTCAATGATGAGGTGGTCTGGGGTACTGCTGCTGAAGAGTTTGTGGTCATCATTTTGTGTTTAATGATGCTCCAGATGTTCTCTATAGGTGAAAGATTTGGACTACAGCAGGTCAGTCTAGCACAGTTTAGCAATAATGCAGATTAGTGGTGAGGGTCGTCTGAGGGCCCTAAGACCACAGGCATCCAACGAAGGGCAATTTGACATTGAAGTTGCTTATAAAGTATTCCACAGTATTATACCGCACTCTTTCACGGATTGGAGAGCCTCTGCTCATCTTTCATTCTGAGAGACTGTGCCTCTCTCTAAGACATCCGTTTTGTAGCAAATCTTGTTACAGACCTGATGACTGTCAACTCAGTGGCCAGATGTTCTCCCAGCTTAATCTTTTGAAAATTTCTTGCTTGTTCAGCCTCTGCTTCCCCCGTACCAATTATTTTGAGACCTGTAGCAAACATCAAATTTGAAATGAGCTCATTTAGTGGATAAAATGTAAACCTTTCTCAGTTTCAGCATTTGCTATGTTGTCTATGTTCTGTTGAGCATCAAATATTGGCTTATTTGATTTGAATGTCCTTTAGCTTTAATTTGATCAATATGTAAAAAAAAAAAAAAAAACATACTCCCAACATTTCCAGAATTCGGGTTGTAAACACAAACATTTATTCTGGATGTGTTTAATCATGATTAATAGATTTGAGAATGAATATGATGAAATCTACTCAGCATGCGTGTCGCTTCTCTTAATAAAGTAAAGTCCCTGGTGGAACCTTCTGCAGAACCTCAAACACCATGTTGGAAACTCAAGATACCTCAGCCCATTATTTTACATTTCAGAGCCTTTTGTTTAGGATGATATCAGTTGAGGAATCACTGACTGTCTTCATTGTGTACATAACTTTCCAAAAGGTTCTGCCAGCGTAGAGATCTGAAGTAGCCTTAAGTGCCTTTTAATATTTACATTTACAGCTTGTTTTTAAAACCTTGCTCAGGACATGTTGAGCAAATGTCATCTGTAAAACAAAATCTGTTCTCTTCAGATCGATGAACAAACAATCACAGAAGAGTGGGACCAGCACAGTAAGGACCCGTATCCCATCTACGCAGTGATCGACAAGCGAAGCAAAAGATGTAATGATGGAGGTCAGTGTTTTGTTTGAAAGAGACAGAATGCAATGTGTTTGTGTGAGCTGTTATATAGTGGTGTTTTCTGTCTGCAGACCCCTGGTTTGAGGTCAGTCCACACGAAGCAGGTTATTCGCTCACTGGAGCGTTTGTGGACACCTGTAACTTCGGCAGCCAGTTTGACAACGGCTCAAAGAAAAAACATCAGCCTGAAATGGACATGCTGTACCTGCAAGGTAACAAACACTGTTGAAAAAAATCGAAATACTGAGAGAATATCCTTTAAAGTTCTCCAAATCAAGTTCTTAGCCATGCATATTACCAGTGCTGGGCACGCTACTTAAGAAATATAAAAAGTAATTAGTTATTGTTAGTAGTAACTTATCACAAACAGTAACTGTGTTATATCATTTTAAAAGTAACTAATTACCAGGGAAAACTTGGATGTCCCTGATATTAAATGTTACATTAATGAAACAGACACTTAATAAAAAAAATAATAATTTGTTATTATTATAAAATATTGCACATTAGTCTACACTGCTTATCTACTGACATTTTGTGTCCAGATTCATATCTATTGACTTTTTTCATCGTGACAAACACCATTGAATAACACATCTCTGTCATGAGCTCTGTTCAGGAAGCTGAGGGACAGAATTAGTTTCATTCATTTGAAGTGGTGTGTTTGTTTATTCTCGTGTTTTCTGCAGCTGCGTGTAGCAGTGCTTTAGCTGATGGAAAGGCCACCTGGGAATGGATCAAAGGTACGACTTGAGCTGCAAAACTTGAAGTTTCAATTCTGCTTGAAAGTAATTTCGTTTTTATTTGATTTTGATCTTCAGCTATTTCTGTACCTGAAATAAAATCAGTGTTTGACAAAGGTATACAATTTTATACTTATTTATTGATTATTTCCATGCATTCAAATATTTGTTGATCTATCATGTGTGGCCGAGCAAATGTTCAAGCTACAAGCCGACAACTTAAGTGTCAGACAAAATTTATTCAGACACCTTCAACATTTCTCGCATCATCACAGTTTAGAAAACTAAAAAAATATGACAAGAACTCCAAAAAAAAAAAAAAAAGAAACGATATCTAGTGTCTGAATAATTTTTGTCTTGACTGTGTAAATTAAAAAAGACTTCATCTTTAATCTGTTTTAAAGATTGTTAGCATCCCATTGATAAATCTGTAGCACTTGCTGAATGTCACCAGCCCTGATGTAATATTGTTTTGTATGATTGCTTCTGGTTGTGTGGAAACACCTGCACTGTAAAAATGAAAAGATAAGACCGGAGGAGACGCCTCGAAAAACGCTCAGCTGCCGGCCGGTGAAGGTCAGTGAAGAACTTATAAGGGAACAAATAACGGAAAACACTTGCTTTTATACATTAATGCAATTCTTTGTGTTACACAGAGTTCATTAAAAACCAGGTGGCTCAAATCTCCTTTATACTGATGGTTATTAAACTTCATATCCCTAGGATTACAGTTCAATGTATATTGCAATCAGCGTATAGTAATAATAATATTTCACCGTACAGCAATAATTAATCATGCTGAAGAAGATCGATGAAAATAAGAAACAGTTGGTTGAAACTAAGGGGAGATGTTAGATTTATCACCAAACCACCAACATGTAAAATACTTGTCAGTAAGTACCTGTCACAGGTAGTGCTAAGCAATATATCCACAAGAAGAAAACACAGAGGAATATACTTATAAACATAGGAATAGCATTTAAAATGTATTTTTTTACATTCCGATTTAAAACCACAGGATTAAATAAAAAATATTAAATTTATTGAGATAGAAAAGCTATTTTAAAATAGTAAGATTACGTGGTGTTTTTGCTGTCAAATGCAGGCTTGGTGAGCTGAAGAGATTTCTTCTAAACGTTTATTCATGAGTTTTTGACTGGCAGTGTATAATGAAGCCAGTTAGCAGTGAGCTTATTCTGTGTGTTTCTCCACCTTTAGAGGAATGTTCCCAGGAGCTCATGAAGCTTGTCGATGCTGACCCTTCTGCCCTTGAGCAGTCAACCAAAGCAAGGCTGTCCGGTAAACCTCTACTAAAGTCTGCTACAATTTTTTTTATAAATATAGTAGTGGCGGGCCGTTATCGGCGTTAACGTGCTGCATTAACGAGAGACTCTTATCGCGCGATAAAAAAAAAATATCGCCGTTAATCTATTCTCAAAGTTGGGTTGGAGTCTATACTACAA
>JAUCMU010000097.1:26329454-26339490 GCA_032275025.1 Enteromius treurensis
GTCCCTGTGGGCTGTGGGATGCAAACACACAGGGATAGAAGGAAACAGGTTTATTTGTGCAGGGGGAACGACAAACCGGCACTGCAACAGCCGGTCTGCAATTGATCCTGCATCTCTGGGTTCATCAGCATTTAATAAGATTGAGAGCACACAACTTCAAACATCTTTTCAAAAAAAAAAAAAGAAATTGACTTGTTTAAACTTTTAAGTACTTTTTGGAGTAAGAATGACAATTTTAACTTCATTACTCATTGACTGGAAAATGCATGCATTGATTGTGTATTAAACATACATTTAAAATTATTTAAATAAAGTTTAAATCATTAGAAGCTCAAAGATGACAATTCTGCTACTCACCAAGATTTCAATGGTTCCTCTGGAGATCTTGGTGGTGATGCCCAAAGCCTGGAAGAAGGAGGTCTTCTCAGGACCGAGCCCAGTGTTTTGAGCCGGGACGGTCACCTCACACGGGGCGATGGCACCGGCACGGGCAGCAGCAGGCACCTACTCTCACAGACGACAACAACGAGTCACATTCAAGCCCTGAAGAACCTCAGACATTCACACAATCACTCAGGGACACTCACTTTATTTTCCAGCAGCAGATCCCGGACCTCAGTCAGATCCTCCTTGGTGAAGACGAAGCCCACGTTCCCTTTGATGTGGGGAAGGAGCCTGCAAAACACAGGAATAAAGCAAAAATTCACCTGGGGTTCTTCAAAATTAAAAGTTAAGACATGTGCAGTGTGCACAAACGCAGTGTGTCTGAGACCAAGCGTCCCTGTGGGCTGTGGGATGCAAACACACAGGGATAGAAGGAAACAGGTTTATTTGTGCAGGGGGAACGACAAACCAGCACCGCAACAGCCGGTCTGCAATTGATCCTGCATCTCTGGGTTCATCAGCATTTGTAAAGATGCAAATTTCAGGAATTTTAGTGCCAAATATTAAATTCACCATGTTTGCAAAAACAGGAATATATATATATATATATATATTACCTCATTTGAAGTAGAGGTCAAAAGATAGATACCTCACATTATGCTTTAATTAACTTTTTAAAATAAGAGCAGCTTCAGTTCTAATCTTAAAAGGCAGTATTCAAATAGTTTAAAGTACAAGCACAAACATTTTGTATATAACTCAACTAAAAAGTAGTGCATGCATAAACCCAAGATTCATTTTGAAAATGAAAATATATTTTAAAATATATAGTTGAGCAAGTAGTTGTAATGTGTCTCACATTCAGACATTAGTCCTGTCTTTCTGCTGATTAAAGAACACAAGACTTCAGTTACAATTGGTTGTCAAAAGCAAAATTTTTGAAACGCTAAACTCATTTGCTGACATGCTTGACACTTCTTGGGAACAGCATCTCAACTACCAACAATATTGGATTTTGTTTAGAAACATGATGCTGTGGAGTTCTTCATTTTATAGAGACTGCTTACTGTAAAGACTTGAAAAGCCGTAGTGTACTGTGGGTCATCATTGTGTCCAGGCTGACACGTACCTCTCCAGAGAAGAGTTGTTTTCCAGGTGGCCACGGATGGCCTTTCTCATCATGGTGTTTTTGCCCATGAGCACGACGGCCTTGCCCCGCAGGGACAGACGGATGGTCTGCATCTGCTTGGAGCCGACATTGTCAGCGCCCACGATGAAACACTTGGGGTAGTCATCGAGCAGTTGCTGTAAACAGAGAAAGATGCATCAAACTACACAACAGGATAGGAATCATGATTTAACCATTTCTGCAAAAACCGTTACTGCGGAAAAGTAAAAAAATAAAAAACCTCCACAACAACATTTCCCACACTTTGAAATTGATCAAATTTAAGAATGTTTAAATAAATAAATAAAATAAATACATAAATAAAATGTAAATAGTACTACACGTTCCAAGTTATAAATAATAAAATGATGAAAACTGGACAAAAACTAAAATGTAAGACTGAAAGTTTAATGTTAAACATATATGTATGTTGCAATATGCGTGTATGTATATACACACACGTGTGTAAAAAAAAAAAAAAAAAAAAGGGTAAAAATAGCAATAAACAATCAAAAACACCTGGCCCTGATGGGGGTTCACGAATATATTTTGTCTGAGACCAAGCGTCCCTCAAGTTGTGGGGACAGACAGGGACAGTAGTTCATTTTTTTTAAAGCATGGAGAACTTACAATGATTTTCAGAAAGTAGTTGGACTTCCACGTGGCCCTGTCTTCCCTGGGCATCTTGACAGTGCTTCCAAGGATCGGTGAACAGCCGGTTTAAAGACAAGGTTGAAAAATCTGAGGATCACAGGTCAAAAGCCACTTAGACAGACATATCTATTAGATGCGTCTTGCTATGTATAAAGTGTAGCGATAAGGACGGCATTAAACAAAAGTAGTACAAAACATTATACATAAGACAATGCTTGGTCATCTGTTGGCTTAAGTTTCCTAATGAAATGTCTGAGACTAAGCGTCCCTGTAAGCCGTGGGATCCAGACAGACAGGGATAGTAAGAAACAGGTTGATTTTAGCAGGGGGAACGACCGACCAGCACTGACACAGCTGGCCTGTAGATGTCCTGCTATAATTGAATACGTGCAATAATTTAACTACACAATAAAAACGTAAGACATGCAATAAAACTTATTACATACACCAATATACCAAAACACCAATCAACAGTGAGAAACTAATTCATCAGAAAGTCACTTCACATCTCCTCTCACGTGGCGCAAAGGCCTATGCTAACAGGCTAATGCTAACTTTTCCCTCGAACGGCTATTATTTCACACATGTCGAGTGTTACTCATACCAGGTAGTGATTCTTTACACATGTATGACTTATTACGATTTAATACGAACACAATTATCGCTTAAATCAAGGAAAGCCTCGAAGGACCGCATCGCGCCTCACCTCACGATAGGGACGCGTGAAAGAAAGAGACCGCTGAAGGAAGCGAAAGAACATAAGTATCAGAGGATCATCCAATCAGCATCGAATGGAGAAGGCGGGTCTGTGCGTTGATTGGTCAATACTCGCGTATCTCACTCGGCTGTTTATTAGTCCAGTACGTCACTTATCACGTAGCGCCAAAATCATACCGTGCATACATGCGTAAAATAATTATTGACGTTGTAATTAAGTTCAGTTTAACCGTGTGCTTACATATTGTCAACCTTCACAAAACGTTATATTGTTGTGCTTAGATCGCACTTTTACCAAGAAAAAAAAGGTCTGAATTGTGATATAAAAAGTTCCATTTCCAGTTTCATTTGGTAGTTGAAATAAGCTTCCGTGGTAATACAGCGAGCTAACAAGTAAAAAAAGACGGACAAAATTCCTTTTCCAAAATGAAAACGATTTTTAAATAAGTATAAACACAGTCAAGGAGTACAAAGACAAACAAAAAATGCATAACCTAAATAATTATTTAATAAAATAGGGAAACAGAATAAACATCGAAATTAAATTTCTCATTTCCTCATTATTATTGATACGCTTTAGACCTTATGTGGGAGACGTGCCACGAGGCGGTACGGTGACGTCATCAGCGAGCGCCAGCAGCCCCTGAGCCACATGAGCGGATGATGTAAACAACCGCAGCGCGAGACTCTCCGCTGTCCGTCTGTCTTTATGAGCGAGATCGGCCCTTCATACTGCCGCGCGTCTCCCGCAGATCATGCCCCGCGACCCCGACCCTCCTCCGGCGAAGAGATTTAAGCCGGGCTCTCCCTTCTCCCGCCTGGATAAGAAACCGGGCATGCTGCTGCCCAGAGCCGGACACGCGCCCGTCGGCGTGGACGCGCAGCGCAAACAGCTCCCTATCTATCAGAGCAGAACCCAGATCATCAACCAGCTCCGACAGTTGCACAATGTT
The DNA here is from genome assembly GCA_032275025.1 of Enteromius treurensis. NCBI lineage: Eukaryota > Metazoa > Chordata > Actinopteri > Cypriniformes > Cyprinidae > Enteromius > Enteromius treurensis. Next base: position 26,333,331 of record JAUCMU010000097.1, read on the forward strand.
GTGTTCATCGGTAAGACAACACATTCTTTACACGTGTTATGATATCCTAACTCCTGGAGGCACCCCTACACTGCACGTGTCTTTAATCAAACACACCCTGATCATCAGCTCATTAGTAGAGACCCCAAGACATCATCAAATTAGTGTTTCATTCAGTTCAGGTTATTGTCCCCAGTGGGGAAAGTTGTTTTGGACCCTGGAGCCAAGTTAATCGCATCCATAAGAAAAGTTTTTGTTTACATAACATACGTATGTGCTTTATATATTTATTATAAAAACTGTTAATAGCAGCTAGATGTTTTCCAAATAATATTTTATGAAATGAATGTTTCACAGTATAAATTAGGTGTTAATACATACAAATAAAGAGCTGACCTTTTAGGATAGTTTTTATGCTGGGGTGCTTTATATGAGGATGATCATAGTCTAAAATAAATGATAACATTTAATTTAATTGATTGTTTGACATGGAGGGTAAAACTAATATTCAACTAAATTAATTACTTAATTATTAAAATGAATAAAAATACTGACTTTAAATAATACATCTAAGAGTACAGTACTACAATAAGTGGAAAAATGTAATGTAATGACAAATAAAAAAATATTTTCCAAAAAATAATTTAAATATAGCCACTAAACACTTCTACGTTTCCCCTATTTAAAGACGGTTACATGACTGGTTACACGAGTAAGTATGGAGAAAACAAAATAAATGTGAAGCAGATTAAAAAAAAGGTAACTATAATGTGTATATAGTATATAAAGTTTTGTGGAAGATGGAAAAACGGTGGCGTTTTCCTTAAATCCCATGCTGCAGCAAAGTCGGATTGTGCAGAGGACTCGTCTGGTTCCCGTGGTCTTGTTTTTCAGTGTATTTGTGATGGTATTTTTCCGGAAAGAACGCTATGATAGCAGCAGAAAGGCACAGAGGTAATGTTTTTGTGTTGCAGGTGAGACGGGCTCAGGTAAAACTACGCAGATCCCGCAGTACCTGTATGAGTTCGGCATCGGTCGGCAGGGCATCGTCGGCATCACTCAGCCACGCCGGGTCGCTGCTATATCCCTGGCAGCGCGAGTGGCCGAAGAGAAGAAGGTTCAGCTGGGAAAACTGGTGAGTTTCACCGCTGAAGATCTCCGTAACCTCCACATTCTCCCTCTGAGTGTCGGTGCATGAGGCATGTTTCTGTTATTGCTCAGGTGGGCTACACAGTGCGCTTCGAAGACGTCACGTCGTCAGAGACCAAGCTGAAGTTCATGACGGATGGGATGTTGTTGCGGGAGGCGATAGGCGATCCGTTATTACTGCGTTATACCGTGGTGATCCTGGACGAGGCTCACGAGCGCACCGTTCACACTGACGTCCTGTTCGGCGTGGTGAAGACCGCTCAACGCAAACGCATCGAACAGAACAAGATACCCCTGAAGGTACGAGAGAGCCTGTCCTGTCTTTAAAATCAAACTAAAATGTTGTTTTATTAAAATCTGCCATTTTTAATGACATTTATTAAAAATGCTTCAGTGATTAATTCACAGTATAAATTAATAATTTAGAATATATTTAATAATATATTCAGTAATGAATAGTTTTTATTTAAATAATTTTTTAAAGTTCATATGGTTTGGTTTGTATACATTTCTATTTCAGTTTTATTTGTGGTGAATATTTCTGATTTATTTTTATGTTTTAATATTTAATTTCATTTAAATGACATCTATATAGTTTTTAATAACTTGTTTAATTAATTTTAGTTTATCAAGTTAAATTAATTACAAATAGAAATGTTGCCATGGCAATATATGGTTTTCTCTAATATTATGAATTGAGATATATTAGTATATTTTTTTTTAAGTGTGTTTGTTTAGTTGCTTTTATTTTTTATTTCAGCTTTAGTTTTTTTTTTAAATACAAAGCAAAATGTTTTCTTGAATAAAATAAGCTTTAAAAGTTTAAATTTTAATAAAAGTTAATGATTTAAGTACTAAATTACTGGATACATAATGCAACATACTGTACAGACTCTATTCAATATCAGTGTTTTTGTGAAGTTTAAAGAAATCTGGATTGAAGTTTGAATGTTTTGTTTATTGAATGTTCAGCATTCAGTGATGACATCACTTATTCTGTATGCGTGTCTCTGATAGGCCTGTAATGTGTATGTTTACTGCACAGATGCTGTAGTAATATATTCTTTGAATGAATGCTGTTGATCTGTAGGTTATTGTGATGTCTGCCACCATGGACGTGGATCTGTTCTCTCAGTACTTCAATAAATCACCGGTTCTGTATCTGGAGGGCCGACAGCATCCCATTCAGATCTACTACACCAAACAACCTCAGTCTGACTATCTGCAGGCAGCGCTCGTCTCCATATTTCAGATTCACCAGGTCTGTCACCCTCTCTCTCTCACACACACACACACACACACACACATATGACAGATTCCAGTGTCAAAGACATCTGATCAAGTCTTTAACTTCCAGTAAGTTGTAATGAGTTGTTCTCTATCTCTTGAACTGATTGATGTATGTCTTATCATTTTTTTCTCTCTATTCGTTTTGCTCACAGTTTTGAAGTACAGAATGTTTTTCAGAATTATTTCTTGTTTTATTAAAAAAAGGAAACTTATTTACCATAAAACAAGAACAACAGATACTTATTACATGTTAAACAATTACTTATTATTTATTAATTAAATATAAAATTTATTTTCTTTATAAAAAACACAATATCTTAATTTAGAAACTTTTTTCTTTGTTTATTATTTGTACATACTTTCTTAAAACACACTTATTTCCCCAAAAATAAACATTTTTCAAAGAAACATATTTTCTAAAAATAAAAACTAATATAAAAAACTATTAAAAAATACAGTTTTTTTTTAAATCTATACTTATTTTCTATACTTAAAATAATAAACAATAACCTTTTAAAATATATATATTTCTATTTTGTTTAAAAATCATTTATTTTCCTCAAAAAATGCAATTTATGAAATTTATTTTCTTTCAAATAATAGAAAAATATTTATTACTTTCTTAAAAATATATACATATAATTAAAAAACAATACTTTTAAATAATTATAATATTTTCTTAATAAAATGCTATTTTCTTTAAAACAATGCTAATTTATCATATATACTTATTTAAAAAAGAAAACCTATAGTTTGTTTTTCTCTTAAAACCTGATGCTTGTTTTATCCCAGGAAGCTCCACCGTCTCATGATATCCTGGTGTTCATGACGGGTCAGGAGGAGATCGAAGCCCTGGCTCGCACCTGTCGGGACATTTCCAAACACCTGCCGGAGAGCTGCGGGCCGATGACGGTGGTCCCGCTCTACGCCTCTCTGCCGCCGATTCAGCAGCTGCGTGTGTTTCAGCCCGCTCCTAAGGTCCCTGCAGCACCAGGCACAATAACACACTCCAGCTGAACCCCAGCTCTCTCTCACGCTACTGTCTGTGTCCTACAGGGCTCCAGGAAGGTGGTTCTGTCCACAAACATTGCAGAAACCTCCATCACCATCTCCGGCATCAAATACGTGATCGACACGGGGATGGTGAAAGCCAAACGCTACAATCCAGGTCAGACTCCCTGAAGCTCACTGTGTGTAGAATATTATGTGCTTCAGACAGCTGCTCTAATGAGAGGAGCTCAGCCAGTGATCTGTGGCTAGAGAAGCGCACTGGACAATAGTTCATGGTTCTGGTTGATGCTAAGGTGTTGTTGTGTTGATTCAGACAGCGGTCTTGAGGTGTTGGCGGTCCAGCGCGTGTCTAAAGCTCAGGCCTGGCAGCGCACCGGTCGGGCCGGGAGAGAAGCCGCTGGCTCATGTTATCGTCTCTACACTGAAGAGGAGTTTGACAGCTTTGCCAACATGACCGTACCCGAGATACAGAGGTACAGCCCACACCGTCTGCAGATTCATCAAGCATGTTATAGTACACCATATGAGACAAATATACAGCCCTTCACACACGATGGGTCCTTGCATTTCATCTGCATGTTTTGTTCTATTTTAAAAGTTAAAAAAGAGTATTTAAAAAGTTTTTTCTTTTATTTGTAGTATATTGTTATTAGAACAAGGTACATTGAAAGTATTCAGTGACAAAGGCACTTATTTAAAGGAATTCATTTTTGCTTGTTCTACCAACAACTTAACAGAACAAAATGTTTTAAATGATAAAATGGTAAAATGATTTGAAATGATACATACTTTATTAAAGAGTGTGTGTATTAAGAAAAAAACTTATTTATATATATATATATTTAAAGATACTTTATTTTAACGATTTATTTATTTTTTTATTATGTCTAGAATAAAATTTTATTTATTTTTTCTAAACATGTTTTCTTAGAAAAGTTTGATTTATTAAAGATACAACTTTTTTTTAAATTTTCTTTCTGAAACTTTCATTCCTTAAAGTTGTTATACTTAAAAAAATAAAATAAAATAAATAAGAATTTAATTTCTTGTTAAAAATACTATTTTCCAAATGGTTTCGTATTTTAAAATTATGTTATTTATTTCTTAAAATTGTGCTGTTTTTTTTTATTTATTTTTTTTACAAATTTACAATTTAGTTTTTTGGTTTTTACCAGTAGTGCAAAAACATACTTATTGTGTTAAAAATGTGTATACTTATTATATTAAAAAGCAATACTGAATAAAACAATGATTCTTTAAAAAATTACACTTATTGTCTTTACAAAAAATACTAGCCTTTTCCTAGAAAAAAAATAATAATTTAAAAGATGCAGTTTTAAATTATACTTATGTTCTTAAAAAATAGTGTTTCACAACATTGTTTTTAATGTGATGTTTAAAAACAGTGTGTGGAGTTTATGTGCAGTGAGAGGCATTCTGATCTGTTCTGTTTCATTTCATCCGTCTGTGTTTGAGCACAAGACGCATCAAGCGTTATTCAGACAGATGTGAACTAAAGTGGGTTTGATAAAGCTGTGAGTGTGTTCAGTGATGGTTTCTCTCTCTCTGCAGGTGTAATCTGGCCAGTGTTATTCTGCAGCTGCTGGCTTTGGGTGTTCCTGACGTCCTCAACTTTGACTTCATGTCCAAACCGTCTCCTGGTGAGACTGAGAACAGATCTTTGTACTGTATTCAGTATGCTTGTTTCATGTTATGTAATAGTACTTTGAGCTACACCGTGTGTGTGTGTGTAGAGTCAATGCGGACAGCCGTGGAGCAGCTCTGTATCCTCGGTGCCGTCGATAGAAAAGAAGATCAGGTTTCATTAACTCAGCTCGGAAAGAAAATGGCCAGCTTCCCTCTAGAGCCTCGCTTCTCCAAAGTAAGAGTAACTCCTGGACTTGGATCATCTATAGAAATACAGATTACTTCACTGTAAAACTCTAGCACAAAACCTGTCGCAATTGAGAGGTGTGCATGATCTGAAAGCTGAATAAAGCTTGTTAAACACAAGTGTTTATGCCAAGCGGTTGTTTTCTGGCTGTAAGCGTGTTCTTCTTCTGCGTCTCCACAGACTCTGCTGATCTCTCCTGATTTCTCCTGCGCTGAGGAGGTCCTGACCATCATCTCGCTCCTCTCCGTCGACTCGGTCCTCTACAATCCTCCGGCACGCAGAGACGACGTCCTCGCCGTACGTAAGAAGTTCATCTCCAGCGAGGGTGACCACATGACGCTCCTCAACATCTACAGGGCCTATAAGAAAGTCAGCGGAAACAAGGTACTGACAGCGACGCTGCAAAATCTGCTAACATCTCTGATATCAAATAGCTTCTTCAGGGCAGGGCTAAAGGAAGAATGTTTTGTTAAAATGATTAACATTTTCCAGATTCTGCAAGGCGAGTGTGTACTTATGCGGACAACTGAACATGAAGAACTGATATAAATTGTAACGCATCGTATTTCTTGAGTTTGAACTGTTCTGTCTCTGTGTTTTCACAGGAGTGGTGTCGAGAGAACTTTGTGAACAGCAGGAATATGGGACTGGTGTTGGAGGTTCGGGCTCAACTCAGAGACATCTGCATCAAGGTACACACACACACACACACACACACGTTGGGTTTCCATGTTTTCTGGGGTCTCTCTCTTCATAGGTTTAATGGTGTTTCTACTGTACAGACTGTATGTAGTATTGTCCTACACTGACCCTACACCTAAACCTACCCCTTACAGG
>JAUCMU010000097.1:26340126-26353474 GCA_032275025.1 Enteromius treurensis
TCCTACACTGACCCTACACCTAAACCTACCCCTTACAGGAAACACAACACACTTTTAGATTCTCAAAAAAAAAACACAGTTTATTATGTTTTTTTTTAATCTTTTGAATTACAGGGACACTGAAAATCCTCATAAATCACCTTCATATTGTAATAACCAAAAATTAGCTGCATTCTTTCTAGAAGGATGCATCCAACAATTCTTACCACAACAACATTGAACAAAAATGTTCCTCCTGTTTTAGCACCTGGTAATCGTTTCATAAGCATCTTTTATAATCTTATTAACAAAACAAATCTTCTTTAATATCAACGAATATTTGGAGCTGCATTTTGTGATTGATCCACTCTAGGATGTTTTAGTTTTTTTTTATCATTTGTATTAGTTTGGGTATTTTTTTCCTTTATATTTTTTCTGTTTTTGTTTTTTACTTTATTGTTATTGTTTTTTAAGACGCTAGTCTTTGTTAATAATTGAATTAGTTATTTTTATATTTTCTGTTTTCAATTTTTTTTATTTAGTGTACTTATTTCATAATAGTATTATTAAAAAAATAAATGTTTTTATATTTTTGATTTTCTGTTTTCATTTTTATTTTATTTTATACCTTTTCATTAATCAATTTCATTTTTTGTGTTTGTGTTTTTGCCATTTTTATTTGAATTTGTAATTTTTTATGCCTATATAGTTTTTATTAATTATTTATTAAATAATTTCTAATATGAATAAATAAATAGTTGCTTGCGTACACAAAGTTAATCTAAATGAAAAAGGGAGTTTCCTATATATATATATATATATATATATAATTTAATTGTAGTTGATTGCATTGATTTTGTTTCAAAGAGCAAAAATGTTTTTACTGGTTTCATTTAACCATAATAAACTAAACAATAAAATTGTTTGAACTACATAGACATATATAACAATATATCATAAAATAATAATAATAAAATTGTGGCTCATTCAGAATATGAATATAAAATCTATAATATTTTCTCAGCGACATGTACATGAATTGTCCCAGATTCACGTGCATGAAGTGCCTGTGCTCTTGTGTTCTTCAGATGAACATGAAGCTGGAGTCGTCTCTGTCGGACCTGGCGAATGTTCGGCGCTGTCTGGCTCACGGTTTGTTCATGAACGCGGCGGAGCTGCAGCCGGACGGCTCTTACGTGGCTCTGGACACACATCAGCCGGTGGCCATCCACCCCTCCTCCGTCCTGTTCCAGGCCAAACCCGCCTGTGTGGTGTTTAACGAGCTGCTGCACACCTCTCGCTGCTACATGAGGGATCTGTGTCTGGTGGACGCCGACTGGCTGCAGGAAGCTGCGCCGGAGTATTTCCGCCGGAAGCTCCGCGCCATCAAGAGCTAACGCTTTCCACATTCAGCGTTTCTGAAGACTGCGTGATAGGAAGAAAATAGCCAAGCGCTCCAACTGTTCATCTACTAACGCATACTGTGGAAAAAACTGAGCTTTTTCACAAAAATGTTTGGAGCGCCTTGCTTTTTCTGGGTTTGATATGCAACAGGCAGTTTTGGCCAAAGAGTTTTGCTTTGTTAACTTTTCTAGAAGTGAATGAGTCCTTTCTACTTGCTATAAATCTTAAGTCTGTTTCTAGCTCTTTTACAAACTGCTGAAGTCTGACTGTATGAAATTCAGGTTCGCGTCCTTGAATGTCTGCATGTGTTTTTTGTGTTTAGGTCAGTGCATTTGAGTGTTTCGGGATCACGTTTACCTCTGAATACGTTCACATTAATACAGATATGTGCGAATGAAGCTGGAGATCAGTATTGTGATGTCTGGGCCATATTTCATCTCAAAAAATATATTTTGCATAAAGCAAATTAAGCCTATTATTAATTTTTTAGACCGGGCTATTGTAGCTAACTAATACTATACAGCTTAGGAAAATAATAAAAGAAAATATTTAAAGAAAATTACAATTTCTTATAGTAACTTAATGTACTAAATGAACTAAAAACAGTGAATAAAAAAATAGTTAAAAAATAAAAAACTATATATATATACAACGTAGCATCATTATGCGATCATTTTCTCCAAAGTTGCTTATTGTAATGCAAGGAACTTTACATATACACAGTATATCATTATTTCTTACATTACAGTGATGAGACGTATGTGAATTATGATGAGAATAAGACCTTTTTCAGAAGATTCATTGATGAGTTGTTCACGATTAAGGTGTCAGAACAGTTTTCTCTTCTTCTTTTGGTCGTTCTCAGTGTTTGTGCACTGATCATCTGTACAGTGCATGCCACCACTATACTTTTATACTAAAGCGTGTAAATATTAAATGCATTTAGTTGGTGATTTACAACCACAAGTGCTTAAACACAGATAGTTCATCTGCATCCTGAAATAGTTTAGTTTTTTTCTCTTAAGTGCAGCATGTTGAGACACTGCATAGATGTAGAGCGAATTAATTCCAGTGCCAATTTTAGAATTCAGGAATCGAATGATGACAGTATACAGTATAGTCATGTAATGCATGCCACTCTCTAGTATGGAGAACAAAAGCATATCAGATGCACATTAGTTAAACCAACTCTTGTATTTGCATCACTTTGCAAATCGTATCAAAACCATATGTATACTTAAAATGTATTTGATGATATATGTATGCAGCGCATGAAATGAGACGGATAAAATGCGATCACTCAGGTTTCTATGGTGCACAGGATGTGCCAGCAGCACACACGTTCAGTATCAAAACTTTCCATTACAGCATGAGCAGAGGAGGCTTTTTGTGATGCAGCAGATTTACACAGTGTGTGACTGATTAAAACTATTTGAATTCTGATGTTTACGCTTTCGTGTGTGTATTTTTAACACATTTGTGCTCTAATAAGACGATGGGCTTTGGAACAAAATAGGAGTTCATTTGTAAGAGTAAAAAGACAAAGAAAGGGATTTTTTGTGCAGTTTTATTATTAAGTGGTCGTTATTTTAGCACACAAGCATCTATCTATATCAGTTAATTTTATTTAAATTATTTATTTTTTTAATTGGTTGTAGGTTTAGGTAAATATCATAATGATACAGGTTACTGCTCTGGCTATTTAGAGGTTTGTCACAGGATGAACAGATATTACATTTTTGTTGCTATTTTTAGTTTTGGCTGTTTATAACTCCAGCGCATGGAGGTCAGAGAGCTGAAAGTGCAGTCGTGGATATCGTGGTAAATGTATCTTCTCCCTGGTATCAAGTGCTGTGGTTAAAATAAAATTAGATACTGTTATCGATTGATTACATATAGATGCAAATTTAACTAATTAAGTTGCTTTATGTAAAATGTAACTATTTATAATAAAAAAAAGTTAATGCTTTTCTTTTTAAAATCCTATAAGTTTCATATAGTGACCTCAATAAAGATTTGAACTTAACTTAAATATAAAATTATTTTAATAACCTGATGATCTTGTTAAACATATTTACTAATTTTATCTTCTTTAAACCCTTGACAATCACAACTTATTTCCATGTTCAAATGAAAAAGATGAAAATCCAGATGCTTATTAAAAACAAAGAATGCAAAACCAAAATGAGAATTATGCAAATTTATTTATTATCATGTATCATCATTTTCTGATCTCTTTAGAAACACGCCATTTACTTCAGTTTCTTAAGTCAGAGAACGTTTAAGACGTGACACATGTACAGGAACACTCAAATACACACATGCACGCGCGCGCGGGCTATTTGCATCGCAACTGCTGCAGCGCGTCACGTGACCGCGGCGGCTGCGCCTCCGGTTCAATGACGTCGCGCGTCACGTGACACCAACATTCAGTCGGTCAGGAAAAGGGAAAACAGACATTTTGACCACGATCCGGTTTCAATCAATCCATTTCAAGTATGTGCGGCCCGAATCTGTAACGCAGAAAAACACATTAAAAAATACATAAAAAGACATAAAAAAATAGTATTCACAATAAAATAAATGTATACAGCACTAAAGACGTGAATAGTGTGTTCTGCTGCTCATAAAGAATGGATGGAGGTTGCATAAAATGGGAATCGGTGCACAAAGAGGGCGGAGGACTTGGCTAGACATGTCGCAAGAACAATCAAATGGATCATCATTCTCACCTCGAGATATTTCCTCAGGAGGACGAGCTCTTGGTTCTCCTGCGTTTTATTTCACTGTTTTGCAGTTTCCCTGCTATTTTTCTCTCGTGTCCAGCTGGACTATGGCGGTTAGTGTTCATTCCGATCTCCTTCTTAGTTCTGCCTTTTCCTCCAGCATGGCAGGAATAGTCCTCCAGGTTATAATACTCATACTCGTCGTAACTGGCTTCCTCAAAAGACACTATTCGGTCGATGTCGGTGGCCATATTGATTAGAATAAGACGAGCTCTTCTCTTCGATTCTTTTCTGTGAGTAAACAAGGCTGCTGTCACGCGGTTTTCTTAAAGACCAGCGTCACGTGGGTTGCATAACCGCTTGGTGATTGGCGAAGAGCTCCTGCTCGCTTGTGATTGGCTGCGTTTTCGTGCGATCCGTTAGTTTAAGCACTCGTGATTGGCTGACGGCCGGGCTGTTTTTAGCCGTGCATCCATGCAAAACAAAGCTCACTTCCTCATTTTCCTTTTTATTTACAAAAGCACTATTAACATGTGAGCACTTGAATGCAAAAGATTGCAGTTCTGATATGCAATTGTGTATGAAATGAACCCTAATTAGTTTTGTTTTGCAAATACTTAATAGCCTACTGAATAATGTTCCATACAACTATGCACAAAGCATTGACATGATCGCTTGACTTTTATTTTAGTCTACATAGTCGACCTATACCTTTTCCCCCAGTTTCACAGACAAGGCTTAAGCTAGTCCCAGACTAAACTGCATGTTTGAGCTTTCTCATATCTTGCTGTGACATATCTTAAAACATGTCAGTGTCATTGTTCTGTGTTAAGATGCACACCTGTAATATTTTCTTACAAGGCATTTTTGTATAAGTTGCTTAAATATCTTAATTTAACTAATGCGTAGTCCTGGCTTAAGCTAAGCCCCGTTTGTGAAACCGAGCCTATAAGTGTATAAATCTTTATAAATGAATTCTTGCTGTTATCAGATAAGGCAATGCACTTTTTCATGTACGGTTCTAAAAGCGTTCTGGCTGTATTTAAATGAATGTGTATTAATTTGTGCCGCGTTTCCACCGAGTAAAAAAACAATTCTAAAGTTTATATTGCATATTCTAACTTCATTTAATGCCCGAGAAAAACAAATCACACGTAAGTTATATCACTTTTTAATGAGACACAGATCCCCTGGTGACAGAAGGTGGGTTCCCAACACCTTAACACCCCTTTCTATCCTGCATCTCCAAACTGTTCGCACGTAAAGTATTTTTCACTAAAGTATATGTTTACAAATTTATTTTGTCACAGCATGTTTCGCATTCTTGGTTGAGCCATGCTGTTTTCGCATCAGGGAGCTCAGAAAACTAAAGCAGTCGCCACTATGTGGCAGTGTAGTTTCACATAGTATTCTTTATGAATATGTACAGTACATAATTATGTCATTTGAACGAAAGCAAACTGTTTAATGTCTGTTACATAATATAAAGTGCAAAATACAGTATAAGTATAATTCAGAACAACATATAATGCTCTTGAATTCATGACTCAACAATAGAAACTGAGACATCATAGTATAATATAAGAAGGAAAGTGTTGCAGAATTATAAGATATATTTAATATAATGTTATAATAAATGTGACCCTGAACAACAAAACCATTCATAAGAGTCAGTTGTTTGAAACTGAGATTTATACATTAATCTATTATACATAGATTAAATAATAAGCTTTCCAATGATGTGTGGTTTGTTAGGGACAATATTTAGCTGAGATTCGGCTATTTGAAAATCTGAAATTTGAGGGTGCAATATTAAAAATAAATCGCTTTTAAAGTTGCCCAATTTAAGTTCATAGCAATGCATATCAATAATCTTTTTTTTTTTTTTTTTTTTTACATATGTTAAAGGTAGAAAACTCCACTTCATGGATCTTTATCTAAAAACCTAATGATTTTTGGCATAAAACAAAAATCATTTGAATCCATCAATTTTCAAAATTTTTCATTTTGTCCCATATGACAATTTTTTTTATTGCTACAAATATACATGCGCTACTTAAGACTGGATTTGTGATCCAGGGTGACTTATTTAATATTTTAAAATATTTTATTCAAAGCTGGGTTGTATGTAATCTAGATTTGATCATTAATTACTTGTAATTAGATTAAATTACATTTGGAAATACTTGTAATCAGACTATGGTTACTTTTTATTGAAAACTTGATTACATTCACACAATAGCGATAAATTATTCAGAACTGATTACTTCTCAATAGACTTTTTCACACATAGTTGGGTGAACTTTGAGAGCAGTGAATGGGAGAAAACCACAAATATACATTTTACATTCCCATTAGCTCAAACAGCTAAATTCTTGGTTATGCAATTTGGAATCAGTAACAGACTACAATTTGTAACTAATCTGCTCTGATTATATTTATTATGACACCAAATATGTCTTATGAATTAAATACATTTTTATCTCTGGGTTATCAGTTACAAGATAACTTGAATGACATAAACACGTGGTGTTATGCATGATTTTATCAGAGGCAATTGCAGTATTCGTTATACAATACACGCATAAATAAATAAAAAACAGTAATAATGTGAAATATTTTTACTACTACCTAAAACTAAATAAGCAATGCTATTGATAAGAAATGTTTCTTGAGAAGCAAATCAGCATGTTATGTTATATTATACTAAAAATGCAGCTCTGCATCACAAGAATAAGTTACATTTTGACAATATTCACGTTCAAATTAACAGTTATTTTAAACTGTAATAATATTACACAGTGTTTTATTGTATTTTTTATTGCGTGTTATAGCCTATAATCTAAAGCAAAAGCTCTCTCCCTCCCTCTCTCTCTCTGCTTTTACGACATGGGGTGTGCAATTAGAATACAATAATAAATAACTGAATCTGTACTATTACAATGGCCCCCACTGACGCAAGAATGGCGAGACGCTCGATGGACACGCCCCGGCGAGCAGACCACACCCCCGCCAAAACAAAACCAGATGACCACGCCCCCTACGTTGTGACACGTCCCGACGCTTTTCCACGTCGCGCGCCCAACGGTTGAGGCAGGGGAGGCTGCGCGCGTTCGTGCAAAGGCCGGGAAAAAATGGCGGCGCCCGTCTTGCGAGTGTCCACCCCTCGCTGGGAGCGGATAGTGCGGCTGCTCGTGTGTCTCTCAGGAATCCTGTTATCCCTGTACGCTTTCCATGTGGAGATGGAAAAAACCCGCGACGCCAACTACCGCGCCATGTGCGACTTGAGCAGCTCCATCAGCTGCTCCAAAGTCTTCACGTCCAGGTAAGAGAGAGTGTCAAAACCTAGCGAGTTCCCTAGCTAGACAACGTCTACAGCTGTCAGAGGGTCTTCGAGCGTCCAGAAACCCGGGTTTGACCACTTTTGGGTGCTTTAGGACGTTTCGGTATTGCTGCACAGTTTAAATGCGCTTTTGGCGGTCTGAAAGTGCTGTCTATTTAGTGGACTCCCTGGGTTTTGACACACAGCCGGAGGGTCGCTCCGGGCCGTCACTGACTGAAAAGATGCTAAAATATAATATCCGTCTCACATTTATGGTGTTTTCTAGAAACGCCCTCTGAGTTGACGCAAATAGAGACATAAATATGAATTAAATGACGTAATTTTAAAGCTGGTTTTGAATGTGGCTTTTGTCTTGTGAACAGTGCGATAGCAGCTAATGCTAACAGTGCTAATGAGTGAATGAGCTCAGTATCAGTGTGCTCAATGCCGTATATTCTAAAATAATTTAATGTACATCTATTTTCTAATGAACTGGACTGGGCTAATGTACTGCTGAAAATCAAAGCCACTGATTCATTAGCATCTTCAGTTAACAGCACATCTCTTATGTGAGTACAACAGGCTGTTTCATACCTGTCAGATTTAGTTTCTTCATGTTTTGAAGATTGAACAGACCCTTTAAATGCAGGAGTGTAATCGGTTTACTGATGTATGTGGCTGAGAAGTGAGCAGAAGAAGAGAATTCATTGAATCAGGCTTCAACTTTGTTTTAGTAACCTTTGAAATCCGAGTGATTTGTCTGAGACATCGGTTCCTGATTTTATTACTGAAGGATCCACCCTTACACATCATTAAACCATTAAGGGAGTAATTTAGCAATTCATTTGAATGCTCAAGTTATCCTGGTAGTATTTAGTTGGTGTTTAGAATCTAGAATTTAATAAAATATAGTATTTAATATATATATATATATATATATATATATATATATATATATGTATATGTATAGAAGTATATATCTTTGGTTTAACTTGTTGTTGAATTAAATCGCTTAGAGTGGGAAAAATTTTTAATATGGTTTTCAAGACAGTCATGTGAAGTTCACTTGCTTTTGGGAGAATTTCACTTTGAAGTTTTATGGAAAAAAGATCACATGCTTATTGAGGTCTTATCAGCATAGATCGGCTGTCCTAAGGGATGATTTCTGATATTTTTATGCAATTCTGTCGCATATTGAGATGACATGATACTGACGGATGTGTCTTGCAGATCTGGTATTAATAGAGTCTCCCACTTTATCTGTGAATCTGTAGATGTGCCCACTCTTCATAAAATAAATAGGACAGCGTCATCTATCACGCTTACTTGTGTTATTACCATCACGTAGATAAAGTGGCTATGCGTTTGCATGTTTGAGTGTATCGAATTGCTTCAGAAAGCTGCTGATTGTGATGTTTGCTCACAGCGGTCCTCTGATAAAGCAGGCGGTCTGCAGGGAAAACAACCAAACTAAACTCAAGCCGGGTGAAGGTTTTTAAAGAGCGTTACATAATCAGGCTTAAGGTCTCGCTCTTAAAGGGAACCAAGTTTTTAAAGACTTTTCTGTGCAGCCGAATCAACTCCAGATAATCAGACAGCTTGAGATGATCGAGATCTATTGCTATGGGCTCTAATTCGCTCTCCATTGGGAAACCGCTCTGTACTGATCATTGAGTCCTGACTGCGCTGCTTTATAAAGGTTTGTGAAGGATTTCAGAGTGTTTTCTGCCCTGTGGATGTGGGAGACGTTATGTTGTGCTGTGAAACACAAGGGAGTTTGGGTTTTGTATATATCATCTCAATGACTGCAGTTGCCAGACAAACCAAAGATAGAGTCAAGATTCATGCCAGCCTCTGGCTGCACGTACGTAGCGTGTTTGATACGGTGTCATAAGGGTAAAAGGTCATATTTAGAGTATAGGGCTCCATAGAAAGCTTAAAAAATGCGGACATGCTTACACTTTCAGTGGCAGTGAAAATCACTTTAGAAGCAACCGTCCAATCCCATAATGCATTGTCCTCCTTAACCTCTCAAATTAGTTATATGCATGATGATTATATGCTAATTATTTGTCGTTTTTATGGTTTCATATTATTGCTTTAATTTTTTTGACCCTTTAGATTTACTCTGTGTCCATGGTTTTATATTGTACAGTTGTTCCGTGTGTGGTTTTAGTGACGCATTCAACTTCTTTGAATCTAATTTGCATACTTTGTTTTCTAATCAGCATTGTAATGTTGTGATTCATCTGTGAGCTGGTTGGTTTAGTTGAAGGCTTTCAACTAGTTAAGGAATCTTTTGAAATGCCTGTGGTATGTGAACGAGGATTGTTGTAGTTATTCTCTCATGGTGCTTTAATTGTTTTTTCCACATGTTGAGACTACCATATACTCACAACACATGTAAATACTGTCTCGTGAGGTGTTTCCTGTAAAAGTGAAGAATTTATTATGCCTGTCTGGTATGCAGACTTTACCTGCTAAGCGTGATTTCTCATGGCTTTCTTGTGTTGGATACACTACTCTCTTAAATGAAGTGTTGCACAGCAACGTTAAAATAGAATAAAATAAAACCACTTTTGGGTTACCTAAAAAGTTTAAACAAACTTTGTTGTACTATTATCAACTTGTTTTCTACAATGGAAACTTTCCAAAGATATTAAAGATTCTGTCACCGTATCACTTGGGCATTCAAAAGTCAAACAAGCTTTAATATAGGGCTGGGCGATTATATATCAAGCGATGCAAATGCTTAGGACTGCAACGACTGGTCGACTAACAGTCAATGGCAAAATTCGTTGACGACTTATTTAGTAGTCGACGGGTCGTTAGAGATGTTACCAAAGTAACACGAGGAACCAACAACAGACACAGTGGGCGTGGCGTCAGGTATTGGAGAGGCTTTTTATTAACAAAATAATCAAAAGAAAGTGTCCAAAATAAAAGGGGAACTGGTGTCCTCGTTGAGCTCCTGGGATGTGAAGGCCAGGGAGTGTTCGAGGGATACGGGTCCAGGAAAGGGGCGGAGTCTGTTGTAGTCCAGCTGCGTTCTTCTTCGGCGGCTCACACCTCTCGGTTTAGTCTTTGGCGGCTCTTTGCTCGGGCGGCTCGCTTTCCTGGCGGCTTGCATTCTGACGGCACTTATCTCGAGTGACCGTCTCCGGCGGCTCGCTCTCCCTCCGCTCCCATCCTGGACCCACGAGAACACCAGCATGCATGCGCGGGGAAGAGCTTGTTTAGACCAACTGCTTCTTCATTAATTAAACTGTAGCTAGGGAATCAAATGAATGCATGATAAAGAAATTATGAATACAAGGACCTGAAGTTGCATTGCGACATTGAATCATTATTGTACGTGGATTACTATTTATGTAGCACACACTTGTTTTCTGAGCAGAAATGCTTTCATTGGGAATGCTTGGACATATGGTGGAGATCAGGCATGACCTTAGGTGTTTGGCAGCATCAGATCTTTGACAAATCCATTGGCAGGAAGTTATGAAACGGAAGCTGCTCTCCAGTGTTGGGTTACGCACCTTTTTCCTCTTCTGGGTTAGTTAATAGAAAAGGTTTCAGGGTTTTCAAACACTGAGAGACCAGCTCCACGTCAGACGTAAATAGAGTCCAGGTCATTGAGTTCAAGACAAGTTCATTAAAAATGGTGTTGCAGTGGATTAAAGGTTTATCAAATGAACCATAATTGTCCATTTAGTTCTATATTTTACTATTTTTCAGGCCTTTAAGATATTTATTTATTTGCAGAAAACGCTTGAAAAAAATTAAATGATCACAAATGATTGATGAGAAATCTTAGTTTTATAATTGATATTATTTTATTGTTGAAAAATATTAAAAGTGAATGTAATAAACAAGCAGTATTTTATATAATATTGATGTGTGCTGTGTATGTACATATGCTGGAATGGATGACACATTTATATAGCGCGGAATTGAATGTGATTGGGAAACCACCGCATTTCTTCTTTGTTGGTATAATTTGAAACAATTTGGGTCAGAAATCTCCATTCGCACGATAAAAGGAAACTTTTTATATGTTACTGGCTTGATCATTGTATGATTTGATTTAGGCCAAATATTCTGTCATAACGTGCTTGTATTCCCTCGAGAAACTCACACACGATATTAGTATTTATTTTTAGTTCCAGTCTCTCATGTTGTTTGATTTTTGCTACTTCACCATTTCTCTCTGTTTGTGTTTTCATCTTTTCTGTAGATACGGTCGAGGATTTGGACTGTTGGGAACCATTTTTGGGAACGACAGTGCAGTAAACCAGCCAAACAGTGTCTATGGAATCTTGTTTTATATCTTTCAGCTGTTACTAGGTAAGAACAACATCGACCTCACTGATCTGCACAATACGTTCTTTACAACAACAGCTTCTTTCTATGGATGCACCAGTACAGAAATTATGAAAGATCTAAATATCAACTCATGACCATCTTGATATTTTTTGGTTATTGTGTGCATCATTTTTTTACCGTCTATTTTGCATCAAGTTCAATTTCCATTTTATTTCCACCAGTGATTTGTCTATATCGCTGCAAAAAATATAAAAAAAAAATTGCATTGAAGATTTTGGCTTTGACAATTATGAAAACTGATAATTGAGTTACAGTTTGGATAAAATGATTTAGTAGTTTTCAGTAGATTGTGAAACTGCACTAAAGTTAACATAAATCTATGTGTTATTTATTTATTTTATTATTAAATAAATGGGTAATATTAGCTTGATTTTGATTTTTGTGTAACACAAGAACCCACATGGTGTCTACAGCCTGTCAATCTTCTGGTACTACTGTGGGAATTATGGGAAAGCTGTTAGTTGATATAATTTCTGTCTCCATTCAGGTTTATTTGTGAAACATTTGATAGTTTACATTAATTTGTGCAGTGTACAGTGTCTGCCGTTAGCCAGAGATGAATATAAACACACATTATTTCTTTGGGACGGATACTGTAAGGGAAGTGTGAGCGTGTCTGTTTATAGTAGGAACATTACTGTCTGTAATCTAAAGCAGGCCTCTGAAATATTACCCTCACTTGTCCTTGTCTGTCATAGCTGATGCCTGAAATCTCTTAGCATTTCAGTGATAAGGCACAGGTCAAACATTCACAACCTTAGTTTAACCCCATGACTCATGTCGTGTGTGTCTTCTCCGGACAGCGTTTGAGTTACTGCTGTATCCGTTTCTCCTTTATTCGTTTGGGTTATTGTTAAAAAAAAAAAGAAAAAGAAAAAGGTGTAAAAATCTTTATATAAAACATATTTTAATTGAATGTCCAATTTTAAATAATACTAGAATAAATAAAAAAATAAATAATAAAAAAGTAAAAAAATAAATTAATAGATGTTTTCAAAAATAACTCTCCTGGGTGTATTGTTAAATATACTAAAAACATGTTTTTTGTTTGTTTTTTCAATTATAAAAAAAAAAAAAAAAAATTATATAAAAAGCAAGCTAAATTAAAATTAGAAATCTGCCATGGCAACGAAATTGAATCAAAATTACTAACTGGAAATAAAGATTCAGTACATGACATTGAAATAAATATAAAGTAAACCTGAATAAAATTTAAAAAAAGACAAAACCCATAAAGAGTACTAACAATTCAACTATAATTAATTTTAAAAATGTAAAATAATATATATATAATTCAGAATACTAATAAAAACTAGTATAGCATTTTTAAAGTAATGGTAGCATTTGTTTTTGAACATTTTTATATATTTGTATTATTTATTACTATTTTTAAAGTACTATGTTATAATAATTACAACATTGTAAATATAATTAGTGAAATCCCACAGTTAAAACACCTTATTACACGGCTCTCTGGAATGCTTGATTCTGATTGGTCAGTCGAGACATTTACAGGTTCGTTCTTTTCGAATAA
>JAUCMU010000097.1:26353574-26365117 GCA_032275025.1 Enteromius treurensis
TAAGCCCCTTCAGCGTGATACAAGATCCTGATCACACTGTCGGGGCTTATTTCTGCGATAACTACCGGCTGCCTGTACATTATCCCTTACCTAGCACATTACGGTAATGCAAATTCAGGTTAACTGTCAGTTTACTGTCACTGTAAAATAGTTTTTCGTTTCTGATGAAAGGTGATACGGAAATAACTGCAATCTGAAATGCCATAAATCTTTAATAGCCCTGATAATTCAGCACATGACTTTCATCCTTGTTTCTGCAATGCTAATGTTTAAACGTTGAAGCATTTATAAATAATACTAGCATTTTTATTGTACTACTTGTAATGCATAATAGTATATAATATAATAGTAATATAAGCATAATAGTAATGAGAATCTCACCTTTGGGGCAAAAAACTCAAAGCGGACAAGTTTGGGGGAAATTTGCTTATTTGTCATGAAAAAAACAAATATAGACAAATATAGTTGACCTCGCTAATTGGTTTTGACTAGTCGACCCGTTCCTTGCACGCATGTCTGCCTCATAATTTCCCCTTGCTTCGTTCGTCAGCGGTCATGTGGGTTTGCTGACTCAAGTTCTTCTGCGTGTTTGGCTCTGCTGATCTGTGCTCAGGTTCATTGTGCTTCTAAAACTGGACACAGTCAAGTCTTTCTTCACACTATTGCAGCTCATTTACATAATGCCAGTGTGCAGTTTGCTCTCGGAGTGATAGACGGCTGCGTGCGTGGAACCGTTTTGCACTTCCTTTAAACTCACTTTACTGTGCGCTTTCTCCGCTAATTTCCTTATCGACGCGTGAATGAATGGACAGTCTGTTGACTCGGTTACTCGGATCAATGGCTCTGGTCTTTCATAAACCTAGTGAGCTCCTTCTAAGGTGGCAATTTCAGATGCCATAGTTGCACTTCTAATGTGATACGGATCAAACTTTTTTCTTTTCATACACTGGTCATGTGATTTTTGCTTCCGTAACTTGATGTATGAATGCAAATTTGTACATCTTTAATTATACAATGCCTCACATGTAGATCAAATTTAAACGTAACATTTTAGAAAAACTTAAATATAATTCATAACAGTTTGTTTATTGTACTGTGATTAATCGACTGGGAAATACTGTGTATGTATACATACATAAATATTGTGAAATTAGTTTTTATATATATATGTGTGTGTAATTCTCTTCTTCCATAGCCCACACTAGGTTTTACCATTCTTCGAACCAACAGACACTTGAAGATGTTTTTAATTTGTGAAACCACCTTGCTGTATCACTCATTTTTGTTATTTATCTCCACGACCCAAATATCAGCTAGTTCTGTCCTTGTCTGCACCGTTATGCGTGTGTGTGTGATTCGTTTGTCCTGCTCTGCCCTAATGAAATTTCATGACTATGAATAGCAGGACCGTGCCAGGGTGTGTGTTGAACGCCCTCTGTTCTGGAGAAATGCTCCCTTTTCTGAAGGGCTGGAGTGAGTGATGAGTAGGGGAAAGGTCAAGCCTCAAATATGGCCCGCCCCCTTACAAACCACGCCCACTTTACACTGGATAAACTCTTAAAGCAGCATCTGAAAGTGTACTCCACATCAGCAGAAATAGATATATATGTGATATAGAAATAGAAAGCGTCTGTGTCAATGCAGGTGATTCTACAGGATTGATTGTTTTGCTATTGTTCAGTGTGGGTGATATGACAGTACTGTATGTCATGTAAAAGATTTTTTTATGTTTTGTGTAATCTGTGAAATGTAAATAAGTGAGCGTGGTTAATTCACATGCTGTATGCGTGAGACCAAAGCCCTATTCGGACAGGACTAGTTTCACAGGGGGTCGTTAGAGAAATGTTTGTTTCACAGACGTACTTGGTGATTTTAATCCGGTCCGAATCTGCCGTGTCTGTGTTTTTCTCTCACAACTTCTGAGCAAATGAGCTACTGTTTTTCAGCAAACTCTGTGATCCTCTCCCCGTCCGAACGCAATGTCGGTGATTCACAACGCGTTTGCTTGTGTGTTTTGGCCAACGCAAACTGCTGTAGATGCTCTTACCGCACGCATGTTTGATATATTTTGATATAGAAGAAAAATAAATAAATAACATTAAGAGCCAGATCACGTAAACTGTTAAGACTGGCTATTGTAATATCAGTATCAGGAAAGATTACTCGCATTCATTTCTGTGCCTTCATCAAAATTAAACATGGGTTTGTTAGTTGAACTAAAGTAACCACACATTAACATGGTTTTGCTGTACTAGTGATTTATCTTCACCATGGTATTTGTGATTATACTAATCGTAATCAATCTGAATGACTATAGCAATGCATATGTACAAAACAGACCCTCTCACCTCTGTAATAAACACGGAGGTGTTAGACCCGTCCCAAATGGTACATAAAGATCACAAACATCAAAGAATCGAAACTCGCACGTAGTTTAGAAAAGTAGTGCCGTCCGAATAGGGCTTAAGATGCTGCATTTGTCAGAGATGTGGAGAAAAAGCAGCAATAATCCTTCCTAAAAGGATGTTAATAACGGATTTTAACCTACAAGTTGCATTTAACTCCAATCAGCCACCCCTAGTTCAGTGACAAGTGAATAATAACCAGTCAAAGAGTTTTTCTTCTTAACATTAGATATCAACTATTCATAGAAAATAGAATATATTCATAGAAATGCATAAATAGATGCTTTTACCTGCAATAATCATAATATTTGAATCAAATATTGAACAAAATGATTTCATATAGTTGCTTTTCTAATGTTGTAAGTACATTGTTTATTATCATTGTTATATGTGCCAAAAATAAAGCTTTTGTTGGTATAGCATTTAAATAATAAACTAGAACGTTATAAGCTTTTAATGTTATAAGAAGTGTATATTTTTTTGTGTAGTTTCACAAAAGTTTTCAGTTTTTTAAATTTATTTTAAAAAAAGTTTGATCGCAACATGTATTTGTTGCTGTTGAGTGTTCACCGTCTGTTTGATACCATGACATTAAAAGCTTGATTTTTACTGTCCATTTGACATATTGGCATTAAATTAAGAGAAGCTTTTTCCAAATATAATGAGGAAACTTGCTTTGCAATGATGAGAAGCGCTATTCAAATAAACTTTTCATTCATAATAATAATAATCGCCATCATCTTTTGCTGATATAAGTAAAATGAAGTAAAAATGAAAACTACAATTTTAATAATATATATATTTATTTGTTTAATTTTTAATTTATTTTTATGTATATAGCTAAAAGAGGTATAAATGATTTTTTTTTACACTGCTTCACGTACCATTATGTCTGAAGCGTATTCATGTATAATTGATGCAGTTGCTGCAGTGCATTAACTTCTCTCTCTCTGTGTGTGTCTGCGCGCGCAGGTTTGACGGCCAGTGCGATGGCTGCTCTAATTCTCATGACCACCTCCATCGTGTCAGTAATGGGCTCCCTCTACTTGGGCTACATTCTCTACTTCGTCCTCAAGGACTTCTGCATCATATGCATCACCACATACGCACTGAACTTCATCCTGCTTGTGCTCAACTACAAGCGACTGGTTTACTTGAACGAGGCCTGGAAGCAGCAGCTCCAAGCCAAGCGGGACTAGACACACAAAACAACAACAAACATATAGAAGGATAACAAATCATCCAACACGTGGGGAAAATGTGACCTCTGAAAAATTTGTGACTTGCCACCAGGAGACCTTGCTTCCAAACAAATGTTCATTCTGTCGTGTGTGTGTGTGTGTAAAACGAAACAAAAAATTAAACAAGGAACGAAAACGTGTATCTTTAGGGGCCACAGATCACAGGTTTATTGCATTGCAAGGAAGGATTGGAAAACACAAACACAACTCTTTGTCCGCTTTGATTTCTCGTTGGTTTTCTTTGTTCCCTGAGATGTTTGCGCTTTGATCGAGAGAGAGAGAGAGAGCAGTCAGAAAGCACTTACGAGACAAACAGAAGAGGGTGTCCTTGCCTCGAGGAATAAAATGATGGAGAAACAATGTGAGAAATTCTGTTTACTTGAATCCACTGGGAAAGCCGTTGCTGATTCCAGCAGGACTGAATTTGAGGGTTTATAAAGGGTAAACACGAACGATCATGAGGCTAACGTACCGCTCGCAGAGATGATTCCACAGAAACCACGGATTGCTAGTGAAAATGACTGTGTAATTTTTATGTTTACAGATTTCTTTTTAATTATTGTTTTGGAAGAGGACCACTCATAAAACATGGAAGAATGTGAGCTGTATGTGTGTAGATCAGATTTGTCTGTGACTACTTTTTTTTTTCGTTTGTTTTGCAGATCTATAAATAGCTGCCGCAAAGCAATATTCCAGACTAGTTTGTGTTTTACCGTTGAAACATTAAAAAGTCCCAGTCTACGGCATGTCCGTCACTTCCAATGAGTGCTTTCACCCGCGATTGTGCGAGTGTTTTACTCACCCTGAAGGGTCTTGATCCGGATTAAACGCTGCACTTGTTGTGTTGGGATTACTGTGATTGAGATGAAGTTGTAATGTTGTTCGACTCCAGAGTTATTTATTTCTCCGTCAGCGCTCATGACACTAAATCAGGGTCTGGTTTTAAAGGAAATACTAAGTAAAAAAAAAAAAAAAAAAAAGGCCGTTCAAGATGTAGATGAGTTCGTTTTTTCATCCGATTTGGAGAAGTTTAGTTTTTCATGGAGAACTGTATTGCTAATAAACTCATCCAGAAATGGTAAGTCCAAACAAAGATCATCTGGGAAGTTTTTATTGTGTTTTTGGAGATCAAAACAGTCAACTTTAGACTACTTTTTTTGTTTTCACACTAATGTTCCTTATAGAAGTAAATGGAGAGGTTTTTCCCAGGTTTCCATTCTTTGTGCTCGAGTTTTAGGTTTGTATTGTCATTTTGTTATGCTCATCAAACTCAAAGCTACCGTGTGTCATTTTTGTGTGAATATTCAGGTGAATATTTGGAGATGTCACGTGAGCTGCATCTACTGTACTACTGTAATGTAATTCATCCCACTTCTGTTACCCAGAAACCCCGAACTTCCCATGAAATGACACTTCCCCACAGTTCTTGCTCCCCTTCACCTCTACCTTTCAGTGTTTGTCTCTAGCTGTTTTGTTTGGACGAATGCAACAGAAAAGCCAGTTTTAGTCCATCTTTAAGTTAGTTCGGAGTCAAAAGGCATCAGATCTTTCAGCGTATGCGTTTCGATGCACAATATTACTGATAAACGTAAAAATAAAGGATCATTGATGGTTCCTTAAAGAACCTTTAACATTCCATTCCACTAAAGGTTCTTTACAGTAAGGTTTTTACACAAAGAAAAACCAAGTTATTCAAAGGCTCTTTGGTGAACCAAAAATGGTTCTTCAATGGCGTTGCTGTGAAAACCCCCATTTGAAACCTGATTTTGTTCGTATATCAGAGCTTGCACTGTTGTGTTACGTATTGAAAGTCACTATTTTGTCAAACTCGATCTGAATTTACCAACTACCCAATCCAGTATTGCACAAGTCCTCCTGGTACTCTGTTGAAGATGAGCTAATTTCTCTTCAAACGGCCATTGTGTAGATGACATGGAAATGTGATGCGTTGTTAAAGTCAAGAGAAACTAATTGAACATGACTTGACGCGAATGAAAGTGAGATTGTAAGCGATTGATCTACAGAGTGTTGGTGTCTGGTTCAGTTAACAACACATTGAAACCATGTTTACTGGAGTTTGCCTTCACAACACTTCAGAAGCTGTTTCTACTCGGACTAAACTCTATTGGTGATGTTAAGTTATTCTTCGACCGGTTGGTTTAATTTATTGATCTTTCTTTAGTCTTTGTGTTCGTAGTGTTTGGTTGAGATGGTTAGAACTCACTTCTACAAGAGTTGATGTGATTTCTACATTAGTTCTGTTGGTTTTTATATATTTCACACAGACTAATTATGATGCCTGAACGGTCTTTTCTCCAGTTAAACTCAACAGAAAAACGATTTGCAATTGCAAATATTTATTGTGAAGAGCATCCGATTGTGTAAATATATTTTTTTTAACCAATAATCCGAGCAACATGATCGTAAAAGTCGTTTTATGTGTATCAAGCTTTTCTAGTATTACAAGAAAATTGTAATGTGATGGAAATTGTTAAGAGTAGGAAGGTGTTCACTGCAAAAAAAATTTATACTCCATATTTTTGTCTCATTTTCCAATTAAAAAAAAAAAAAGTAGAGAACTTAAAATGTTAAGGCAACCGGCTTCAGCAGATTTGAGTTTTCTCAACTTGTTTTAAGTTTATACAACAAAAAGTGGAGAAAATAAAAAATCTGTTGAAACTGGTTTCCTCAAAATCTTAAGTTCTTAACTTTTTTTTTTCTTACAGTGTACAGATGTGTAAACTTTCATCAAGATACATTTAGTAAAAGAAACACGCCATTGTTTTCAAGTCTTTGTTCTTTTTGAAAAGTATCAGAAAGAGGAGGTTTTCTTTTTGAATGAAGTTTATTTTTCTGATCCCACTGGCAGATATTGGTCTTGTTTTAAGCTAACTCATTTAAGTACTTTGTTCAGGAAACAAGACTCAAATACATACAATAATAATTTATCATTTTTTTGCAGTGTAGGAAGTAGTTGGTTTTGACGTTATGTTGAGTTTCATCAGGATGACATCAAAGGCTTTTGGGGGGAAAACCCAATCTTTTATTGCATATTAAATTTATATCCAATTCAAATGACAAGATCCCCCCCAAAATAGTGAAAAAGGGTTGCCTTCACAGCGTTAAAATCATTTATTAATTAAAAGTGCCTTCTGAATGTCCACTGGGCCTTGGGTTGGTAGGAACTGCAGCCTTGTTTCAAACCGGTTAAGACCGAGATGGTCTCAAAAAAACCTTTTCAAATGCAAAAACTGTAAACAGAAGTCCAGATGTCTCACGAAGTGGTTTGGTTGTTCCTTCACGCATCTTGTGTTATTTCTGATTGGTTGAGACTCATGTTTTCTGTCCTGAGGATCGTACGATGTGAGTTTCTGAGTGAATAGCAATGTTTCTTTAGTTCTTCTGTTTCCTGATGTAATTATCGGGCCATCTTGAAGACGACGAGCCCCTGTTGATGTACAGACTGTTAACGTTCTAGCTCTTTCAGTAGATACACACGTGAGAAACGGACGGGTCGGAGAGATGTCATGTTTGGCCTCAGTTTTTATTTTTCAATCGTACCTTTTTGGGGTATTTTTGTTTGTGGAGAATGAACTGTGTTTCCGTTTGCTTCTGTATTTGCCAAATATGAGTAAACAATGCTGTATTTTCTTACGTGGATGAGGTGTTTGGGAGACGGACGTCGGAGGAATTCAGCTGGAGAAGACACCGCAGTGAACATGAACGCGTGTCATTGTTGTGTGGATTTGATCTGCCATTAAAACATTCCCCCAGACCTCTCTGAGCACTTCTGTCCTTTGACCTCTGACCTCCTGAGAGATACACTGTGCTGAGAATTGATGCGGGCTGCGTTTGGAGTAACGTATTGCTCCTCACAGCACTCTTTCTGAAGTATGCAGGATGTTGTGTATGTGAAGTATTTTGAATGCTTAAAAATGGTGCTAGAACTCACTGGATGAGATGTTTTATTTAATAATGCAATGCACTCAATTCTAGTGTGTTTTTTAAACATTTGACATTTTTAAGACCAAATGTTTTTTTAAACTTATAAAAAAATAGGTGTGGAAAAAAGCCTCCTTTCGCAGTGTTCTTGTCAAAATGTCTAGATTCTTAAATATTGTATAAAATGATCTAAGGCAGTTTTTGATTAAAACAAAGAACAATCTGCTGTTAGGTAATAGAAAATAGAGAGGTTTGTATACCCTACTACCAGATATTAATGTTTTAAGCTTGATTTCTCTGAAACTGAACAAAATCGAGACTTTATCTTAATCTTGCATCTCGATGTAAATGTTTCTCAATTTAAGGATGTGTAGATTTTCTTATCCTAAGAAAGATTGTTTATAGCTTACAATATAATGGAAGTCTATGGAATGAGATTGGCTTTCATTCAATGTTCTGCAGAAATATCTGTAATTCTCACTAGTTTAGTGTATTTTTGCGAGGCCCCGTCTCAGACCTCATCCGTCTACTAATTAAACTTTGTTTCTCGACTTCGTTCTAAAACTTGCATGGGGTAAAAGCCGTTTCCATGGTAACGGTTTACAGCAACCCTGCATCGCAGCACTGCGTGATAAAGCGCATGCTGTACTAACAGCTGGAGAGAAGATAGATAACAAGGTTAAAGCAATGGATGCAGTTTAGAAAACTGAAAGAAGTTCAGTAACATGTTAAATTAAACAATTCCCTCAAAGAAGAATTTCATCTCTTACCGTCTCTCGCATCGAAATTCAGACACATATTCGTTTAGATCCGTTTTGGCTCGTAAACGCTGCTTGATCTGTTGCAGATCTCATATCATATCTCATATCCTGCTTCAGACCAGAACACTTTTCCAGCGGAGGAAGAGTTATTATAAATTACGACTTAATGCTGGATTAGTTTCATCACTCATTCACTGGTAAGCAGCTGATGCAATGCCACATTTCTCCAGTCTGATGAAGAAACAAACATTAAGATGTTTAATCCTGTGAGGTTTGCCCTAAATACATCTGAAGTGAACGTAGGGAACAGATGAAAAGCTCTGATGACAATAACATGGGCATTAATGAGGCTCAGGTCTGTGTTGTGGAATGTCGTTTTATTTCGATGACATCACTGAGGAATGCCTGGAAGGTCCACATGTACAAAGGATTCATTCATTTGCTTATTATAAAGTAATTAAAGTCAAGTACACTCAGCTATCGTACAAAAATCACTGGTCACTCACACACACACTGAGATCAAACTAAAATGAGAATGAAAGACTGAGCCAATTATTACAAGAAGATTAAAATGAATAGAAAATGACCGTTTAATAACACACTGCCAGTGGTACATTGACATTTATTCATTTAGCAGACTTCAGGATGAGTAGAAACCTGATCGGGTGAATCTCAAAAATGTTTTTTTTTTTTTTTTAATTTTTTTATTAAATCCGTATGTTGTTTTTTTCTCTCATTTTCAATGATCATCATTACTAGATGTTTTTTATTACAGCAATGCATTTTTACAAATCTAAGGTATAACAAACATCACCATGATATAAGCATATTTAAATAATGTACTTATGTCAATGATCCTTGCTAGATATGATTACTGTCATGTAATTATAATACTTTACAGTTCGAATAAAGTGGTTTTAAATTACAGTACTGAATTTGGGGATAAATGTGTCTTAACAGTTATGCAAAATAATTCAGTTGCTGGTCCTAAAATGTTCTTCAAACCAGAATTATGGTCTGTTTATTTCTTTTTGAGGTGAAAGATGAGCCGGACATTCTCTCATCTGAACATCATTGCAAACATTCACAATATAAATCCCAGAGTCTGAACACCAGCAAAAGACGAAAAAATATTCCTGTTCCAGTTTAATAGTGTTACTGTGATTCACTTCTGCAGCCAGAACCATCTAAAAAAAATCAAGTTTTTCCAAAAAAAACACAGCACGTGGCTTCCTGTGGATCTGTGTTTCTCACACAGGTGTGATTGTCACAGTGCAGCACATATAAAGGCACTTCCACCTGATAAACCGTCCATCCTGACCTAGTATTGCCTCGCAGGAAGCAGTTAATCCAGCTCACTGGCAGGGATACCTGGCCCAGGTGGGCAGCACACCTGTCTCATTGGCGATCCTCCAGTACCTCTCCCGCAGCAGAAACGCTCCGGCTTTGGGCTGCCGCTGCCGAGTGAAGACTCCCTTCTTATTCCCAACCACTCGAGTGATAGCTGGAGGCCGAGAGAGAGCAATGCATGAGGATCTGACATGCTTTCACGCTCTTATCTGAAGCATGCCCGAGTGAACAGTATGCTAGTTAATGTGTGCTATGTGTTCCAGAAAAACCTGTTTCAGAGAAAAGGAAAAGGCTGCGGTTGTTTCTTACTTTGAGCCGTCATGAAGTCGGCGAAGTTCCAGATCAGTTCTCCAATCACAAACTCCTTCCTCTTCTGGTCAAACACGTTGTGGTAGTTCTGCAGGACCGTCTTTTGATAATCCTCCGTGAACATCATGGGTGGATCCTGCAGGACAATAAACACACCAGGTTCACTTCTTCCCACAGCTGACAACTGTACTTAAAACTGCATTACTAGGTTAAAAATATATTTCGTATGAACAAAGACACGCACTATATTGAGTCCAATAATAATGATAATAATTTATATTCATTGATATTTAGCTGTAAAAGTTAATAAATAGTTAAAAAAAAGTTAATCAATAAATAAAACAACTAAATACATTGCTAACTTTAAATACAGTGAATAAAATAGATACAAAATAATGATAATAATTACAAATTTAAATAAACTTCAGGAAAATGTCATGGAAATCAATAAAATTAATATTTAATCTGCCAAAAATTTGCAAACTCCCCACCATCTAGCATTAACTAGTACACACTCACACACACACACGGGTCAAAGACAAAAACAATAAGTTTAATACTGCTTTAAACAGTTGTTTTTTCCCCTAAAATTAAAAAAGTTTTCTGTTTAAATTATTTGCAATTTTTTTTTTTTCTGAGCAAAAAATAAATATACCTTTTTCCTTTATTTACTACATGTACCCAATAAAAGTACCAGGCGTGATTACTACAAAAATCTATTTATGACACATTAAAAGACTAACTACTTTCACCTGAAATTACTAACTAGATGTCATTTTACATTTGCTTTTTCATTTGTTACTATCCTAGGTCTTGCTCATTTGTCAATAAGAATTTTTACTCATTTAAATCAACAAATGTAAATATCATACATCAGGCTGGACATTTACTGTGATTGTCTTGAGATGATTTGCTGCTTGTTTTAGAGTTAAAATGAAGCATTATTAAAGTCATCTGAGTGTTTAGGACTCACGCTGTGGAGGCCGGGCACAGCATCTGCTCCGTACTCGCTCTGGATGATGGGTTTCTTGTATTTGCCGTACCAGTTATCAAACTGAGTGTTGAGCTGAAGACTAATGATCTCTGTGTGACCCGGGTCATGATACCACGAGAAATAGCTGTTCACACAGATCACGTCCACATATGGAGCCTGACGACCAGAACACAGCAAATCAGAGACGACTCCCCTCCGCTATACATACAGTTCAGTTAGCAAGACCAGATGAAACATTACATTCAGAGCATTTAGAAACCTGAACGGCACAGTCTCCTGTGTAACTGTACGAGAGGAGAATGATCATGAAATATCTCCAAAAATACAATAAAGAAACTATTTCTTTCAACTTAGAAATTGATAGTAAATTTCACAAATTTTAATAAAAAAAAAAAAATGGCTGACAGAGGAAACTTTGAAAGTTTCAAAAAAGCAAAAAAAAAAAGGAAAAGTTAAAAAAAAAAAAAAAATATATATATATATATATATTTTGGTGTGTGTGTGTGTGAAATATAAATTATAGTTAATACAATATTATTTA
>JAUCMU010000097.1:26372879-26394789 GCA_032275025.1 Enteromius treurensis
ACTTGCATGTAATTATGCATTATATATATATATATATATATATATATATATATATATATATATATATATATTATGTATAGTACTTTTTTTTATTATTATTCAAATTTTAAAATTGGGTTTCCTCGAAGGAGAATGCTGATATTTGTGGATCTGTAGCATATGACCCATTTTCTAATGATTTGAGGGCACTATATGGACACGCTGATGACGTCTGACCTGGTGCGATCGTTCATGTACTGGATGGTACCCGGTGGAAGTGTCTCAAGAGTTAAAGTGTTGTTCACAGCGATGGTGATTCGACACGTGCTTCCACTCGTCCGCCGCAGAACGCTGCTGATGTCCGCCTCAAACGGGAGATGGCCTCCCACATGCTCGGTCACCTCGACCCCGTTCACCCACTGCGACACGGACACATCATAGATCCTGAGACTGTGACTAATCATGAGTCAAAGACAGCCATCTGCATCCCACAGACTTACAAGCACTGAGTAATAGTGAGCGCTTCCCACTCGGAGCACGATCCGCGTATCCCGGTCCTGGATCCAGCGCGAGGGCACCCATACGCTCTTCTCATACCACACCCAGCCAATGAAATCACGGATTTTGGCATCTTGTGTGATGTCATTGTAGCTGGACGGCACTGGCATGTCAATAACAGGCCCCGTCTGGAATAAAAATCATAAAATAAACACTTACACATATGGACGATTGCATGCTTAATATGCAATACTATGCAATTATATAAGCTGGCTGACTTTGACGATAGTTGCTAATTAAACTGGCACCGCTTCTGGGATTATACAACATTTTATTCTGATTACAGCATTTGGCACTCTTCTTAAGAAAAGAGGCTGTCACTTCTTAAGAAATCTTACAAAACACACACATTGCACAACAGTTTATTGTGCAAAAGATGGCAAATGATCAGGGAATGAATCCAAAGAATTATGCTTAAATAAATTATAAGATGCTAGATTAAAATAACTAAGTAAATGTAATTTAAAAAATTTATTTAAAAAATAATGATACATTATTCTATGTAATTAATTATATGGTACGTAATCATAACAGTGCAGTATTACAGCAAGTAGAAAAACTGTGATGCAGTATAATTGGATTGCTGGGAATTATAAGAAAAAAGAAGTGTAAAAATAAATAAAACACTAGATTAAATTACATGGATGTAATTAAAATTAATTGGAAAAATGATAATAATACGATACACAACCATAACAGCCTGCTATATATATATATATATATACAATAAATGAAATGTAATAAGGTAGCATTATTACAAAACCCTAACAGTGCAGTACTATATAGTAAGGAGAAAACTATGTATAATGTAGCATTGAGGAGTGCCTGGTTCACAATAAATAACAAAGACCAAAACATAAAAAACAATCATACATCAATAAATGTATGATGAAGTTTTTTAATGAATAAAATAATAAATAATATATTATAAAAAAAATAAATTGTGGTTGGGGGTCTGTGGCATCTATAAAGGATTGAAAACTCCTGAAACGTACGTTTATTTCCATTGGGGTCTACAGGTATGAGATTGTATTTAAAACTAAAAGAAAACAAACTATTATAAGCTACTAAACAAAGTGAATAACTTCTATGAAGCTCCTTGAAACAATTGTGTTGATTTGTATAAATGTGTAGCTTAAAGGCAACTAGCGGATTGAGCTCACGTGACCTCCGCGAGAGGACTCTTGTACCACTCCTGCTGGAAGCCGCGGTTCCGCTCCGGAGACAGGTCCGCTCTGAAGCTCCACAGGCCGCTCACATCTTTCACTTCTCTGGACGGAGACTCTGCGGGAAACAGCATCCCGCCCTGCAGCGCCTGACATACGCTGCACAGAGCGGCCAGAAACACGCGTTTCGCCGCTCGCTCCGCTCCGCTCGAGCCCATCACGCGCTGCTCTCGACTGGCTGTTTACACTGAAGCACTTCCGCTGTGCGAGTGACGTCAGCGCGCGTCACGACGCTTCCTCATCTGCGTAACGATGTTACGTTAAACATTAAAAACTAAATATAATATTTAGTTTTAAATATTAATATAATAAAACTAAACATTTGTTCACGAATAATTAATGCACTGTTTGGTAAGTATATTTAATTGTTATATTGATTTTTTTTTTTTTTTACTTTACCTGCAGAGAATATTTACGTGCTTTTATTTAATTATTTCAGCTTGTTTTTGGAAAAAATGTTGTTCGCTGCCAACTGAAAATCTTTCAATCGGTGTTACACCTGTGTTTTATATGAGGATTTTTTTTTCTGCCACTTGTATTAGCTAACTGTATTTAGTATAGATAATCTTAAATCTAGTGGAAATAAAACTTTTTTTCTTTTAAAAGCCGAAGGTCAGCAATATCTAAGGCATTTTAACTTTTTAACTTTATTTAATATAAAAACAACTTTATTCTAGCATTTAAAATTAGAATTAAATAGCTATACTATTGAATCTTTTTGAAGGGACTCTCTGTATTTGTAATTCTTTAAAATCAGGCCCTTCAAAAAGAAAGAACAAAAGTCAACAGCAACAATAATTAAAATATAATCATCACAATCATTATCATCATAATAACAGCATCGTAATAAGCATAACAAGTGTAAATAATACTGTATAAATTATTATACCATTTTATTTACACTAGGCTTATATGTTATATAGGCTATATCGTGGGCTATTCTATGTTATATGAAAAAAGAAGAAAGGAGTAGAAGAAAATTGGTGTTTAGAAATCAAAGAATTTAGAGAAACTGTATAATATCAGATTATTAATTAACCTTTAAAGTCAAAACGACGGAAGTGCTGGAGTCGTTTTTAACCACGAGAGGGAGACAACATATCACTCAAGATTCACACTGCAACACAGAATAATGATTCTTGATGGGTTATTTGGCTACAGAAACTATGCACATGCAACAAATGTAACTAAGTGTGTTTAAAGTCTCTAATGTGAGACACAGAAATTAAAAAGATGAGATTACCTACATCTGGAGAATGCAGTAGCTATATTGGCAATCTTAAAGTCTAATTTGATTCGTAGTATTGTGGATATTCTACTTAACATATCAAAATCTAGACAGTGCCACATTTGGGTAATGAATACAGGCAAACAGTCTACAGAAATAAAACAAATATTGCGAGATATTAGATCAAATAAAGTGTAAAGCTCTCAAACTCTGTGTGCTTTTTTGAGGTACTCAAGTGTGTTTTAAATGTAGATATGCTAAAATTGTGTTTTTGGCCATTAAAATGCATGTTGATGTAACAAACATGCATCTCTAGTTCATATATACTGTTATAGTTTTTGTTAAAAATTATTTCAAAATAATCCTAAAGTCAAATATGATGAATAAGAAGTAAATACAAACAATGATCAATTAAGATCCAGCAATGCTCATAATTTCCCATGATTTTAGTATATATATATATATATATATATATAGGTGAGTTTAAAAATGCAGAAGTAATGTGTGATTAATAGTTAATATCGTTAATAGTTTAGGGTAGATCTTGCTCCAACAGCCTTTAACCTGAAAACTGTGCAAACAATAATTGCATTTAGACTACACTGGACCAAGAACACCCAAATCCAGAGATGGGACTTTGTGTCTTTGTTTCAGAGGTCAATATATTCACTGATGCAGTATAAAAAAAGTGTGGTACAGTTCAGACAGATTCAGATCATGTCGTGAGAATGTTTCTAATACACAGTATAAACAGGACCATAAAGTACACTTGAGGATGTTTTTAAGCAACTTAAGCCGTGCTTCAATCAGGATGTGAGTGGTCTGAGGTGGCTAGTGTACACTATTGTGCATTTATTTGTCAAAAGACTGATTGCAATGAAATAGAAGAATGAAATAATGGCGTTCAGTTACATTCTGTTAATTCTAATCAGTTGCTTGTTCAGCTTTTAGATAGCGCCCTCTGTAGTAATATCAGAGGATCAGAGGAGGTTTTCAGTGAGGTCACGTCTTCTGAAATACAGAGTAAACAATTAGAGTGAGCCATCATGTCATGGACAAATCCAGCATTAATTTCCTGTCGTGTTTTCCCAGCAGGGCTCTGTAAAAACAGTCTGTGCTTCTCTGGAGTCCCTCTCATTGTGATTGACTCAAGAGGTCAATTTCCGACATTTTTACCCAGTGATGCTATTGTATAACACATCATATGATACTAGTCCCTATTGTTCAGGGTATATTTTTTTTTATTTAGGTTACTGCAAATGTTTATGATTATTCTTGCAGTTGCAAGTTTGTGTCTCACAATTCAGATTTTGTTTTTTTTACAATTCTTGTTAAGTTTATATTGAGAAATTCAGATTAAAAAAACAAAACGCTAAAAGAGATAAAACGTTGCATTTAGCATTTAAATGTTTTCATGTCAGAAAAAATATATTTTAATCTGTCATGCAATACAGAAAATGTTTTTGTTTGTCATGTGCAAATACGCTTAGGACAGAAAACATCACTCGGAGGTTCTCCACATAGACATTGTGTAATTAAAATGGCATTAGAGTGCGTTTACTTGATAGCCATAGGGTGAAACAGGGTTATGGGGCACAATCAGGGTTTAGGAGAATTCTCAGATCTTCACCCCCACTGCCTTTTGCTGTTATTAAAACTACGTAACCATCTAAGTGCTTGGAAGACTAATTTTTGCCTTTCAGGCTGGCCTTACTCTGTGACCCAGTTTCTATGTAGGAAAGCGTACTTGGGCTTGAGTTGTTTGTAAAGTTTGAAAGTTTTGAACATCATGCTTTGGCCTGAAAATGTTTGGTCAAAAACATGAGGTTAGTCAGTTTCTGACAGAGCAGTTTCACTATTGTTCTTCTGATCATAAGAGATTATATATTTGACTCTAGTTTATTATAGACTTATGTTTCACAATTAAAAGAATTTGATTCTTTTTTTACATGCAGACATTTAACTGTATTCATAGCAGATTATTTTATCCAAATATTAAACAAAAGAGTTTCCTCCTGATCAGACTTCAATTACTGTATATCTCTTCCACAATTGATTTATTTTCCTGGTTCATGTTAGTGTTCGCATCAGCTATTGTCTTTTGTCAGCAGGCACATTCATCAGTATATCAGTTTTCCAAGGTTTCATTTAACCATAAAAACCCAGAGGTGATGAAGGTGTGAATTTACAGCATGTCTTAAACGAGCATTGATTTTTTTTTGGGTGACCTTTGAACTTCCTATCAGAGATTTTATGACCTGTTATAAAACAGAAACAGTTGAATTGGTTTTGCGTATATTTTATAACCCATAAAGTGGTCAGATCTGTGTTAGATCACCAGCCAGAGTGCATTCTGCATTATACTCTAAGAACTCTTATTGTGAAGTGTGTTCCCCACAGCTCCTTTTTTAGTTTCCATAGCGATTAATCAGCTCCGCCCCCTTGTTAACCCTTTGTCTCCGCCTTTAAAAGTTGTTTGTGTTCGTCAGTTTAATCGCTGAGTACTGAGTGTTTTTTCCCTTGTATTAAGCGTTTCGTTGTATCCTGTTATTCTGTGTTTTCTTGTGTACCGACCCTTGCCTTG
Organism: Enteromius treurensis; assembly: GCA_032275025.1. Classification (NCBI taxonomy): domain Eukaryota; kingdom Metazoa; phylum Chordata; class Actinopteri; order Cypriniformes; family Cyprinidae; genus Enteromius; species Enteromius treurensis. Next base: position 26,378,455 of record JAUCMU010000097.1, read on the forward strand.
CGTTTTGGTTTCTCCCTCTGGTTTTACCCTGTTGGATATTATACGCCCATCGACCGACCCTCGCTACCTCACTGGACTATTCTTGTGTCTCTGCCTCCGCCATACCTGTTCAGCTCTGTTTGACCCGGCCTGTACGACCATGTTTGCATATGGATCCGTGGCGATATCGCAATCATAAATAATGACATTGAATGAAGATGTTTACCCAAATTTGCTAAGAAAGTGCTCAACCTCAGGCCATCTAAAATGTAGATGAGTTTGTTGCAATGTAACATTGCCTCTCTTGTTCATCATTAAATAGGTGCCTGATAAAAACATTACAATAATCCACAAGTACTGCAAGTTATAAGTTACAGACTACAGTATTTTAGTTAGAAAGGCAATTCTGGATTTGTTTCAGGTTTTGTCTTCTCCAGATGTATACTGATGAACTAGAGTGCTGAGACACTGATACCATTCTACATTTCTCCAAATCATTCACTTCTTTCATCCAATCATCTGTTTTTCTGCGTTTGCAGTGTTCTGTTTTTCTACATTGTTACATTTATATAGTGTAAACATATTTCTTATCACATCTTCCGCCTGGACATTTATGAGACCAGGAAGAGAAATCAGTTTCCTTCAGGATTCTATACATCCTTCTAGGAAGGTCCTAAAGTCCTTGTCCAGCTGTGAGTCTGTGCCGTGTCTGTTCTCTTGAGACAACGTGCTGCTTGAAAATTGAAAAAAGAAAATTGGCTGAAATATGTTTCTTCTTGGGCACAGATCTCAAGAAATGTCTCAGTAGATCTACTGCAATAAATGAGAGTCCAAACAGCTCATATTAATCCACATCACTCCAGTCCATCAGTTAACATCTGGAGAAGACAAAAGCTGAAACAAATCCATCATTAAGACAGTTTTTAACTTCAAACTGTGTAGGAGTCCATAATCAATAATAATTCTTTTAGTGTCTGAACAAGCAGATAAAGTCCAAAAACAGTCCAAAACAGCTCTAAACTAATACGTGGGTGGATTTTGATGTAAGAGACAACAGAGATAGACTGTTTTCCCCAAATCTAATGAAGAAACAAACAGGCAAAGACATTTTCAGCTAATTTCCAGGGTTTTTGGGTGAACTATTCCTCTAAAGTAGCAGATAATAGATGGGTTTCTAAAAGAAGAAAAGCATCCGTCATTTTAAAATGGATACTTCTGGTTCTGGATTTACCCTCGTCATCACGCAGCTCACGGATCGCTGGAGGGATCACGGCACTGAACCAACATTCATGTTTTGGGAAAGGAGCGGAATAGATTTCTGCCTACATGATGAAAACTAATGGGATATTTCAATCATCGAGACGTTCCTCTAGATCTGAAGCATCAGCACAGATGATGATGATGATGTCAAGGAGGAAAGCTTCTGTCACTCAAACACTCAGCGGGTCCATATGGAGGTCATATTTGTCACCCGTCATGCTGTTCTCTTCATGTGCTGCTCGTTTTGCTCTAATGGAGCTGAAATGAGCCACAAAATCCACCAAGATACAAATAAACCCTGGCTGCAGCTCATCTCAGGTGCATCAGTGTGTGTGTGTGTGTGTGTCTGCCACACTGTTCTTAGTGAATGGACTGGAGGAAGATATATGTGGATTTTTGGATATTTGGATTATATATGCATTTCAGACCAGTAGGTTACCAGTAAAATATTTTAGCATTACATTTTTGTAAATATTTTTATTTTTATTTTATGTCTTATTAATGTTTTAGTCATTTTGCTTTGTCTTTTTGTGTTAATAAAACTTCTATATTTTATTTTTCTACATTTTTCCACAAAAATATTGTGGGATAAATAGCAGCAATTAATCAGCAAAAATAAGCTTCAGTTTCTTCTAGTTTTAGTTAAGTATACTAACCCTAGATGGCACAGGCTCAGAAAATGTCATGGCTTACTAGTGGCTTACAGAAACACTGATGCTTTTACTATTCACTTATATATTTACAATTATTTTATATATAATAATATAATAATATTATTATAAATTATAATGTATAATTATAAATATATTATAAATTATAATATAATTTTTTTAGAATTTACATTTATATAGAATTTCAGTTAATACATTTTTGAATATACGCAAAAACAGTTTGAGTGTGCACACACATGGACTTACGGCCACAAAACTCCCTTTTGGATTTCATTGGGTCTCTCAAGAGTGCCACCATTATTTCCCAGGGACAAAGACTTGGAGAAAGAAGTGACGGCAGCAGGGTTCTTGGCACGCAGCTCTGGCACAGCACAGGTGCCACTACTGGCCTTAAGAGATGGTTTCCTTCTGTCACAACTGCGCCTACACACACAATCTGCCACCAGCTGGAGTCTCTGCGGGTGTTCGCTCTCCCTGTGCATTTCCAGCAGGATGTATATCAGCAATCAGGCCTTTTTTGTAACTGTACAGGTTAAAAAAATGGCCATGAAAAACATTTCAGATCAAGCTCTTGTATCCTAAATTTGCAGTGCCAGCGCTCGCCGGGTCTGACTCAAGTGTGCTGATGATCGGGGTAAAGCAGAGAATGATTCGTCAGCATGCTGGCACTGATGCCAGGACACTGGGGCTTAATGGGACACACACGCCAAAAAAAAAAAAAAAAAACTCCAACGACTTCCTTTCCTTGAGCAGAATATCAGTCACCAGTACTGACACTTCAGACTGAGACGGAACCAAGTGTGCAGAACAAGGTTGTTCGTTAATAAAACATTATTATGTGTGCTGTCATTAAAAAAAGCACATAGCAACAACCCAGAACAACCTAACAACCACATAGCAAAACCTTAGCAATATCCTAGCAAACAGCCAGAACACACCAGATCAGTAACACTCTAGAAATCATGTAGCAATATAGTTTATATGGTAATATTTTGAAAACCATTAAAAAAACGTAACGACCACATAACAACATTCTAAAAACGTTTTACTACATGGCAACTCCCTGACAACCATTTACAACTCCGGAACTGCTTCAGGACTCCTTTGACTTGGGCTAATTAAAAAGCACCCAGCAACAACCCAGAAGACCCTAGCAACAACATAGCAAAACCCTAGCAACCAGACAGAACATACTAGATCAATTAGCAAATCGCTAAAAATTCTATAGCACTCGAATAGCAACATTTTTGAAAACCATTCAAAACACCTTAGCAACCACATCACGACATTTTAAAAACTTATAATCGCATAGCAACTGACAACCATTTACAACTCCAGGGCATTTTACTGTATTACTAGTGCTGTTTCAGGACTCTTTTGACTTCGGCCAGTAAAAAGCACCTAGCAACAACTAAGGAGACCCTATCAACCACATAAAACCCTAGCAACATCTGTGAAGGTTGAATATGTCGCTAGGTGCCATTCAAAAATTGTAAAAACAGACATTTCATTTTGTTTTTGCCATATCGCCCAGCCCTAATGCAACGTAAACCAGAGTGATTTTATCATTATTCACATGCAAATTCATTCTGCTTTCGTTTGGGATTGGGTCATAAAACATGCATCTAGCAACAACCCAGAACCTGAAAAATCTGAACCAGAGCAACCATTCATCCTACCAACCAATGAGAAAGTCATGGGCTATAGGGGCAGTCATGGCCCAATGGATAGTCAAGTCACTTCAAGTCAAGTTTAAGAAAAACTCTATCACGGAGCTCCATCAACCTCAAAGATCTCATTCAGAAAAGAAGAAGAATGAATAATGCAGAGTAAATGATGCAACAATTTATGTAAGAATGACTTCATGAATGATTAATTCTGCTTGTTTTTCATCAGTGAGGCTCTTGAGAACAGAACTTGAGAACAGAAGAGACCATCTATGACTGAAACTCTAAATGCATCAGTAACCATGTTAGTATGTTTGATTTGTTTGTTCTGTTCGAGTACATTCAGCAATTCAACAGCCCTGTTAAACTTTAAGCTCACTTCCACCAATATTTTGTGAAGGGCGTGTGCTTGCTTTAAAGAGTTCGTCAAATAATTAAAACAAAGATAAACAAATGCTGGGTGCTGTGTTTTCGCATCATAGCTTTATCTTTATCTTCAAATCATCAAAGAGATGGAAACTGGAAATTGGTAAGCTGTGTTCCTGACTGTACAACACAGCATATGTCTAGATATTTTTCTGTATAAAGGTGTGGACATTATTTAAAAAAATATATATATAAAGTGTTATAAATATATTTAGTATATAGTAAGAATATATATAAATGTATTGAGTTGTGTTCAACCCTGAAAATTGCTTTTTCATTCCACATACTTAAATAATTGGTAAAAAGTCTTTGTGCTCTTTTATTATGTAATTATTAAAAATGCAATCAAATGAATGTAGTACTATATGGTCGCCGTGATTTCACTAAGTTACACATGATCCTGGATCAACATTACTGTCCAAAAATATAAACTTATCACAATCCCTACCTAAACCTAACCCTACCCAAAAAGTATTCCTAAGATCAGTGGGAAATGAAAGCCGATTAACAAGGATGTAGAAGCATCTAACCCTGATCATAAACCTAAAACTGTTATTTCCCGAAAAATGTTCCCTTAAATCTAATTGGTTAATTGGAATGTTGTTCCTGGAACATCTTATACTTGGTGGCATCACACTTACCAGTACTATATATGTAGCATTAAAATGTAGATAAACTCACATACTTGCAGATGTCTATAAATGATTTGGACCACAAAGGTTTACTATAGTCCACAGTTAAAAGGTAGATTTTATGCACAACTAAACTAAGTGTTCCGTCACACATACGTGTTCTTTTACTCTTTCTAATGCACACATTGTTTTGAAATTTCTAAAGGTGCTTTAATTTTGCTGTACTTTTGAATTTAATCACTTTATCTAAAAAAAGGTTTAAGAGTGCAAATATTTTACGCCACTTACATTTAAAAAACCCTTTTATTTTGATGTATTTGTATATTTAAATTCATGAAGTAAGCAGCATTAGTGAAGAACGCGCTGAGGTGACTCAGACACAAGCGATTCGATGACAGGCGTCAAGAAGCACTTCACTTTATCCTCATATCTGATTTTATGTAATCTCAGAGACAGATCGCTGTCGCAAGCAACCCTCATTACGTCAATCCACACACTCACACACTGTCATCCTTCATCAGTCAAATCTGAGAGAGTTTCAAGTGATTAAAGAACCCAGAATGCAAAACACTGATCTGCAATAAGAATGATTTTAAGAGAAAAACAGTCTGTTTCTCAAACAGTAATGCATGGCGCTAGCAACACCAAACTCTTGGGTTTCATTCTCAGGGAATGGGAAAATATATACTGCAGTACAAATCACTTTGGGTAAAAGCATCTTAGAAAATACATGAAGGAAAACTCACACGTTTAAACAGCAGTAAGAGCTAATGGAGACTATTGCAGATGTTTCTCTTCTGAGTAATTTCTCCTGAAGGGATTTTAGTTGATGCTTTGATGATCCGTAACTGAGAACTCAATTAAATCTTCTCAGCTATGAAAGATCATCCTCTGAGCATTATAATGAAGGTTTCCCTGGGCAGTGTAAGACTAAATCTATGCAGATTGCAGGATAAGTAACAAAATAAAGAGATGAACTCTGTGTGACTGACTGCATGTCGTGCATCTCATGCATGCCATCAGAGATGCTTTAGAAGAGCGAGGAGCACCATCTCAATCTCATTAACTCCCTATCAGCGTGTATGTGTGAGAGAGAGTGTGTGGGTGGGTGGCTTATGCAAATGCAGCTCTGTTGATGAAAAGCAGAACTAATTGAGTGAAACTGAAGCAGCAGTCTTGAGAGATGTGTTGTGAACGCCTGTTTTGTGCAGTATTTTTCAGCCTCTTCACACTTTCTTCTTATCTTTGAATAGATGGTTGGCAGAGCAAAGGATTATGGGATACCTGATGTGAAAAAGTATTTTTTTTCACCCAGTAGGTTTTAACGTTTATATTTTGGATTGATATGAATATTTAATATTTAATTATTTTATTGTTGATCATTTTTTTACTGTTTAATATTTTATAATTCATATTTATCAAATAATTATTTTCTGTACGTTTACTGTAAGAAAAATAAGTTATGTTTCTATTTTAAATATATTTATATATAATATATCAATTAGAAATAGAACATAAATAGAAATACATACCCTACATGTAAATATTTTCAAAATATAAACTGTATGTATGTCTATTTATACAAAAGCTCCACAATAAATATACACAGTACACACACAAATATATTATGTAAACAAAAACTTTTATTTTGGATAATCGTTTGACAACACTAATTTAAAATTTACATTTGTATTCAAGCTTGTATTTTGTACTTTTATTTTATTTATTTTACTTTTATGTGAACTATTTAGAAATGTTGTTAATACACTAATAACAAACAGTAAATTGATTAGCAGCTTTAGTGGCTTTTGTTTACAATCAAAGACAGACAGAATGAAGGACAAAAGGGGATGAAAGCAGAAAGCTGCTGTTGTGTCGTTCAGAGACGAGCGAGGACAGGAGAGACTCTGGCAATCCCTCTCATTCTCCTTCCTCTGTGCGGAAATGTGAGCGATGAATAATTCATTCCTCTGCGGCCGTGAATAATGAATGAGTCTGTGTGATTAAAGAGAGGTATGCTAATTAAGAGAGAGCGAGTGTGTGTGTGTGATATAAAATCATCAGCCAACACGTTCAACACTGTTAATGGCATTAACTCAAGACTTGAGATGAACATCTCTGTCTGTCAAAAAAAAGAGGGCTTGCAGAAAACAAGTAGCCTATCAAGTTCCCTAAAATCTTCGTCAACATCATTTGACACTCTTGACTGGAATAATGTCCACATCTGCAGGATCAGAAACCCCAGTAGAGTGCTGAATGAGGAAAACACTTTTCTTTGTTTATATACTGTTAGAAAAAGTTCCTGAAGAACAAAAGTTTTTCTTCATTTAGTTAAGCAGTTTCACTCAAATCATGCTGTTTATATGCAGCAGATAAGTTCCTACAATCTGAATGTATTAAAACATAAACATTACTATGTATTGTATGTATGTAAAACAGCTATAAAATGTTATAAAATTATAATCTTTTTATATTATAAAGACACTTTAGATGCGCATTTATCATTTTATTGGTAAATAAGCTTCTTGATTGTTAACTATATGCTTAACATTTTATGTTAATTTGTAAGACCTACCCATATATATATATATATATATATATATATATATATATATACACACACAGTATATGTATTTAATCAGTTTAAACATTTTGTCTAATTGGATTTGTTTTTTGTTTAAGATTGACATATATTTTTATGCACCTTTTTTGTACGTTTTGATTGACGCTGAAATGTAGACTTTGGAATCTCGAAACATCTAAAATATAAACATTATTACGCATTTACAACTAAAAAACTGAATATTTATACACCTTTTAAATCACAAAGAATTTTGTATAGATGCACTCTTATATATTTTTGATTAAATACAAAAGCTCCTTGAAATTTCTACGTAATTGTAAACATTATTAAATTTGTAAAGCTAAAAAAACAAAATATTTATTAAATCTATTGTCAAAGATATTTGTATAGATGCTCTTATTTAATTTTATTGATAAATTTAAAAAGTGGTAATTTTTTTACAAGTGCAAAATTTGACTTTTACAGTCATTGCCGTAGATAAAGATTGCAAAATAAAGGCTTGAATTTGAGGCTCTTCCTCACACTCATAGATCTGTATTTCAGTGCACATTTTATACTGTATTTTAGGTGTATTTTATGGTTCTGTTGTCAGTAAAAGCATGACAGAGAAAATGCCTTTTGTGCCCCACAGCAAACAAAGTAAATATTACAAGAAAAGTAACGGTTAAACGAGTACAGAAATTCATTATTCATTTCAAGGTTTTAAAGTGTAGTCCAGTTTTTCAACATTATAGTGCTTCGAAACAAGTTGGCATCAGAAATCACACATAACATATATACATTTCTTATTAAGTTAAACTGTGTTTTATAAATGCAGCTGAAAACAATGACAGTTGAATCCAATCCAAATGTTAATGCCACGATTTTAGCATTAACAAGGATTACTCATACATAAAATATTTACATTTAGATGTTTTCAGTGCATCAGTATTGTGTGTTTAGATGCTGTCAATATTGTAATTTTCAGTCTCTATGCAAACATAAGTAGATGTATGTGCATTTACAGCCACATTTTGCATAAAAATACATCTAATACAATACTGCTAAGCTTAAATGTGCATCTAAATAATTAATTCATACTTGTTTAACAGTACAAATATCAAATTTGCAATTCATAGCTTCACTTGCTTCAGAAGCAACATGACATTAAGTCTTGTTTTCTGAAGATTAAGTGAGTTATGACATCTGCCAGAGGAGGCTGCAAAATAATCTAATTTCCCCTTTGAATTAACTTTATTATTCTCCATCTATTGCCGTTTTTTTCCTAGTTTGAAGAAAATCGTTTGGAGGGAACATTTTGAAGTCATTTAGTGCATGTATTTTGGTTTAAGAATGTTTGAATATTTGTGTTGGGAAACAGCTCTAAAATATTAAGGAAGAAAATGATTTGTTTGCAGCGTGTGGGGTTTGTGCTCCAGCAGGTTATATAAATGATGCATAGTAAAATAACAACAACACTCGAGTGGAGGAGTCATTGATGTTTTCACATGTGTATTTGTGGGAGAGACTGTTTTGTTGTGCATGTGTGGGAAGACTATGAATATGAATGTGTGTGTGTGTGTGTGTGTGTGTGTGTGTAGGTGGTTAATAATGCATTTGTGCGAGGACGGGTTTCCTCACGACCGCAGGAGGAAGATAAAAGATCATCTGCTGTGTGGGTCAATAAATCTACGTCAGGTCTCAGCATGGCTTTTCTTCCTCAAGTGTTTCATACTTTTGTATGAATGTGGGTTATTGTTACAGTTTGTGTTTACAATTATTGTTTACTTAGCTCATTCGTCTTTAAACAGAAACAATAGTCTCGTTATAAATATGTGTGTGTGTGTGTGTGTGTGTTTCAGAAGCGTTATGTAAGGTGTGTGTCTAAATACAATACATGATTGTATGTGGGATGTTGATTGCGTTGCATTGCATTATGGGAAATAAACCTTTGCACATTTGAGAAACATTTAGAGAAAATGCTGTGGGATGTTGAACTGTGTGTCTGTGTATCTACTAGTTTGTACTCAGAAGTGAGCTAAACCTGACAAAAGTTTTTTTTTTTTTTGTAAAGGCTTTACGCATAATGCATTATAAAGTCTTGCAATGCATTATACTTGTAAGCAAACTCAAAATATGCTTGTTTTTTTGGTGCTTTAATGCATTGTACTTTCTAAAAGCGTAACAATGAATAGATTAACTGTGGGTACAATTATGTATGAGATCGTACAGTGCATTATAAGATGCATTACAAGGTTTGATTATTGCACTGAAACTACATTTATTAATGAATTATATTTAAAAGCTGTAGGTAAAGTGTGAAAGCTTTTTTTTTTTTGTATCCTGTTGTGTTTAAAACTATTAGAATTTTCTATGCAATTGCCACAAATCAACACTAAACATTAACATTAAAACATGTACCTCATCAGAGACTCAAAAATATGAAATATGTGAGAAATCAAATTATTCCCTTTTTTGGCTATTTATTTTGAGTTGGAAATTGTGACTACAGTAAATGTGTTCTGTTTTTTTTTAGCCTTTTTGCTCTTTTAGTGTTGATTTCTGTCAAATTGCATGGAAATTTATTGAAGTTAAATTTGCTAAAATGCTGAAAGCTTTCTAGCTTTCGGTTAGTGAGTTTCTCACAGTGTAAGTGTGTATAAAAACAATAGAAGTCAAAGTAATGTCTCTATTAAGAATAAATGTGTGTGTGTATTACAAAGGAATGACGCAAAGCATTCAGCCTTTCCGCTCTCACACACTTACCTTTTATACAGACTTACCTTTTACATCTTTCGCTCTCTCATGTATTTTCCATCACGGCACTGTCCCATGAGTCATGTATGAGGAATGACTTTTCATTGTCCTCTTTTCATTTGTTACTTAGGATTGCCCTCTTGGATTTTGAAACTGGACTGTTACCTATGTTTTTGTGAATGTTTCGCTGCCTGCCCTGACCGTCATATTTTACTGGATTACGATTCTGTCTTGCCCTTGGATATTCCTGTTGGCTGTTGTTTGGCCTGTTTTGGCCACATTGTGTGTGTAAATAAAGCTAGCACTTGGATCTTAAACGCCTGCCTGAGTTCACCTTGTTACAGACCCCTGCTTCATTAGTAAAATTCAGAGTGTTTGTTTACTCTTTATTATATCAGCGAACTCAAGTGTCTTTCACGGTGAAAGGATGAATTTGTGCTTTATGCTTTAAACTCTTAGGTTTATTAACTCTGTAAAGCCTGATATATGAAATATGTTGCTGCTGTTGAGAAATCTGTGATATGTAAACATGTTTCTTTGAATTTGAACCGTTTATTGCACCTTTGAACAAATGGTAGTTTTTGCATGTTTCAGTGTGGATTCTTTTTTGAATTAGTCACAATGTGATGCAGTTCTCCTGAGAAACTATTATTAAAGCATATTAATTCTCTTGTCCCTAGTACAGTAATGAGGCTTATTCTCTTAAAACAGGCCGTTTCCGGCTGCTTCAATGGTCTTTGATCTCAAAGTCGGCATCACTGATCCTTCGTTTCTTAACACGCTCGCTCAGCTGCACAAATAACTCAGCGTTGACATTTCCAGAGCCTTTAATACCAGCTGATCTCTCGTGCTCTCAGCCAAACCTCAACAATGGACATTATCCACGCTGCAGCTTCCTCTCTGCAGAGTTTGTTAAGAGCTTGATGTGTTTGCTTGAGATTATGAAATCTAATAACTCAGGATTTGTGACCTGTGAACAGCATCTCTCGGCCCAACTTCCTCCTTCCTCTTCCTGCTGAGAGCTGTCGGGAGAAACAGGCTTTGTGAAAGTGAGCGACAGACGTGAGTTAGAGGTCAGCAGGTTAGAGGCAGAGCGGCATTCTGGGAGCTTTTCACTGAGAGACCTTCATATAAAATTGTGTTAGATTACATAGTGCCATTATATATATATATATATATATATATATATATATATGTATGTTATTTAAATTTTTTTTTTTTTTCTATTTTTGCTGTTTTGTTATTCTTGGTTGTACGTAACGTTTAGTTTAGTCATTAAGTTTTGTTTTGAACCATTTTATTTTTTCAGTTACTTTAAGTCATATTTAACATCTTATATTTTAACTAGTTTTATGGTTGTTTTATTTATTTTGCTTAATAGTCAGCTTATTTTATGTTTTAAGTTGTTTTGTTATGTTATTTTTGTCATGTTCAATGTCACGATGAGGCTGAACAAACTCGCGCTCGCGCTTCCTCGTGGGCAGAGAGAACACGGAGCCAAGAGCTAAGGTACAAACTGGACATTTATTAAAACGACAAAACAAGAAAACGAGGAATACACTGCAAGCTACGCATAGTTGAACTACACACATGAAACGTTAACGACTGACAAAGATACAAGACATGGGACGTGGTATTTATACATGGACTAATCAAATACACCTGGACAAAACAGCTGACTGATGAACAAACAATGATGACGTGGGCGGGGTTACAAATGAGGAGCAGACACCAGGGATCAGATAAGTAAACAAACACACTTGGCATGAGACATAAATAACATACAGACGGAAAATACAGACAGGACACGCCACGGCGTGACATTCAAACTGTTTGACATTGTTTTAAATTGTTTTATGTTTGTTTGTTTATGTTAAGTCTTCATTACATAACCTTGTTTTGTTATTGTTTGTTGTTAACTTGTTTAATAATGTTTTGTTGTCTTGTTTAAATTTCTTATGTTTGTTTTAAGTTATTTTGTTACATTTTAAGCTTTGTATTTTATATTTTTTATTGTACGCTGTTTTATGTCACTTTAAGAGACACTTTTAATTTTATATATTTGATTTGTTTTGTTATTCATTTACCTTATGTTTCGTCAAGCATTATGTTATGCATGTATGTATTTTAAGCATTTTAAGCTGATGTAAATTTGAAGTTATGTTTTTGACTTGTATGTTTTTGTTATTGTATAAGTTATGGTATCTTGTTATAATTTATTGTATGTTTTTATGTTTTGTTATTTTTTTTTTTTTATAAAATTTTTTAAGTTGCTGTTATGTGTCATGTTGGTTTTTTTTAGGTTACCCTTTCAGTCTAATCACTTTGACGTTACATATGGGAACTCGCCAGAGAGACCAATTGCCTTTGAGCCCTTTACTAAAGACCAAAGAAACATTGGCACGCACTGATTGCGCTCAGGCAAGTTCACGACTACCCCGGCGAGGCGCCTGGGGGACCTCCAGGTGACCGTTCAGAATGCTCTGTCCGGTGTAACAGCCACACAAACTTCTGTGGCGCCACGTAGCCTCGTGGTCCTCCCGGAGGAGACCGCTCCCCCTGTAGCAGGGCCGAGTGTGTCCTTCGGGGCACCCGAGAGATTGAGATGTCTTCTGCGCCATCAGAGGGTGAGTATGATGTTGAAGCGGCCACTGTGACGGGCAGCCGTCGCACTGCGGAGCCTGTCCCGTCTGCAGCGGACATTGAACTGTCAGACATGCTCCTCCACACCGCAGCATGAATCAGTTTGCAGGTACCCCGTGTGCCTGTGACCGTCCCTTCGCGGCTGGATGACTGGTTCCTGGGGGCCAGAGAAGCAGCACCGCCGCGCTCTCCCCCGGTTCCTTTCTTCCCGGAGGTGCACAGAGAGCTGACCAGGCTGTGGCGAGCCCCTTACTCGTCACGCTTGCGCCCAAGCCCTTCGGCCCTCACCACGCTCGATGGCAGGGCAGCCAGGGGGTACGAGGCAGTCCCTCAGGTTGAGTGTTGCGTGGCAGTGCATCTCTGCCCCGCACCATGCTGAACTGCCTAGATACGTTCTGGCACAAAACAGCGGTTCCTCTCAAAACTTTTCAGAGGCTCCTGGGGCATATGGCAGCTGCAGCTGCGGTCACGCCGCTGGGCTTGTTACATATGAGACCGCTTCAGCTATGGCAGATAGAAGATACCCCAAAAGTGTAGGGGATCTACAAGCTTTCTCTGTCGACGAAGAGTGCCTTAGAGTTATTGTGTCCTGTACGTATGATGCGCCTCTACACTGACCGTACTCAGAGCTTCAGATGCTCTCAGCAGCTCTTTATTTGCTTCGGTGGACAGCAGAAAGGGAATGCTGTCACCAAACAGAGGTTGGCTCATTGGGTGGTAGAAGCCATCTCCCAGGCTTATTTATACCAGGGAGAGCCTTGCCCCTTAGGACTGAGAGCTCACTCAACAAGGAGTGTCGCCTCGTCCTATGCGCTGGCTCATGGCAGGCTGGGTGACACCCAACACCTTCGCCACGTTTTACGGCCTCCGCATAGAGGCCTGTCTTCTCGCATCCTTGATCAGGACAGCAGGTGAGGAAGAGGACCGCCTGGTGTTGGCCTGTTGCGCCGCTGATTTGGTTTGCCCTCAGGAAAATGCCACCAGAGGCACCAGACACTGATACTCAACAAAATTGAACTAATTTCAAAGGTTAAGTATGTATTTAAACAAATAAGCTTGCAGTCCTTTCGTACCAAACTTTAACATTAACTGCAGCCTCATTCTAACAACATTTACGCACCATTTGAGTCCTCATAGCTTCCTACTGGTAATATTTACTTAAAGTACATAATTCACATTACTTTATTGATTAAGCTGTTCTCAATGTAATGCATGTGCTGAAATGCATATAAAGTAGTGTGATTTTAGTACATTTGTCCTTGCACTTCCACAGCATTTCCCTGTTTATAAATACATTTAATGATATCATACAGTGCAAACAGAAGTGATATTACTGTGTTTTTGATGTTTACATCAGCTTATTCTACCAACCTTATGTAAGTCTACTAATAGACTAATGAGAGTTCATTGACATGTAATTGCACATCTATGAGAGTTAGATGGTATGTAGTTGCATAAAGTTATATGTAATAAAATAACGTTACTTGTAGTAAGTAGAATATCTAAAGTGGACTATCGCAATGAACTGTAGCCTATTCAGAACTGTAAAAGCATTGATATATTATATTCAAGCATGTACATACATGTTAAAGTTGTGTTGGTTATGCATGTGCACCCCTTATAGTACAACATGTATACACACCACAGCTCACCAAAACTGAATAATACAACCAGAATTTATTCTAATAAGACTAACAAGTTTTTACCCCAGCAATAAGTTAGTCTGTTTACAGTCCTCACCTCGCACAAAGACAAAAATGCTGTCTGCCGTGGTTCCATCGATGATAGCTTTAATATCCTTGTAGAAGCAGCGGTAGTATCCTGAGTCATTGGCCTGGGTGTTGGTAAGTACTAAAGTCTTACAGTAAGGTTTCCCAGGCTCTCCTTGACACTCCTTCACCCTGACTGCTCTCTGGCCCGGGGTGTCAACGGATGACTGCTGATCCTGGCGATCAGTAAACTCCACTTTACTTAGAGAAACTTCAGGCCAGCTCCAGTCCAGAATCCGCTGTCCCCTGGTGCAATCGATCAGATAATCACATTGAAGTCAGTGCCATTCCAAATGTTTTACCAAGAAGATTGCCCCATAATACACAACCACATGGTTTCTGAGAGCTTGAGGGTATAAATTACAAGTGAAAAAGTGGTTTATACTCCAAAAGGTTTCCCTAATAGACAAGACTGACTACCTCTGATTAGATAAAGTTTGAGTCTTTTCTTCTAGGCATCTCCTCTAATGTAAATACGTGCAGATTTTTTAAATATGTCTAAACATTTAGAAAAGTAACTGCACACCTCTCTCAATATGACATTATGGTTGGTAGCACAAACAAAGTAGGATGGCTTGCATGCCATAATGTAATACTTAGGTAAGTGGAGGGTGGTTGTTTAAATGCTCAATTCTAATGTTTAAAAAAATTATAATAGTAATGTTTGCAAAAATGTTATGCCTTGAAACCTGTGATCAAGCATTTTAGACGGCAAAGAAAAAGGTGGTGACATTTAAACTAATGTGTTCCTCAATCAGATAATGGGCAACAGTGATTTCTGAATGTCAGCCATGAGTTTGCATAATACTGTTCATCGATCATACTGTGCAGCGGCCCAAAACTATGCTTTCCTCTCAAAGGTATATGTTTGTAACTGCTAAAAAACTATTTATTCTGGGAATTCTTGGCAAGAAATGGCTGCAAATATTGAAGGGATTAGAGCTAAATATGTTGGATTGCCTCCCTGCAGGTTCAAACCACATTTATTTCTAAACGTAACCATCCAATCACTTCCAAATTCAACATTTCCCTTGTTTTGTAAAAGCTCACAGACTTATCTTATTATTCAATCAAAAATGACCAGATCTGTGTCTTGATTGTTTATTTAACTAGACATTTTATCCCATTTGGCACCAACAAGTAATTTAACCTAGATGCAATATAAGATGAAATGTTTCATGTATTCATGGACTTTTTTGAATCAACTCCAATATTTTCAGAAACAATGTATATAAACGTAAAATAATGATAATTTTAAGCTCTAGGTCACAGTCTTTCTTACCTAAAAATATTTATTTTGAGATGCATGCATAATAATTTTAAAAAGTAGTTTAAAGTTGTTAATAGCAGAAAAAGGTAAAAAATTAAAAAATAAAGAGTTTAGTATTCAAGTCAAGTTAAGTTCATTTGATTGTACCTGCATGTAATGGTCAATGTGTCGTTAGCGTGAATCACGATCTGGTCTTTGGTGTTATCAAGGGTGGGTGGACTCATAGAATACCCAGTCACCAGACCTACAGGAAAAGAAAAACATAATCATGAGCAAAATTTAAGAAACAGTGAAATTCCCTTTGTTCCAGGCATTAATAATCACACCAGACAAAAATATGTCAGGGTTTAATGGCTTCTAATATTTTTTAACTTATTTTTTTATTTTTTGTCATCTGAATATTTTTAAGACAAAAATGCACCTTGTATCATTGTGTACCTGGCACTGACTTTCTCATTATTAGGTGTCTCATTTCATTACCCAGACAACCCATCCATCCATCCATTTTCTTCCGCTTATCCGGGACCGGGTCGCGGCAGGGACGCCCAGACTTCCCTCTCCCCAGACACTTCCCCCAGCTCTTCCGGAGGAACACCGAGGCGTTCCCAGGCAAGCCGAGACACATAGTCTCTCCAGCGTGTCCTAGGTCGTCCCCGGGGCCTCCTCCCGGTGGGACATGCCCGAAACACCTCCCCAGG
>JAUCMU010000097.1:26408412-26424373 GCA_032275025.1 Enteromius treurensis
CACACACACCGTGAACACACACCCGGAGCAGTGGGCAGCCATTGCTGCGGCGCCCGGGGAGCAGTTGGGGGAACGGTCAAGGGTCTCACCTCAGTCTTCTTTTAAAAATAGTTATAGCTTTTAAATAGTTTAGTTTTTTCAGAACTATATTTATTCAAAGAAATATTTCTAAAATGTATTTAGATCGATAGATAGACAGACAGACAGACAGACAGACTGATAGATAGATAGGTAAAAGGAAATTAAGAAATAAGAGTTTTATTAAAGTTTATAAAATAAAAGCAGTCATTTGTCAGTTGTTTCTTAATCTCTTTTGCCCTTTATGTTAGGAAGAAAGTTTCTGGGAGTGTTTGGAGAAGCAGTGAACTGTCAGGTTCAGTGTGAGTCAATTAGAATGGGATTAGATGTGGATAGGTGTCACAGACCAATGGAGCAAAGCTCGTTTACGTGGGAATGTGAGACAAGAGCAATTAAATCTCACCTCAGAGACGCTGAGAACAGACAGACAGACAGAGATCATCAGTCCCTGCCTTTTGGAAATATTACCTCAATGCAAGTCATTCATGGATGAACGGTTTTGTGTGCTGATCTCCGGTGCAACTGATTTACATTGATATAATGCATTTATTTATACTTCATAGCTGCTTAGTATCATGCTTAACTATGAGATGCACATCTGACTGGGTTGTAATGACATTGCACTGCTTTATCAAAGAGCTAAAGAGAAAAATGCTATTGCTATCTAAGAACATGTTCAAGATTAAATATTAAATTTAATAGAAAATTTAAATATTATATTTTTTATATTAAAATTAATATTGCAATTAAATAAAAAAATGCTACAGAACTGTCATTTTAGTAGCTATTATTTTTATATTATTATAGTATGTATTTAATGTTTTTAAGAAGGGTTTGGTTTTGTAGTTTTAGCAATTTTGTAAAAAATGTCTATATAAAATAATTTAAATTATTTTCATTTCAGTTTTATTAATATTGAAGCTTATTTCTCCCTTTAAATAATATATATATATATTGGTAATTGGGTTTTTTTCACAATTCTGAAATGCGTTGCTTTTTGAACTTCCATATTTTAGTGCTTTTCAAATTTTTTCATCTGAATTTTTATTTTAGTTTAGCATTATTTCTGTTAGTAAAAAACAATTTCAGTAATGCAGACATGACAGGTGTCACTTTGCCTTAAAGAATGACAGAATGCGTGTGATTTAAAAAATGAAACGCAGCCATTTATTATTATACTGGAATGCATTCACTAAATCGTTAGCAGTTACATCATCATAATATCTTCAGTGCATTCTGACAAAACAATGTAAATGAAGATGAAACATCAATATGCACAGGCAGGAGATGGTGACTCAGTGATGCTTTGCTGTTGATTTAAGTATCCAGAGGTCAAATTCATCAATGCTTTCAACAATAATACACATAACAAACAGCAGCGCTTAATATACATACATACATACATACATGTGAAAAAAAAAAATACATATAGAGAATGTTGATGTGCGTTACGAGTACAGAAGTTGCACGTTTCCCTGTTTGTAGAGTCTGAACAGCCTTTACAGTAAATACTAATCATCATATTCATTTTCTCCAGCAAGAGCATCAATGCATCACGTTTAGTGCTTCTGAGGCACTCAAAGTTTATAAAACACAAATCATGTGTCCTCACAACAGACTCGAACAGAATCTTTTGGATATACAGTATAAGTTTGCGCATAAGATGCATGAATTCAAGACGTCTACAGCAAGTCCAGATGTGTGTAAATATCATGCCACAGACTGTAAGTGTTGTGTTGATTTTAAACAAAGTCTTGTCACAGAGAACACACCACTTTCACTTTGACCATCTCTATTGACCAGCAAAGGTTTGTGTCTGTATGAAGCAATGCATGTCTGGGTTAAACTTAGAAATGTAAAAGTGCTTGGTTCCCTTTATTTCCACACTTAGCACATTTTTGAGGGGTCTGAAAGCATTTTGCAAAACTGGACAGGAATATATGGATATATATATTTTTATATTAAGATTTGATTTGCAAAAACAGTTTTTATTTTTTTACTTTTTCAAAAATCATGTTTTTATTATGTTAGTTAGCTGTATTTATTTTCTAATATTTTATACATAGTTTTTTATTTATTTATTTTTATTTTTTAAACCACATCAAAATAACCCAACAGCAGGTTGATTAAGAATGCACAATGAAAAAAGATGGTTTAAAAAAAAAAAAGGTTTATAACAGGGTTTTCTGTTTTTGCAAATGAACTCTTCATATATACTCTATACATACATACTGTATGAAATAATTGATATGTATGCATATATAAAATTTTTATTTTACATAACAATACGGTGTATAGAGTGCATGTCTGTCACATTGTAAATAATTATAAATAATATCTAAATTATAAATACCATCATATATATATATATATATATATATATATTATAATTAATATAATGTAATTTACAGTTAATCAATTAATGTGACTCATTTAAAGTGAATTTGATTCTTTTGAACGCAAGTGTAAAACACCCTGAAACTGAATTAATGTAGATGTATTTGTGTGCTCACTATATCTGGTCTCTCTCTGTGACCTTTTACCCTTGACCTCTGTGACCTTTCTCCAGTAGAGTGCTGATCATCGTTGTGTGTGTTAGTAATGCACATCTCCAGCACATCAAAGCCTTCGTAAATATAGCCGTTGTGTGTGTGTGTTTGGCAGATGTCTATAACAGATAAAGGTCATGCATTTGTTCCCCGTCAGACGTTCACAGAAAGTCCGAGCGGCTTTAGCCCAGCTCCTATTGATAGCTATGAACACACATCTACACTAACTACCCTAGTGTCCTGTAGAGACGGCTTGTTTGTGGTTTCATTTCTGTTGGTCTGTTGATTGGTTGAGAACTCATTGTGCCGGTATCGGGTCGGTCTGGCTCTAGTTGGGACGGGACAGTTCGAGTGCAGTGCTGATGGAGGTCACAATCAGGAGGATGCTGGCGGTGACCGCTGCTCCACCGGACCGATAAACCACACGGCCGTTACGCGGCTGAGGCGGTCTGAACGTTCCCACCATCGAGGTCCCATCGTGGAACTTCAGGTTGGAAAAGGCCCGGAGCTGTTTGAAGACACAGAATGATCAGAGCTTTAACATCCATATTCAAAATGATGACAGGAAGATTATTATTGTGTATATTTTGGGGGGGGGGGGGGTGAGCTGGCCCTTTAAGAGCACGCTTCTGAAGTCCTAATGGAAAGTAAAAATCCCATTAATTTTCTCCATAGAGGAACTAATTTAAAGCCTTTAAAAACAGATCTACTGTGAGCTACAAGGTTGTTATTTGATGCTTTTATTGAAGCCGTCAGTTACAATTCCTTATAATTCCGAAAATAATTCAAATTGAAACAAGCTAATTGTGACAAAATAACTCTTTCTGTCGTCTCCCTCTCTCTCTCTATAAATATAAAAAACATTAACTTTTTTATTTCACACCCATTTTTATTTTACTGATGATCTGAAAACTGCAAAACTGAAATAAGATATTAAGTTCACAGTCTTTTGTCTTTGTTTTGTATGATTTTCTAAAATCAAAGTGAGAATATACTGAAGATATTAAGTCGGTATCCAGTGGAGACTGAATAAAATGTAGCATCCCATTCACTGACAGCCATAGAAACAGCACCTGCACTGTTGTATAATTCACTGCGCTTTTTAGATTCTGAAGATTCATTCAAGTTCATGCTGAAATGCATGCAATGTGCATAAAATGCTTGATTAAATACAGCTGACTGTAATAGCAAGAGATAGCAGTGTAAAGCAGTGTTTGGTATTGAAGGCAGCTTGGGTCGTACCTGTTCTCTGTGGAGGGGAATGGGGTTTTCAAACACGGTCCACACCACAGCCTCTGTGCAGCCCGGTGTGGTTAGAGAGCCCTCATACCGGTAATAGTTAGTCATGTTAGCTTCAGGAGGAATGAGCTGATTCAGAGCGATCCGACGGAGCGTCGTGTTTCCATCTGAGCAAACAAAAAGAGTCATTCAGATGGTTTTGTTCAACAATGTCTCTTCTGTTTAACAAGGCTGCATTTGTTTGATCAAGATTTGTTTCCAGATAGTCCTATTGTTTCTGGACCTCACATCACTGGTAGAGTCATAATCAGGCATATTGTGTCACTCACACAAACTGATCAGTGTCATGAAAGCGACAGTGTTTCGCTAATCAGTCAAACTACACTGGAAAAAAAATGCATTGGATTTACTAGGATTTTTAAGGCAAGTGGAACAATCAAATTATTTGCTGCATTCAAATAAACTAAGTTTCAATGTTTTTTAATGTAGCTAAAATAAATGTTGCAAATGTTTGTATAACCAGTGACTGACTGACATACTAAACAGCTGAACACTTAATAAATGACATGCTTCAATCTTAAAGGAATGTTCCAGCCTAGTATCCTAGTATCAGTATCCTTTCACAGAAATTCAGATCTTCAGACCAGGTGGAAATGATTTCTGTGTTGATCAACAGCACGTCACATGAAAAAATATTCTCTGCAGAAACCTTCAGATTGAGGTGGCTTTCTTACTTGTGTTCTGGATGCTGCGCAGGCCTTGTGTGAAGTGTTCGTAATTTTTGTTAGAGCTGCTTGACTCCTGAATGTCAGAAGAAATGTTGACTTTTCATTTTACAAATTCAAAATCATCTCAGAGTGAACTTAATAAACTCATATTCTTGATTTTAAAGCACATGCATCACAAACCTCGTAGAAGAATCCCAGCACTGCGATTCCTGAAGGATCGCTGAGCGCGTCTTTAAGATTGTTGTATCTTTGTTTCATGTGCACAATATGCAGCTGGTGAGAGAGCAACACACATAACTGTGAAAATATGGATTTTATATAAGAAATACAATCGTAAATTAATGAAATCCCTTTTTGGATACTTTGTAGATGTACTGAGTATCAAAGACATTAGCAACTTCTTCACTCCACTAAATTTAAAATGAGTGTTGCAGTTACACATTGCATTTTGCATGACATTATTTTTTACATTTTTTGTGCAGTTATATTTTGATTTTAGAAAATAATGTTTGTTTCCTCGCAAATCAGCTCTTTCTTGTTTTTGTTGCGTTTTCTGTGCCTTTTATGTCACTTCCTGACTCTTCTTGTCTTGTTCAGCTTGTTAGCCTCCTGTATATACACAGCCCTGTTTCTTTGTGAGTTTCTGAAGTAATAGTTGTCTGTTTACCCGTCATTCTTTGCTCCTGTGGTTTTTGGCTTATTGTTTGTTCTAGCTTTTCCTTGAAATACCTGCACATGGATGCTTTCCTCTGCTTGTTTCTCCACAACATTACAGTTTTTCACTGGCATGACTCTTTGACTGGTGCATCTTTGAACATATATGTAGTATAAGTAAAATACTGAAGTACTATCTAAATCAGATACTCTACTACTTTTGCTCAAGTTGTTTTGGAGTTGGTGAATTGGAATCTATACTTTTACTGAAGTATGGTTTACAGGTACTCTTTGATATTCTTATACGTCTGATTTATAAATTGCGGCAAAACAGTATTTTTGGAATCAGCAACAAGCAAGTATTGAGTAATGTCATGAAGAGAATCTGATGCTGGCTGATGTTTTGGACGCACCTCCATAGGATACTGCTCTCCATCGATGGTGTGTTCAGATCCAGGACCTCCGTCTTTGCCCCAGTGGAGGTGAAACTGCACAGCCTTGTACGAATCTTCCAGGTTTCCTCCAGACACTGTGGCTGTGACGGGTATACTGACCTGAACTGATGTGGAAAACACAACATTATCAATACATTACAGCTGATCCATGAAGCAGCGTATGAATAGTACGCCAAATAAAACTTTAAAAATTGTTATCTATACACAAAAATGGGTATGGATGGGTAGGTTTAGGGTTGTGGGATGGATGCAAATCATACGGTACGTACAGGAAAACTGCATATCATATGCACACCAAACACATGCATATCACATTTATGCAAAAGACCAATTTTTGTTTATCAATACCACAAGTTTTTGAATTTATTTGGTGTTTTTTATATGCATTTTGGAGTCTTAAACATCTTAATGCTGGATTTTTTTCAGCTTTTATCTTCTCCAGATGTTAACTGATGGACTGGAGTGCTGTGAATTATTGTGATGCTTTTATCAGCTGTCTAGACTCTCATATACAGATAATCAATCTAAAATCAAAAACATTTAATGAGCTCAACAAAGCAGAACACAACAGACATTTTGAGCTCCATGCACTTAGATTAGTCTTGTCTTCATCTGCTGTTCTTACCCGAGTGGCCGTTGTTCTTCATGGTGCTCTCAAATAAGATCTGGTAGCCGATGAATTTGAAAGGTGTCAGTCGCTCGTCCAGCTTGGTTTTCTTGGTCACTATGTTGATTGGGGACTGTCTGTTCTTCCCACAGTCTGCATTGACATCACTCCATTTTTCTGGTCCTTAGAGAAACATGGAGAAGTAACGTTAGATTTAGTTTCTATAATCAAGAGACAGAAACTGCACATAAGAGGCTCAACTTACCTTTACAGTGAGAGTCACAGCTCACTTGTGTCTGGTAACACCAGTCTGTATGAGTATAAAAGATGAGTTAGTCATTTGAATTGCTTTATTTCGAACTTTTTGCGTTAAAGCTTGGTTTTCAGCAGTGTTATGCTATTGTCGATCAAGATTCAAACTAGATCCTCTGGACATTTCTGGGACAATACACTTAAAAAATGGGAAGATTTTTTTTTTTTTTTATGTGTTGGCAGGAAAGCTCTTCTGCTCACCAAGGCAGTTGTTATTTGATTAAAAATACAGTAAGACAAATTGTCAAATATTATTACAATTTAAACAATTTAATTTGTGAATATCTGTTCAAATGTAATTTATTTCTGTAATCGAAGCTGGATTTTCAGCCTTATTACCCCAGTCTTCAGTCACGTGATCTTTCAGAAATCATTCAGATATACTAGAATCAACATTTCTGATCATTATCAGTGTTGGAAACAGTTGTGCTGTTTCATATTTTAGTGGAAACTGTGATAGACAACCACAGGTTTTGAGTAAGTAAGAAAAAGAAAAAAACAAACACATTAAATTGTTTAAAAGTTCTTATTTCTGAAATGTTAGAAAATATTTCTGTTTTCATCAATGAATTTGTGTTTCCTATTAATATCAATAATTGAACAGCAATAATACATTTACTGTATTTTAATCAAATAAATTCACCCTTGGTGAGCAGAAGAGACTTACGTTATTAATTTATAATGACTTCATCCCATTGGCTCGTCTGACAGGAAGACCTCTCCCTGCCGCTCACAATGAGCGCAGGCTATATTCAATTGTTATGAGAATTGTTGATGATGGCTAAACTATCTCCATCTTCTTAATAGAAGTGACTAATGGGATGTTTTGAAGTCTCTCAGAAAACTTCTCAAGAAGTTACTCAGCAATGAATGGATTTGGTGACCCCGGGTCACCTTTTCAGATCCTGTTATTTTAGAAATTAAAGAGAAATGTCACTGATGACCCAAATGTTACTGCTTGGAAACTGAACTCAGTTTTCGTGTGTTTTGCATTTTGGTCTTAGATTAGTTAGGAGAAATATAAAGACTCACAATCGAGTCGATTACTGAGTAGAGTATAGAGCTGTGAAATGAATTCGGAGCAGCTTAGATTATTTTATTAGAAACCTCTGAGATCTTTGACTTTTAATTGCAGATGTCGCTGGACATTTAAGACATTGCTGAGATCAAAGATGACTGCGTATGACGTTGGTCAGAGAAAGTTAAGGTAAAAATTAAAGTTAAAATACACATCACTGTTGCGGAAGGTCATTTCTTGGCTAATGCAAACAATACTTCTCTTCCGCAAGTTGTTCATTCATAAATTGATTTGATGACCTTTCACTGCCCTCTCTGTCAGAATGAGCTCATAAGATATTGTATTGACACTGACATCTAAATATTTATCAAAGAAAAGAATGACAGTGAGATAGTAACTTCCTTCTGTGTGTGGACTTATTTCTGATACAATGAACTAGATAATGATCATATTTAATAGTTTTGACCCCTTTTTGACTCTAAATAGCATTTTATTTTTTTAATGTTCATTTCTAATCACAGTTTCAGCCAATTTGCATGTTCACATCCAGTAAACATTGTAATGACTTACACAGAATAGCAGACCATCTGTGCCTCTAAAAGCATAGTCATATGATGTGATTTTTCTTTGGAGTGTTAGTGCAGAGATAAGATCCCTGAAGTTGCAAAGATTAAAGTTTCAAAACCAAAGAGATATTCTTTATAACGGTCATGACTTGTCCACACCCCCGTAAAACGTCTTAAACACACCTCCACTTTTTGCTATGTCACAGAGTGGGTTTATTTTCAAACACAGCTCAAATGTTTCCACAAAGAAAGAAGGCGGAGCTATCCTTCTGGCTGTAGTGTTGCTGCGGGCGCCATGTTCTGGAGACGCCGTGTGTCGTTGTGAAAGTGCTTCCAAAAGAGGACACGACTAGAAATCAGTGTTAAGTTGTGTTTCCAACACTGTTCCAGAACAGTTGAACACAAATATTGGAGTGTGTTCAGCACATTTACGGAGGACTGATTCCTGAAGCTGACAGAGCAGTCTATGCTGGCTGTGCACAGAGACTAGAAAGAGAGGCAAGAACAGTATGATTCATTATTTTTTATTATTTTTAAACTGATTGCAATATTCATTGAATTGTAATCCTAGAGGAAAGAAGTTCGATGCACGAAAATTTGTTCAATGCATTCTCATTACACAGTTTTAACAAACTAATAAACAAAATAAATGAAAGTAATAAATGAAAGTCAGAGTTCTATAAAAACGGAAAGGGTTTTAAATGCATCACATTTAGTGTATTTGCTTGTTCGTGTTAGAACTTTGGCTGGAATGGAAATTTTGGATGTTATCAAGCTCAAAAACACTGTTCTCATTTATTTGTTAGTTTGAGTTTGAGTTCTCTGTGGAAGTGCATTAGTATTTCATTGACCTCTTCAAGCTTAGAAGTTCACGGCTTTGTTTTTAGTCACTTCGGTGTCAATCAAATTTCTCATTTCATGTTTATTAAACTCTTCCTCGAATGTTCACGTGTTTTGTTTAGTTCCCTCACAAACAAAGTATTGTTCCCATGTCTCCATCATTAGCTGTTATTCTCCGCCATTCAAATGCCTCTAATACACAGGAATTGCCTTTCTATTGTTCGTTAGCCGGACAGACACGGGTCCAAGGTCCGGCGCTCTATCTGTCTCCGCTATCTCATATAAACCACTCTTATTTTATTAATATTTCACAATGGAGGCGCATGTCTCCACCTCACAAACATTTTGGCCCTATCTCTATTTATGAAAAAGAAGCACGCCATTGAAACGAATGGGTCGGGTCGCCTGGTTTTGCTATTTCTAAGGTTTTTTAAAGGAAGTGCCAGAGAAATGGTACAGCGGGTAGGTCTCTGGGCCACATCTGAGATGCTGTTTCCTTCTGGGGGCATATGATAATCAGCCTCGCTCCACCAGAAGCAGACCTGCAGTCTCCAGAGCTCAGGCTCTCCCCATGAGCCGTCTGCAGCACAAAGCCAGGAACGCCAGGAACGTGTGAAGCAGCCATCCTTCCTCATCCAGAACCTGTTTATCATCTCCCATTGTGTGCTGCCTGTACCAAGAATGCTCGTGATCGCATTCCTTCAGAAGCCTCTTAGGATGACCATAATCATCGATCATAAGCTTATAAAAACGAACGAATATATTATTTGTACAGTAACCGTTTCAGTTTCTCCCCAAACCACTGGAAACACTATATAAGAAGATATTAAACAAATCAATAAATAAATGTTCTATTTTTATTATTTTAATTTTAATCAAATTATTCTTAAGAACACTGCCTGAATAAATGAATTAATACACGGATGAATAATTGAATGAATGAATGTTTTATTTTATCATCCTTTTTGTTTTTTTATTTTGTTTATATTTTATTTATTTAACTTTTCATTCTCAATAACACTTTTTTTATTGTCAAAATGTATTTTTTTGTAATGATGTGATTCTCCTAATAGCTGGTTGGTTTGATTCATAGCCTATAATGCTGTAATGAAGACTTAAAAAGACCTATGACAAAAAATACAAATTTTGCTGAAAATATAAACACATTTCTCAATGTATACTGTAAATGTGGATGAGAGATTTTGTCAGCTGATCAATAAGAAGTAGTTTGGTGTTTGGAGCAGGTGTTATGGAGGTGCGTATTGGTCTCGCTATCATTAACCGCGTCCAGCCTGGAGCGCTCGTCAGCAGAGAACAATACCTGCCTGTTCACTGATATCAATTCACAAACAGACTTTGATCTTTAGAGCTGCGCGAGAAACAAAGTAAAATCTCAAAGACCCAAAGACGCAACAGCGCAGCCAAAGCATGCATGCAGACCATAACAAATCCTACCGTGACATCACTGTATATCATATCATGTGATCACGGGAATCTGCTAAGTTCCTTCATTTAAACAGCAAGGCATTCTGGCATTTTGGCATGTATTATTTACATTTTTAATATTCTGCATTTAGGTTTAACACATTTGCTTATATTTATCGCTTTTCACACATTCTCTTCCAAATCCAAGTGAGGCAGATTTCCTAATTCTAACAGTTGCTGCAATGCATGCTGGGAACTCACAAAGGCTCAACATTTCAGCAGTGTTGTTAAATCTTCAATTCTTTGTTCAAACAGCCGTGTTTGACTAGTTAGGACAACATTTGGAGGAGGTTCTCTTGAACTTCTGTGGTTTTTTAAAGGTGGGTAAGTGGTTTCAGGAGCAAGCTAGCTTTAAAAGCATAAGATCCCTCTCTCCCTGCAAATCACTCTCCAAAGCCACGCCTCCTCAAAACACATGACTGCTCACAGACAGAGCAGAGACATCAGTGTTGCGTTCTCACTCAGTCTGGAATAGAATGATGGTGCAGCTTATCTATCAGGGATAAACTATGATCATTTCATTATTTACTTTGCTATACTTTGCTTAGTACTTAAACTGTTGCAGATTCAGTCATACTATTTTCATTTGAATAATTTGTAGATTCAGGGGGAAAATGTGATGCTTTTTAAAACTTAAGTAAGCATAAATACTGTCAAGGACGTTTCTTCTAGTAATCTAATTCACACAGACACACTTAAACAGAAAGTCAATTTGAGCTGTGGTCATTTGAAGAAACGTGCAATAAATTGTTGTATTGTTGGTGGCGGCTGTTTTTGCTTATTTGGTCCGACTGTTGCAACTTACCCCAGTATGTGTTACAACTTTTTATGAAGTGTTAATGTCAAAATGTATTTTTGCTGTTGTTTTGGCAGTGCACCATAAGCAACATCTTTGCTGTCTAATAAGAAAACGTCGAATATACTAAGGCAGGATGGCATGTATCCATGGTATTTTGGCATTTAGTAGAGCAAACATTTAGGTTCAAGATCACAGATGCATTTGAGAGAAGTTAGAAATGGATTGTGCATTTGTTGCGCCAAAAAAAAGCACTAGAAATGGCTCCACTTCAATATTTACAGTATGTGTGTTTTTTAAGTAAAGTTGCTTTTTAAATTGCAAAGCCTTTGTTGTGTCAGTCAGGCACGTTACGGTTTCCAATAAGTCACTTTGTAGGGCGTTAAGGAACACTAAGGAAGTTGTATGTACAGTATGTGGTGAGATTTGCAGCGTTGCATTCGGTACATATTCTATCTTTATTTTTTTAGGTTGAGCCAATATTTCAGCATGCTATTATGCAATTCTTCTACATGTAAATATTCCCACTGGCTTCATTAGGTGCACATAAGGTGTCATTTATAAACCGTATAAACATTTATTGAC
Organism: Enteromius treurensis; assembly: GCA_032275025.1. Taxonomy (NCBI): domain Eukaryota; kingdom Metazoa; phylum Chordata; class Actinopteri; order Cypriniformes; family Cyprinidae; genus Enteromius; species Enteromius treurensis. The sequence continues at coordinate 26,420,325 of JAUCMU010000097.1, forward strand.
CTTTAATTTAGTTAGCTGCCATTTAGCAGATGCTTTAATTAAAAGTCATTTACAGCTGGCTTCACCTCAGGTAACTCCAGAGGGACTGAAGCCGTGTTGATCAAGAGCACAATGAATACACAATGCAAACTCTTTTTAACCTTTTGACTGCTTTACTAATAATTGAAGGATGATCAGTTACTAGTAATGCTGATATGAAGATTAAAGTCACTGCTTTTAGGCTATGTTCTGTACAGAACTAAGTACTTGAGCATGTTGACTTGAACTAAGCACTTGAACACTGTTGACATTTTATTGACATACAGCGGCCCTACTTTTGGACGAAGTCACACTTAAATATGAATGCCATATCAATCGAGGGCTGCGTTATCTTTTCTGTTCGCTGACGTCGTCATTTTCAAAGTTTTAATCACATCAGCAAAGTCACTAAATCATTTTCAACAGTCCATCTATTGTTTTAGCACCTTTTGTCCTGTCATTGCATTTGTATAGCGCTTTTCTACAATACACGTCATTTTTATAGCAAACGTGTGTTAATGTTTAAATGTCTTTATATCCTTGAGAACAGGAAATCGAACATCAAAGCAGGAGATTGTGGTTTAATGTTGCTAAGCTAGAATCCTTTATGTCGATTATTTACAAAAACTGGCGCTTGCTTTGATATTTTGTAATCTACAACTGAGACATTTTTAAGTGCGACTTAACTATCTAAATACGTTTTGGCACCGCTGGAATTAATGTGTCAATCATCAAAATGTGTATTTCGTTTTTTTTTTCAACAGGCTTTAATGACCAAAAAACATGACACATTTAGACCGCGTCCCCGCAGGCACACAACGTCATCGACGTCAGGTGAGCAAAATTCTATGCAAATTCAACGTCTAATGTCAATGTTAAATTGACGTCCAATACCGACGTCACCTAACGTTGATATTTTGTTGTTTTTAGGTTGTGTAACCAAAATCCAACGTCAAATTGATGTCAAATAGGCCTACTGATGTCAACCCGATTTTTATTTTCAACCAAAATTCAACGTCTGTCCGACGTCAATCTGACGTTATATGGACGTCCGGTGCATGGTAATAAATGCTCACGAAAAGACATGGCCGTGGTGCATAAATGCTGTAATTATTTATCACTTTATTGTTCATTTACCTGTCAAAAAAATCAACTAATTCTGTACGTTACAATTAGCTTTACAAACGTTTTGATAACTACAAATCACTAAGCGGGAAATAATCCGAAATCGAGTTCGTGTAACCATAGCAACAATATGTTGCTGACTCCTCTGCCTTTGCAAATAGGCTCCTGTAATTATGTGTCCCTTTATTGCATTTCATACCCATAAATAACAACAAAACCTGACAAATTCAACCCGACTAGCAGTAAATAGACCCTCACAAACAGAAAATAATGTTCTTCTTTTTTTTGGAGGTAACCATAGCAACAGAGCGCTGTTCCATAACTTTGTTTCTGAAAGCCAAATAATTATTTATTATGTAAAAAGTATTTATTTATCTAACAATTTACCAAAAAACGTCGCGTTTTTGAAAGATCTTTAAGTTTATGACGGTGGGTTTACGCTACAAAGGGCGCTAAAGGACAAATTGGGTTGCACGTGACGAACTTGAACAGATCAGGCACGGAAGAGTTGTACAGCAAGTCTCGATGCAGAGAGCAGGTGCAGCTCTAGTCCCCGCTTCAGAGCTTCATCGACCGCGGTACGCTGGGTTTTAGGAGCTCGTCCTATATAAGAAATAAGAACGGACCGAGTGTCCTTGGGCAGAAAGAAAGATGCTTGTTCCTCCTTCCTCCACAAAATGAGGCAGTGCGCAAGATTGATCCCCCCCCCCGACGGACTTTTTATGGGGTTCGAGGTTTGTGCGTCAGATGACACTGAAGGTCTTTCTAAATTTACAAGATTAATAACTCTGACAGTCTGCCTAGGTAAGATGGAGTTATTTTTACGACTTAATATCCATAAATAGCCTACAAAAACGCGTTTTGAGTTTGATGAATTGATCATCTTTATTGTGTGTTCTTCTGAATAATATTGTGTTTATCAGTCATTAGTTCTGCCCTGTCAAAACTGCAATAAACATATTTTTAAAAGCATCATGCGTTTTTCCATCGTGTACTTTTTACTTTTGAAAAGCTTAAAACTTGCCAAAACCTTATATCAGATGGGCTATGAGTGTTTTGTGCATAAAAAAGGCTTTTTGAAAAGTTTGTAAATATAATTGTTTGAGAATATATGCAAATTTCTATACTACTACTCAGAAGAGTCGGTCTGCTCACCTTTAAAGGATGCACATTAGCTATTAATGAATTGTCTACTAATTAATTAGGTCATTTAAGTAACTTCAATCTGATCATGCGAAATGTCCTTACTGATACATAACTGATGTTACCTGTAAAGCACTGAAGACTTGTAGAGAATTTAAAGGTAGCAGCATCACTGATAGGCTAGATCATGGAAGAGCTGGACTCACCTGCACCGGTGCATGAATGCAGAATCAGTGGCAGAAGATAAACTGAAAGCAGACACCGCATAGTGAAAGTCCTGTGACTCCAGCAATGAGACAAGACCAAATGTGACCCTTTGAGAGTGTGATCGTCTCTTATATAGTAATATATCTATCAATGGACAGGAGTCTGCTGGCCCCTCCCATCACATTCCTCAATAACAGGAGCATCACACCCCACCCGTCTTATCACGTTATATGCTCATTATTCTTAGTATCTATCTGTCTAAAAATCATTTAATGGTCAGATATGATAAATGCTAGTTAATCAGCATGTAGTCTTATTTCAGGGGGAAATATGTTGAGTAAATGAGGAAAATTCTGTCAGGAAGTAGGAAGTGTTGAATTAGAATATTGTTATTGTTTTATTTTGATTGCCTCCCATCACATATTCAGTAAGATTACTGTGCTTTAAATTGTAAACATGTTTTTGTCGCTCACATAATTTATAGTGTATATATGGGAGTAAACCATTACCTGAGTAAACACCTGCTTTATCCACAGCAGAAATATGCAGTTATGAATACTAGTTGAGAGCAAAACAATCTTTAATGTGGGTTTGGTGACATCTAATGGCCGGTTCAAAACTAGTTTGATTCAAGACGGTTCAAAGCTTTTTATCACAATATAACTATACAGCACAGATACAAGTATTAATGCATTTATTTGTTTATTTTTTCTCATTTTCAGCACAGCGTTCAATGAGTGTTTTTTTTTTATATCGGGCAGCAACTTTTTTGAAAATCCTAATTCACGTTAAAAACCAGCACCTTAGAAACATTGCCAAGCGATGTTACCTGTTTCTGACGCAGAAAAGCTACTTCATGCATTTATAATCTCTGGACTGCTAGCATCTTAAATAAACAAGGAAGCTAAAAGTGCAGCAGCTAAAGTCTTTACCAGGTCTAGAAAATATGATCATCCTTCCTAATAGTGTTCGAGGTTCAAGCACATTCTCTCAGTTATCTAGATTAAAAACATCTCTGCAGCCAAGCGTTCATGATCTCATAATCTACTCCAGTTCTGATCAAGCACACATTATCATTCATTTACTTGGATTGAACACAGCTCATTTTTGCTTGATTTGAAAACAGCAGCTTCTCTGTAATTACATTCAGTGTGGATCAATCCTTACAAAGATCTGAGAACGAACGCTTAAGATGATTCCAACCCCTCAGAGGACCTCCGATGATGCCAACCCTCAAACAACACATAAAATACAATTTTTTGGTATAAAATTGATCGCAACACATTGCAATTATCAGTGTCGCCATCTGACATCTCATTCAATTCAAATTTATTTGTATAAATTAATTTATTTGTATCTCATGACATCAACAAACTGCATGATTTTTATGGTACAGTGTGAACGGAAAGTATTCAGACCCCCTTTTTCACTCTTTGTTATGTTGCAGCCATTTTCTAAAATCTTTTAAGTTCATTTTTTTCCTCATTAATGTACACACAGCACCCCATATTGACAGAAAAACACAGAATTGTTGATATTTTTGCAGATTTATTAAA
>JAUCMU010000097.1:26424473-26448993 GCA_032275025.1 Enteromius treurensis
GGATTTGTTATTTGGTTTTCAGATTTGTTTTTTGTGTTGCGAGTTGTTGTTGTGTTTTGCACTTCTCGGCCACCGTAGTATATATATTGTATGCGTATACACACACACACACACATATATATATATATATATAAATAATAATTATTAATAATAATATATAAATATTTTTTTTATATGTATATATAATTTTTTGGGGGGGGGTATAAGAGTGTGTGTGTGTGTGTGTACTTCATACTTTGTACTCCCTTTTTTCACACTTCTGCCCAGAAAATGTACAAATCTAAATCCGTTCTCACTTCTAAACTTCTAAAAACCTAGTTTCAATCCCCTAAATTTAAATTAAACTTCCTGTAACTAACTCATTCTGTCACTCTCTGTAGGCGAGCTGATGGATGGCAGAAGAGGCCTCGTTCCCTCCAACTTTGTAGAGCGTGTGTCAGACGATGACTTTATGAGCTCACACCCTCACCAGGCTGGCGATATGTCCCATAATTCCTTTCAGGAGAGCAGCTTCCACAGCGGCAGCGAGCGGCTGCACCAACACCATTTACGCTTCGCCCACAGCGCTTCCGAGAGGACGGAGACTTCCACAACAGCCTCGGCTCCCGCTGACAATGCCAAATCTAACCCCGCTAACCCTGCCCTGGGCGTCCCGCTCACCAACGGCTTAGACCTGGATCTAGAGGAGGTCGGGGTGGACACTGTGCCTTACCCCCGAAAGCTGGCGCTAATCAAGCAGTTAGCCAAGAGTGTCATCATTGGCTGGGAGTCTCCGCTGGTCCCGGCTGGCTGGGGTTCTGTGTTTAGCTATAACGTCTACGTGGACCACGAGTTGCGACTCAACGTGTCATTTGGAACCCAAACGAAGGCTGTGCTGGAGAGGCTGGATTTGGCGCAGAAGGCATATCGGATTGCAGTGCAGTGCCTAACGGAGCGAGGCAACTCAGATCAGCTGCGTTGCAGTATGCTAGTCGGACGGGACGTGAGCGTAGCGCCGACTCACCTGCGCGTTGAACGCATAAATGCTACCTCGGCCAGCCTAACCTGGCTGCCTAGCAACAGTAACTATGTGCACATTGTGTCTTTGAATGACGAGGAGTGTGAGCTGGTAAAGGCGGGATGCTATTCACTGTGCCTCAGCAACCTCACACCAAACTTGCAATATAACGTTAAAGTGGAGGCTAGGCCGCACCGCACAGCCTGGGAACTACCGCCGGAGTGCCGAGAACGCAAAACCGCGATGACCTCTTTCACAACCCTGACTGCAGGTGAGATGCAGAGATTCACTGATGATGCTCACAACAAGACTGTACATGCTTTTAGAGCAGTTTTGGGGTAACGCATTACAAGGAATGCGAGTTACGTAATCAGATTGCTTTTTAATCAGATAAGGAACAAGTAGTTAAGGGAAATCAGGAGTATGTGCAGAAGCATTGTGAATTTACATTTCATTCAGCCTGAGGGCTTTTTCATTTGTAAAAGAGCTTTTTAATGTGCCCCTATTATGGGTAATGAAAGGTTCATATTTTGGTTTGGGCAAGGTAAAAAAAACACCTTCATTGTCTTATAATATGCGTTATATATCACCTTATTGCTTCAACAACTTCCAAATGATTTGTTTAATGATTAATATTTCCAAACCTCTCCTTTGCATGACTCTAATCTGTGGTGATTGGTCAATTAGTATCGTTTTCATCTCATCATGCCTGTGATGTCTGATAAAGCAAAGTTTGCACAGTGCTGCTTTGTATACAGCGTTACCAGGGAAACAATTATTTTTACCGCTACAAAAGCGGCAAAAGAATGATTGCATTTTCATTCAGACTGACACGAAAAGACTAACAAGTGTGCGGACAATATGCTAATGTGTCATGTTGACATCAACATCAAATGGCTTGGGGTTCGTTTTAAAAATGACTAATTTCAATGATTCAGAACTGACTCTTTTCTTTCAAGAGACAATAACTTTCAGATTTAAAACTTTGCAGGATGTTTTCATTCTCTTCTGTGTTACACACTGCATGAAAGGTCATTTTCAAAAGTCCATCCTTTAATCTGGGCAGAACTTGCTTGTTTGTTTTAAAGTAACTCAAAAGTAACATAATTCATTACTTTCCATAAAAAAGATTCTAAGTAACATAATTACTTTTTTAGGGAGTAAAGCAATATTGTAATGCATTACTTTTAAAGGTAACTTTCCCCACCACTGATTAAGACGACATCCTTTGGTCTGACCTTTACCCTTGTCCTCCAGGTCCTCCTGATGCTCCTCTGGATGTACAGTTGGAGCAGGGGCCATCTCCGGGAATAGCTCAGATAAGCTGGCTGCCCGTTACTATAGATGCTGCTGGGACGTCCAATGGTGTACGAGTCACTGGCTATACCATCTACGCTGACAAGAAGAAGGTGAACCAAAGTCCACTTTGTATTAGAATTTCTACTAGAGCTGCACAATTAATTAAAATTAAACTGCAATCGTGATAATGCAAAAGCTGCCATTTTTTAAATGCACAGCTTATCAGTGGAGCACGGTTCTGTGATCAGTAGTAAATACTGCTCTTTCCGAAAGACCATAAGGTGCTTCTTGCTCTGAAACGCCAAATATGCCCCACAGAAGTACTGTGTTCCAGGAAATCCCTATAGTACAAGAATTCCAATATGTGAATATTATCATAACAATGTGAGCCACATGAAATGAAGAAAGTTGTCAACGTTACTGATATTCAAAATGGTAAGCGCGCGCTGCCTTGTTTACGCTTCATATATCTGCGTTTATCTCGTATATAAATTTGTTCTGGTTTCTCTGTTTAAATGTTGATTATTTACTTTTGATAACTGCTGATATAGACAGCTAACTCATCTCATGCATGCGCAGAACACACGTGTTTGGCTTGCCATCAGTTGTAGTCTGTGCGGTGTGTTCGAGCTCAGCTTTTTCGTCCGGCACAAGGAATCAACACTCGGCTTTCATCGCCTCTGGTTGGTTGGCGTCAGCTTGGTGTGTCCCAGCCTTAATAATAACAGCAGTATAATAGCAGTATAATAACAGCAGTATAATAGTATAATAGCAATAATAGCAGTTTCAATCCCGATTTCGATTAATAATGAAGCCATAATTTCTACAGTAAGTGTGCATGTAAAACTCTCTTGCCTCTGTCTGCAGGTATTAGAGGTGTCGTCACCCACAGCAGGCAGCGCTCTGATTGGTCCATCTCAGATCCAAACATTACAGGCGGCCCGTGAGCTCACCGTGCGGACCATGTCAGCTTTTGGTGAGTCGGTGGACTCATTGCCGGTGAATGTGCCCGCCAAATTGCCTGCCATCATGTCCGGTGCCTCATTGCCTCAATGCCAGTCTGTGCCAGCCACTGCCAGTGTCCTCACGGCCAATGCCAACCCAGATCCTGCTGTCTGTGCCACATCTCTCTCTGCTGCCAAAATGCCCATTCTGCCACACGCTGCTACACTGGACGAACATACCACTGGTCCTGTTCGGGGAGTCTACATCAATACCCCCAATGCAACCACTCGTGAGACATCTCCTGCTTCCTATATAGAAGCCTGGGCAAACCCATCATCAGCTCCCCCCATGCCAGCACAGGAGGCACTGTCGCAATGTGCCTCACATACTAACTCAGCGGTGAGTTTAAACTAAAAATCGACTTGTAATTAGCATATATGCTTTAAGAGCCAAAATTACCCACGTGTTGTTCCAGATCCTTTATCCTGTATAATGCAAAAGGAGCTGTTTAGCAGAATGTCTGCACTGCTCTTTTCTGTATGGTGAAAATTTATGTGTGTTTATGCCATGCTGTGCAAGATCCATAAGTGATAAAGAGTATTAAGTATTATAATTGTGTTCTGTAAGACTAAGTCACAAACAGTAGTGTTGCATAATGAACAAACCATTATTCACTGAAAATGGCCCTCTATTTCAAACCCTGAGGCATCTCTTTTGCCATATTAACACAAAATCCTCACACAAAATTATAGTGTGTCTTCATAAAACATGTAATATAACCTTCCCATTTGATGTTATTGTTTGGAAAACACAACAATTTAGATCTTTGAATTTTGACATAAGACCAGTAACCTTTTGCTTTAACCTTTATTCACTGCTTAACTCTGTCTTCATTCAACAATATAGAATAGTTTTTTCTGGAGTTGGCTCAGATATATTGTTGGTGTGCAGAGAGCGAGGATATTATTGGAAACCGGTTGGGAATAAGCATTGTATCTAATTGAGTAGGAAGATTTGTAAGCTAATAAAGCATCTCCATCAACAGGTGAGTGTATCTACACCCATAGTTGCACCTGTACCTGCAATCGTGCCTGTGCCTGTTGCTACACCAACATCCATGGCCGTACCTGTTCCCTTGACCACACCAGGACCCATGCCTACACCAGTGTCTATGGTGGTGCCAGGTCCTGTAGTTCTACCGGCACCAACCACCATGTCTGCTCCCATACCTGCACCTATTGTTGTACCTGCATCAGTACCAGCGCAGTCCAGTGTGGCTCCCGCGGTGCAGAACCCAAGCAGAGAGACAGATAGCCCAGGAGGCCTGCGTCCTGTTGCCTCCCTCTCCGACTTCTTAGAGGACCCACGTGCCAAACTTCACACTCCACCACCACCCAGTTCCAGCTGCCCCGAAGTCAACATCCCAGGAAAGGACCCTCTCTATATCCCAGATACGCACCCACTGAGGCCTCCCAATCCATCTCCCTTTGAGTCAGAGCCCGAAGAGGACAGGGAAAACACCAGGCTGGTATCCATAGAGGAGTTCCTGCGGCCTGTCCCTCAGCCTCGAATAAAGGTCAGTTTCCAAACCAAATCTGGAGACCTATGCAACAGTTATTTTGAGTATCTCACCATTCCCCTTATAGCTTCCTTCATGTTATATACGAACTAAATTTATTTTATTATATTGTGTTGTCCAAGTGCAGGGGTGCCCAGTCCAGTTGCTGGTTTTACAAAGTTTAGCTCCAACCCCCGTTAAATACACTTAAACCAGCTAATCAATGTGTCCAAAGAAACTTGGAAGTCCAAGAAACTTCCATACAGGTGTGTTGGGGCAAATTGCTACTGAATTCTTCAGAAGCTGGATTAGACACCCCTGTCATAGTGTCCGAGTGAAAATTGTGCTCAAGTTGTGGTTTTTGTGGTATGCTTTCAGGTCTATGCTGGTGGTCTTATGGACCCTCCCCCAGACTACCACGGAGAGAGCAGTCGGTCCGATCTGTCTGATATACTTGAAGAAGAAGAGGAAGATCTGTACTCTGAACCTATCACTGACGTCTCCAGAGGTTACAGGACAGGTCCTACAGGCAGGGTATGTACATCCACATGCATGTTGTAATGCTCCTCATTGAACAAAAAGTCCAAAAGAGTCCTATTGCAGTACTGTATGTCAAGACTTATTGCACCAGGTAATCATGCTCACAGTGAAATGTTACAGGTTCAATATCCTGCTCAATATAAGGATATATTAAACAGGAGCTTCCGATTGGCTAAAATTGTCCAAACAAATGGAAACTTGTTGGGATCCAGTGTCATTAACGTTCTTCTGTTCTTATATTTCCTCTGTTGCATTTTAATTTTCTTCTTTCTTTTCCCTGTTTTGTTCTATTTGTACACCAATCAAACCTTTGCCTCCTTGGTATCTTCTCGATCTTTCACCTTGCTCGTTTCCTACTCGTTTCCTACTAAAACAACCCTAGTCTGAAATGTGGGAACCTGACAGCGATGAAGACATTTTGGAAAGGATTATAAAGCTCCCCCCTCAAGCCTACCACAACAAGCAGCTCTTTAGCATCCCGGAAGTCACAGAAGAAGAAGACAACAGCGAATCTGAACCCCACAGTAGGCCTTCCCCACGCCGGACGACTTCTGGCAAGGCCCGCCAGAGTAGACATGAGGGTCACCGACATCCCCCCCACCATCACAACCAGGGACATAAAATGGAATCTGATTCACCCGTAGTGAGGTACAAAGGGACTGTGCCAGTCAGGACAAGACCCAGAGTGCACTACGCTGACACGGTGGATACCATCAACTATCTGGATGAGGAGGAGGTGGACTCTGACAGTAGCCTGCACGCTGGGCCTAGTTCTGTAAGTGTGGCTGCACGCCGTACACCGCACAAAGGCAATGGAGACCGACTCAGGAGAGAGGCCTTGCTTCGTAGCCAGATGACCTCAGGATCAGGGCAGGGAGCGTATTTACTTACCAAGAGCATACACCGTGTGAAGTCGCCCACTGGAGCCTCTACAGAGATTGACGTAGAGTATGGAACCGATAACGATGAGGAGCCTCAATTGTTTGATCCTGGAGAAGTTGTTTTAGAACAAATGAGCTCGGAGTGGTGGGTTGAAGGCAGTAACAATGAGTACCACCACTTGACCCCAACATGCAGACCACACCCAGAGCTGCCCCAAAGCAGCCGCTCATGGGTGGGTTGTCCTCTGTCCATCTGTCCCCTGTTGTACCACAGCCATCTATCCCTTGAGAAGCTCTCTTTGAGAACCTGTCCTTCCCTTTAGCAGATGGCTGAAATCTTTTGCGTCCTAAAAGAAATATTTTTACAAGTTTGCACCTATCAGTTGTTATACTTATCAGTTCAAATGTTCAGGCAAAACTGTTAATGGACCTGAAAGAGAAAACAAAACTTAGGTTTTGATTAAAAAGTGGTTCTCTACTCCCAATCCTACATCCTACATTGAAAAGGCATTCATCACATACAGCGGCTATATGGGATTCCACCAAGTGCTCAGTGACTCTCCGACACTAATTTTATTGTGGATGCAAAAGGTTTAAGCCTGTACATCTCGCTCCTTGTGTGCTCTACACCCTTTCTTTCAGTCTTTAGTCAAAGCATCTTTGTTTTTGTAGTTGTGTAGCTGGTAGCACTGCTCTATGCATTTGCCCCTCTGTCTTATTCTTCCCAGTGTTCAGTTAGAACATTACTGTTCTAAGACTGTGGCTGTGCAATCGCTCAATGGGTTTTCATGCTCTGCTGCGTCTCCTTTTCATGACACAAATGGAATGCTTCTTGACCCACATATTGTCAAAGTTGTCTAGAGACTGCTTGAGCAGTTAAAGTAGAGATTATAGACAACACTGAAACGCTACAGTATATGAAAATAAGATGTTGTGCTTGCACAGGGATCTCCTTTGTTCTCATGAGTGCAATGTTGCAACATAGAACAACCCCAAGTGCTGCTTCTGTGATCTGGAATCAAATGTTGCTTAAGCAATGGCTTTTTTGACTGGTGTGTGTGTTACAGGGCTCCAGGCTAATTTCTGATTTAGTAAAACGCTTGCAACAGTGATTTCAAATCTATTTGCAATCAGCGTTAAGATGCCAGAACTTCATTTCGTGTTGATGTGTGGCTTCTTCGTATACCCTAAGAAGGTGCCCAAACAGAGATGTTAATGTTTGGCCAATGCATTTGCAGTCCATTGTACATAGGTAGAAGCTCTTGAATATAGTTGATGGTGTTTCAGGCATTTTGGTAACAGGATGGAAGCCAAGCATAGTCAGCCACACACAGGAACACTGTGTACAACAAATGTTCTAAATGTTAGCTTGGCAATTAATTTAATATGGACTTTTCTGATTCTGTCATTTGTCACAATTACACAATATTTCATTAAAGGGGCTCTCTGTATGCAATCTTGCAAACACTATGGGCACAGGATGTGCACCAAAACAAAAACAAACTTCGGCCAACCAATCGGCAAGAAGAGGTGGGGTTTAATGCACGCAAACAAATTCCGGCCAAACAATCGGCAAGAAGAGGTGGGGTTTAACACGCATTAAACACCACCTCTTCTTGCCGATTGTTTGGCCGGAGTTTGTTTTTGTTGTGGTGCCCGTAGTGTTTCTTTTGGTATTGCAGCCTCTGTGTTGTCTTTCGAGAACGGGTTTTTTCCCAATGCATTCAGAGGGCAGACAGCAAGACGATCAAGGGGTGATGCATACGGTTTGAGATAAAAAAGGAAATCGAGCTAAAATCCTGCAACATCGCATAGAGCACCTTTAAAAGCAAGTGGCTTTTAAGCAGTTGATTTGGTCTGGGGCCCCTAGTGTCCATGAGTTGTATTACATCCAGATTGTGTGATGTTACAGTTGTTCCACTCCTGATGTTATTAACATGTTACATTAGAGAACACTATTCACTATTAACTAGTTGCTTATTAGACTTGATTTTACTCACATGTTAGCTGTTTATTACTATTTATGAAGGACATATCAATGCCACAACATTATTTTAGTTCCCTTAATCCTAAATAGCCTCTGCAAAGAACTACCAGTTGCTTATTATCAGTAAGCATCAAATTAGAAATGTATTGGGGGGGGGGGGACTCTTTGGTAATAGTGAATACTTGTTCACTAATCAGAAGTGTTACCTTGATGTTAGTGGCTGTCTCACACGTGTCATTATCTAACAGTTTGTTTCTCTCAAACCAGGAGGCAGGTGGAAGAGAAGCATCGTTGCCAGATCCAGGTGCAATGTGGTGCAATGTCAATCCAAAATCGCCACACTCTGAAATTAGACTACATAGAGGTGAGACTCTCTCACTTCCTTTTCTCTCTCTCTCTCTTAACGTGAACTGCATTCAGCTTTTATTTGGATCACATCCCTTTCTCTCTCTCATTTATCCAATTCATAGTCCTGCCCACCCACCGGTTAAACTGCTCTTCTCCAAACGTAGTTTCAAGCAAACCAACACATATATCTTGCCTAGTCTATACTGGGACTTCTATCGTGCTTAAATAAAACTAATAAGGGGTTACACTGCTTATTCTTAGATTTAGTTATTTTGTAAAACCTATAAAACAGTGTACTAAAGTTTGCCATGTAATATATTCAGAACAGGCTTGTTGAGAATTGCAAAGTGATTAGACATAGAATTTATTTGACTGAAATCCCCTAGGTTTGCATTTATGGACGGTCGCGTTAGATGAAGCATTATAAAGTAACCACAGAGATCCCAGAATACTCACATTGAACTTTTACAATTAAAAAACATATATATTTTAATCTTTTATTTTTTCTTTGAGGGCATCTCTTATACGTGGTTTTCCCAAAGGTAGCCCCTTTTTCCTCATAAATGCCCTCAAATATGACCTACAGAGGTTCTGAAATGTCCTCCTTTCTTTGCTCTGCCCTTGATTGTTGCTACAGATGGTCTTGATCCTCACTAATGAGATGAGCACATCTCACTGCTGGAGCTTACCACAAACTTGACAGACACCTATTAGCACCACTGATTATACATCTGCTTTACACTGTAGTCCTCACCCACCCTCTTCCAACCCAACTAGAAACAGGAAATTGTTCCTGATGGCTTTAGGGTGCTGACCTTTGACCCGATGACAGATGCTTGAGTGTTGCTTTCAGACTGCAATGTACAGAACAGCAGTGTTATCTCGCATGTATGTGCAATTAACAGCACAGGAAAATGATGGGTGGTGTTTGCTTACACGTGTAACTTCATCTGGGCAGTTGCATTGACTTATCTAGTTTCTGACTCACAGTGATGCGTCTTTATCATTTTATATAGTAATCAATTGTTCAGCACAGTTGCTTTATTGTGAGCCTTGGTGCTACATATATATATATGTGATTTGGGAAACATTAGCTCGATTAGTCAACATTAAGAGCCAGAACTGGGTTGGTTTTATTAAATATAATGTTTGTTTGGTTTTTTTAGGGGTTTTTCAACATTGTTGAAATTCACAAAATGTTTTTTGTTCGCTAAATAGACATTTGTGTGTCTTTCTCTCTTCCAGTCGTTGTTGCCCTGTACGGATGACTCATGAGCGCACGTTTCTGTAGAGGCTCATGGCGGCTTAGGATCAGGGGGTTTTAGTATGATTACCTCACTTAAGGACACGCCTGGGCTGCACCATTATGGTTTTCAGGCAGGGGAGACCGCAAACATTAGTTTACTGACTGTAATATTACACACGATTCATGGAAAGCCACATAAGATGTAACAAAACTTTGCACAATTCCAAGATGTGATACAGGCATGGCATGTCCAGTGTGTTTTTGCATAATCACCGGAGGTGTTAGTCTAAGGATATATCCTTTGGAATAATTTCTTGACAAGTTTGTGTTTGCTCTTTGGTGTTGCAGAGCCCAGAGCATGTGGAGAAAATGAGGTGAGAGTCTTTGTTGCCCTCTTCCCATACGATCCTGCAATCATGTCACCCAATCCAGATGCTGCTGAAGAGGAGCTTCCCTTTAAAGAAGGCCAGATTATCAAGGTATGACTCAGTTCAATTTTCAAACATTAATATATCTATAAAGTGTGACACGTAATAATAGTCAATAATAGACATGGAGCGGTTTATATTAGGTTTGCAATGTCTATGTTTTGTGTCGTGTTTGATACATTCAGCTCTTATGGTTTGTAAAATCTGATATGGAGGAAAAACAGCTCAGTTTTATTTAGAGGCCCAAACTAAGCAGAAATATGCGCAGGTGCTGATATATGTATGGATGGATTCTGATGCATGTGCAGTAAATCGATGAGATTGTAGATTGTATATAGCTGATACTTACTGTGCCATAAATTATATAATAATCAGTCATTACTCTGTATCTATAATAATGTTTTACAGTAGTAAGATTAAATTTAAATAACCAAAACATATATTAAAATGCAATGCAACAACTGAGAGATTTGAGTTATTTACAAAAAAAAGTTGCAGCAGTCCAGTAGGTCCTCATCTTAAAAATTAATAACAATATAAAAGTTATAGAGTTATGCTTACTCTCTGAAAATAAAAAAAGCACCAGCTGAAAGTGGATAGTTGTACCATTCAGCTAAAATGCTCTTTACTTACTAAAATCAGTCAAAAAGACAGAAGGCGTGTAGATTGAGTGCAACAGGTTTTCAACAAAGCTTTAATTGTTTATATGTTTTATAAATTAATTTGATGAAGTAGGATTTTTATAGGGTTAAAGTCTCACCCACATTGGCCTACAAAATGTTTCTTCTCTGCAGGTTTATGGGGACAAAGATGCAGATGGTTTCTACCGGGGCGAGGCAGGTGGTCATCGGGGCTATGTGCCGTGTAATATGGTTTCAGAGATCCAGGTTGATGATGAGGAGACTAGGGATCAGCTCCTGATGCAGGGCTTCCTCTCCACAGAGGCATCAATGGAAAAGATAGGTGCGTTTGACTCACACATCAACACCTCCGTGTCAGTTTTAACACCAACGTATATCATGCTTGATAAAAATATTTGTGCTTACAATGTTCTTTTAGTTCTGATTTGATTCCTGAGCACATGAGATCTTCTGAAATCGTTAAAAGCTTCACACGTTAGGATCTTAACGTGCTCTCTAGATAGACAACTGACTATGTTTTGGAGCAGAGCTGTAGTCTGACTGACGTTTGTTTAAGGTCATATTTTGAGCATGTTTCTAAATTAAAAATAAATCTCTTAACTCCCTGTAATCGTTCAAAGAAAAAGCAGCAAAAATCCTGCCGCAGCTGACGTTTTAGCATAGCTGGGATCAGGCTTGTAGACACCAGCTTTAAAATTGGCTTCAAGCTAACAACTTTGAGGAACTCGGGTTTCCCTTGAATTCAGCTTCTTAAGTGATGGCTGTGTATTGTGCTGCTTTTTTTTGTAAATTGGTTAAGGTGCATGTAGTATATCTTTCTCTCATTTAAGGCAAGACTCTGAAGGTAAAACCATTGCTTTTTGAGGATTTGGTTCCATAACACGACTTCTTTCAGACTTGTGAAAAGACAATATAAACTAGTTGAGTATTTATTACATTTGATCTATTTGGAGTTCAGGTACAATGCATATCTTTTATGTGCTGTAGTTGTTGTCTCCACTTCAGCAGCACATACATACAGTACATAAATCAAACGTTACAGTTTTATTCGTATCTAAATAAGGTATTTAAAGTGTATGTGTTTATATGTTATTCACATGATTTATATAACATGACATTTTGTTCCTGAAAACATGGTGGCAGTGTATGCTTTTCTGGCTTTTGATAGTATTTTATGATTTATGGAGTGATAAAATGTGATATCCAAAATGAAGCAAGGATTTCTTTCCTGGAAATGTTTACAGATTTCTGCATGTTTAATTAGATAATGTGCAAATTTAAACATAAAATTAAAGAAAAAAAAAAACATGTAACACAAAACAGTTATGGAAGTTTAATGAGATTAATTATTATAAGATTTTTACCCTATCCACTGGTAGTGTTGCATGTGAAGAAATTAGTAGCACAAAAAAAAAAAACATAATCCAGCTCAAGTTTTAATTCACATGAAAAATCAATTTCATAAGACCACTTGTCATTATTAGACAGTTTTTACTCTTAAAGTGATCATGGCTGACTGAGAATAGCACGTTTCTACAAAGTCAGTGACCTTAATTCCACACTGTCCTGTTCTTGATTTAATCTGGTTTATATTTCAGCCACAAAATAATAATAATAACAACAATTTTATAAAGAAGGTAATTGCTTTTTATGTCAAACTTAATTTCGTCTTGTAAATTGCAAATGTATACCTTGCATTTCTGGTTATGTCAACATTTTGAGTTTATATCTCTCAATTTTGACAGTCTGAGATTTTTCCCACAAATTGCTAGAGGAGTGTTGAAATTAATCGTGTCTACGATACATTGCGTTGCAGATGAGGACAATTTGGTGTCTATTCAGTATGATTATAACGTACTGGCGTTTTTCTGACATCATTTGTTGCATACAGTACATGCTTTCGCTGTATCATACAATGATGGAGGAAGGTGAGTATGGTGGCCCAGTAGTGCAAACACAGCGGAATAAAAAATGCAAACATAAATTCACAGCACAACGGAAATGCTCCTGACCACTAGGGGGCAGTTGGCCTGCAGAAATGGCTAGTGTGCGATGTACTTGCAGGCGTTGTGGGTTAGTACAACCTTGTTAGTAGGACCCACAAAATGGATAATACATCGCAAACTGAAATAACATCAGGGGAGGGTTTTAATTTCGGTATTAAAACTATAAAACGGGTACAGACCGCCCACAAATACGCGGTGACATGCGCACGATATCCGCTTCCACTGCCCCCTAGTGGTCGGGAGCATTTCCGTTGTGTTGTGGCTCAATGTCATTTTGTTGTGGGCTTATGTTTGCTTTTTTAATTGCGTTGTGTTGTGCACTACTGGGCCACCATAGATGAGACCCAAGTGTGAGTAATTAAAAGTGCTCCAAATACTTTAAAAGCCAACATCTGGGCACTTTTTCAGCTTTTGTGAACTGATCTGGTAAGCACGACCTGGAGAAGACGCACACTGTGTGTAAATCATGTCACGCACAATTAAAAGATGCTGAGGGAAATACCACTGACTTGAGAAGCCATGTCAGATTCGTATTTATTGACACAATTGTATACATGTGGATGTGAAGTCAAATTGAGAATTAAGGCTGCAGTGCATCATTACTGCATTGTGTTATCAACTTGAATCGAACCAAACCATGAGACCAGTGTAGGTTCACACCCTTACGCACATTTATACCTCAGAAATCTGTTCATTTCTCATATTTCTCTGGACATGTTACATGCACACTGCAATTTATTTATTTATTTACTTTTTTGCAAATTGTGAAGTTTTATCTCAAAATTCTGACTTTATTCTTTTTTTTGTTATTATATTTGTCAATCCTCAGCTCATGTTTCTACCTTTTTTGCCCAGTATTTTGAGAGAAAAGTCTAAATTGTGTGAGAAAAAAAACAGAAACCTGTGGCAGAAACAGGTTTTCATTGCTTAATGCTTCACAGGCTGCTGTTTCATTGCTGATCACAAAGCCTTGCTGTTTTTACAAAAGTGCTGTTGTTGTAATGTTTGTGTTTTTGTGGTCACTGTAAAAGCAGTTCAGAGAGCGGCAGTGGACCTTGTTTCCCAGAATGCTTTGCTGCAGTGGTGGTTCAGCTCTTTCTTTCTCACTGTGGTGCCTCATTGCTGATGCTAATGCTTCTTCTTATTCTTGTTTTCAGCTTGATGCTCGTTTTGTGAGGTTTTGCTTTTCTTTTGGCTCCTCATTCATTCTTGTCTGCTACTTGTCTTTTTTTTCCCCCTCGAATCCTGTTTAAATTTCATAAAGACGCCCGCTTACATGCACAGCTTCCACGCCGTCCTGCTGCACCGCCGAAACCTAGACGCTCCAAGAAAGGTGTGTGTCAGCGCTCGCTGTCTCCTCCTGAGATTTCACCTGCGTTTGATTTGCTGAACTTACTCACATCAGCTTTCTGCTTCTGCATCAGGAGCTCTGACCAAAGGGGGACACGAGCATTAGATGTTCTTAGTCTGGTCGTTAGTTTAGTTCTGAACCTTTTAGCTACTTACCCAATAAACTTTCATAGTCTTATGATTCAGTGCATGCTGTTGTAATGAAAAAGATGCATACGTTTGTTATTTGAATGCAGAAAAACAGTATTAAGCAATAATATCATACTCGAGTCTGTTTACACGAATGGCAGCAAGAAAACAATGCAGTGGCAAGTGAAATCAAGTTTCATGTTTACAGGACATGACTGCATTTTTTCTAAGCTTAGATAGATTGTAGAAGCCATTGGCTTACGATGCTGTTGGGAAATGCAACCGAAGTAAACCAGTCACACTTAGTCTCTGGTGAAGTGCTTTAACACTAACTGCTGTTTTTCTGTTTTATAGATCATTAAAAGAATCTGATAAAATAAAACCTTATGTTATTAGAATATCTAATATTCATTTACATATTATTCCAAACTTAAGATGATATATATATATATATATATATATTAATAATAATAAAAAAAGCATTTGTGTTTTAATTTCATTTAACAATATAAGTGGTAAGTAGTAATTAGCTATTTCACAAATTATATTTTTTAACTATATTAATATTAATAATAATATATGAAAATAAATATATATTATATTTTTTAAATCTAAAAAATTTATTAAAATAATAATGTAAGTGGTAATTGGTTTCAAAAACATTACTAATTAATGATATTAATATATTAAAATAATTATTAAATATAATTTAAAATAACTTGCTGTTTTTGGAAAAAATATAACAACAACAATAATACATTAATGAATGAATTAATAAATAAATTCATCATACATCAAATATTTTTGTATCAAGTGAAAGTATCACAAATGCTGTCAAACCATATACTGAACCTGGAATCTTTGTTTTGGCTCACGGCTCCCTTTGGTCTCTGAAGCTGACCTCCTGAAGTGTCTGTGCTTGCGTGTGTGTGATCATGGCTCATAACCGCTTCACTCATCTCCTCAAAGCGCTGTGGCTCATTTTGTTTGGTTTTGTTTAGTTTGATTCGTCTTTTTCCCCATGAAGCCCGAGTGTCAATCAAGGTCAGGCAGCCAATCAGATAATCAGTCTAACCCTTCCCTCCCCGCCCACTTCTGTCCCTTACCAGTGGAGTCGGCCGCGGTGTGGGACGACACGTCCGCTCTGGACTCCTCCAGTCAAGGTTTGAGCTCCTCCTCTTCTGCTGTCCTGCGTTTCTCTCTCATGTTTCCAGCCGCATGTGACTGACAGTTTAACTGCATGCTGATGTACTGATGCAGCGCTGCATGCTGTTACCATGGAGATCAGCATCCTCCCCTCATCTCTGAACTAACCACTAATGATCTTTCAGTCTCTTATTGGACAGCTGAGCTTACGTCTTCAGTGATTTGCTTCACTTCGCATGTGACTTCTTCCATGTTTTCCTTCAAGAGTGTCATTCAGTAAATTTTTCTTCTGTTCAGTCTGAGTTGTACATTATTTAGTAAACAAACATTTCAATTAAATGAATGAAATGTTAGAATGCATTGTGTTGCATTAAGCCATTTTTACTGTTAACTATCACAGTAGATTTAGTTAGAATTGTCATTTCATGTTTGAGCTTGCTTAAAGAGCGTTTCCTTCACGTTCAAGCTCTGTAATGTCTGCAGAGACACCAAACCATCACCTGATAAACCCATAGCAGAGGTTTCACACACATACCAAATGTTCGATATCAGATACTTATGTATTTTCTGGCATTTCTATCACTTTCTGAGTTCTGCTTAATTTCTGGTCTTTGTTCACTCCTTAAGACGTTGTGTTTGACTTGCAGACCTCAGTCGCTCCGCCGGTCCGATGGGAAGCTCCAGAGCTCGCAGGATGGTGGCCATCTTTGACTACGACCCCAGAGAGAGCTCTCCTAATGCAGACATAGAGGTGACATCATTACTATGAGAAAAAAGCTCTATAGACTTGCAAACGGTGTAAAGCATGAGTTTAATATGCTGTTCGTCCAGGCTGAACTGACCTTCAGTGCGGGAGACATCATCTATGTGTTCGGAGACATGGACGATGATGGCTTCTACTATGTGAGTCTCTTTCATGCTTGTTTTTCTGTCTTCCGTTAGTCGTGCAATCAAATGATTCAATGTGATTAATCACATCTAAAATGAAAGATTTTGTTTACATAGTTTACAATGTATGTGTGCACGGTGTAGATTTATTACGAAGATAAAAATACACACAAATGCATGTATACATTTATATACAGGAAATGTATTGTTTTTATATTAAACATATAATACAATACATATAAATATTTTCCAAGTGTATGCTGTATGCACATTATTATTATTTTGGGTGCGATTAATCATGATTAATTTTTTGACAGATCTAATTGCAACGCATTACTTTAAAAATTAATGATTAAATATTATTAGTCATATCTTAAGTTTTTCATCTAATATTGACATTTTATTTACTTTCAGCTTTATGTCAATTTACGTTTCGATTAGATAATTATTTACATTGTAGCTTCCTTTCCAGTTTCTGTATCTCTGTATTTCTGAACCCTTGAATGACTGAGCAGAGCAGAGCAGAGCAGCAGTGCATGATGGGTCTGTGTGGTTTTCAGGGAGATCTCAATGGACACAAAGGCCTTGTGCCGTCCAACTTCCTGCAAGCTTTTCCAGAGACAGAAGAAGAAGCCGCACGGATTGAACACACGGTGACAGAGAGCCGCAGGGACTCACAGGTACTTGTGTGTGTGTGTGTGTGTGTGTTTACTGCATGCATTAAAGTTGATCATCGCATGTATTCTTTCATTCTGTTCTGTCCATCACTGATTAACAGCATTCGTTTCTCCAGCTGTCTTTTGTTCTGCATGTCATCTTATGTGTGTTTGTTTTTATTTTTGCATGGTTCTCAGAAGCACAGGAGAGGTGTTCACTTTAAACAGTGACCGTAAGTGTTTCATAGACCTGCAGCAAACCCTCTCTAGCATCTTAAGATCTAAAGACTCTGAACCTTATTACACTGAGAGTCTGAAGATGGATTCTAGAATCAATGCACATGCTTTAAAGAGTTAACGTACTGTCAGGGTTAGAGACCGGTGTTATTTTTAGATTATTTATAATATTTTGAAGGACCTTTTATTTTTATATTTTCGGGTTTCATTTTAATGTCTAGTTTTAGTTCTAATAATTTTACATGCTTCTGTCCTTGATATATTTTTTCACTATTATTGTTACTATTTTCATTATTTTGTAGGGTTTCATTTATTACTTCAGTTGTTCTGTCGCTTTTCTTTTCATTTTTATTTCCAGTTAGTCCTTTTAGTACTTTAATAGGATTCTTATTTTTAGGTGAACTCTTTAAATGCATGAAAAGGGGAAAACCTTATAAGTTTTTGTAATTTCAGCTGAAGTTTGAGATCGTTTCATATATGCAGTAATAAATCTTTTTTTTGTCTTACATATTTTATTAAACTCTTTCTCTCTCTCTGTCTCTCTCATGCTCTTTTTATCGGTTTATCATATTTTATTTACTTTTTTTATATATATATATATATTTTATTTAGTAAAATCCCATCTACCTGCCTGCCTTCATCTATCCTCCGTTTTTCTCCCAGGTGAGCCAGACCGAGTCGTCTGAGCATCTTGATCGCGTGAGCTCCTCTCAGCTAGACCCGACTCCACCGGCTCAGACAGAACCGAACTCCGATCGGAAACCGACCCTGAGCTCGTCTCCACCCGTGACCCCTCCGTTCCCCGACACCTCCCACCCCGAGAAGAAGAAGAAAGGTTTCTTCTCTAAGGGCCGGAAGCTCTTCAGAAAGCTGGGCTCCAGCAAGAAGGAATAGCTGTGAGCCTGAAGATCTGCAGATTGCACTTTTCCTCGCGTGTCGTGTCAGTTCGAGTGTGCGTCCGTCCCGTAGGAGAATCTTGCTTATTCTCTGATATTTGCCATAATGATGCAGATTTACCAGCGCTTTCGTCTGTCAGACCGTTTCTTCTTTTCGAAAAAGCAAATAATCGCAATACTTGTGCAAATAGGGCAATGGGTTCGAACCCATTAAAGCTGTGACTAGAGCTCATGCCTGTTAAAAAAGCTATAAAATACTCATTTGAAGAGTAAATAGATAGCAAAATAAACGCTTAGCTTCAATATAGCAGCATCTAGACATGACTAACCACGTGCTAGTGTTCACAAACATCGTCCACTGAAAGAGAGCACACTTAGAGGAGGTCTGTTGATGTGATATTTACTCCAGGAATTCTGGAAAGTAAAGCGAAGGAGGGTGACAGAATCATTTTTGTCACTTTAAAAATATTTTGCACTACAAGTAGGGTCCAAGACTGCAGAACTGTGTCCCTTCACCTGTTTTGGGTTGCTGGTGTTATCCAGTTAGCTAAACCAGTACAGATGGAGCTGAACTCAAATCATTACATATTAATGCATTCGTTGTCCCTGAAGCAAATCAGAATGATCACCGACTGGCTGAAAGCTTTTTATATCTATATCACAGTATTTTCTGCACTTTCAGATTATTTCATTAAAACAGTGTTTCATTATATTACACGCATTCCTGTGTGCTAACCTGCTTCTGCCACTAAATTAGAAGAAAAAGGTCATTACTACTTTTTAGAATTGCAAGATGTACAATTTTTTTCTTGCAGAATTCAGAATTGTCTTTAATTGCTTGCTTCGATCTTGCAATTCTGGCTTTTCCTCTCTACTTGGAGTAGAAAAGCGTGAGATATAAAGTCCAGTTCTGAGGGGGCAGTTCTGACTCTTTCTCAGAATTGTGAGATATAAAGTCTGAATTACACATTTATATCATGCAATTCTAAGAAAAACATTTTTTTTTTTTTGCTATTTTTGTATTCAGTTGTGGAAATGGGCTTCCACACATCCGTGCTCATTTAGGCGATCGATTACATACTTGTTCCTTATTTTTTCCTCTCATGCTTGCATTCTCTCAACAACAACAGTACACATTTATTATCAATTTTTGCTCCATGACTTGTGTCGTTTGCATATCGTGCTCTGTGCAAATGTAACACTGTGCATCTGATGATGCACTGAAGCTTTTATTGTTCGTAATGAACGTTGTATTTAGTTCTGCTTCGCCTTTTCTCAAACTCATGGACGTGGAACTCACTCTACATTAATCACTCACGCCACACTCAAACATTGGCTTCTTTCTGCATGAGCTTAACTCGTCTTGCTCGGTTCCTAATTTCTTTTCCTCCGTTTTAGGAGCGTCGTCACACACACAGACCACACACCCTTCAGCTTTACACTGCAGTAAAACGCGTTTGGGTTTCTAGCGCTGGTTCTTGTGGTCTTACATGGCTCACATGAAATCATTTCTCAGGTCTAACGTCGCTCATCAGTTTCGCGTCTTAAGTCAGCTCTTGCTCTTTTCATGCGAGACTGTCCAAACCACACAATCTTGCCAAACCCCGAGGTGCTCTGCACGCCACCGCAGCGACCAATCCCAGAACGCCAGGCGTTTGCAGGGGGCGGAGCTAGAGCACGACCTGTCCTCGCAGACAGGAAGTAAATGAAAACTTTTCGAATTGGCAGAGCAGAGTACACAAAGAAAGTTGTGCTTTAGCATTTTTGTAGATGGCGTGTGTCGTCCAACAAGCATCCTCCTTCATTTCAAGGCTGTACAGCCCCAGTCAGGTGATTATTTTCCCCTCGCTGCACTATATAATCCAGACGCATGCTGCGATTCCTGCCCCGGTGAAGCTGTGGAACGCACAGATCTTACCATCGTAACCGTCGCTACTGCAAGTAGGCGTATCCTAGGCCATAATAACTAAAAACTAGCCTTATGAGACCTCGATTAGTCTTAACTTCAAGTTTACTACAGCTGTGTTCGTAATGACTGCATGCATGATGGGTGTCCTTCTATACTCGGCCTTATTTATTCTATTTATGTGTCGAAGTAGTTGCACGTAGCTTTGTTTGGCCGCTGGCGGAGGAGGAGCTCGGTGTATTTTTTCGATTCGAGGTATGAGATTTTCATACGGCCAGAACGAGACTCTATAATCTTGTGTCTGTCCTGAAGGATGTTTTTTTTTTGGTACATTTTTTGTAACGCGTTTTTTGGAAACTCACCTGTAAATAAGGCTTCTTTTGGTAAAGTATTTTCCGGGTTTTTTTGTGCATGTTTTTGGATAGTCACACGGGCTTGTTGCTTTGTGGGGAAAGTCGTAGTGATTTACTTGAAGTGAATGACAAGACTTGTTGCAATATGGACTTTTTACAGAAATAAACTATATTTTCACATAAAATGAGTTTCTGTTCTGTTCAGATTATAGCATTTTATATATGCTAGTATGTTTTTATCAATATTCTTGAGTAATTTTTTAATGTTTTTTTTATTATTTTTTTCATTTCAGTTACAGTGGCTAGTAATTTGTGTTTTTTTTTTTTTTTTTACTTTTGGGGGATTACATTTATTTTTCAATTGAGGTTTTAGTTATTGTTAGTACATCAAGTTAAACTGAATAAAAATGGGACATTTTTTTGAGAACAATAACAAAAATATTTAATGCATAAAATAAGTTTTAATTTCCAGCTAACATAAGTAACAAACATTCTTTTTATGTTCAATAATTAAAGGCATTTATTTCAGTTAACATTTATTTTATTTTTAAGGTATTTTAAAGTTTTTTTTGTTGTTGTTTTTTTCAGTTTTGTATCCAATAATGACCCTAAATGTGTTTTATTTATTTCTGTTTTATTAAAGTTTACATGCATCATACAAGACATTTTCAAGGATTTTACAGCAACAGAAATGAGAGGAACCCGGCTTTACTTTCTGCAAGCATGCCGCCGTCTCATGTGGACGAGCATTGACACCATGAGACGTGCACGGCTTTTCGAAACCGAGCCAGTTCCTCTTTTCTCTCTTTCCTGTGACTCTGTGTCGAGCGGTGTGAAGTTTCCCAGCAGCCAACAGTACACTCATCCATAAAGTAGGAAACACTACACTGTGGCGAGGGGTTTAGTAGTGCTTTCTACTTTATGGATGACTGCACTGTACATCCCAACGTCCAGGTGTCCAAGTGTCCTCTGATGAAACGCTGAAGATCTCAAACTCCTCCTTCACATAAACACACACGTTTCCACTTCTGCACAGCTCATGAACCGCACCCAAACTCTTAATGTTTGAGGAAATCAAGTTTGATCGATTGCTGTTCGAACATACCACATACTTAATGTTTTGCGAATAAAAATTCATTGAAACTAAATTATTAGGTGCATTATGACAAATATACTGCAACATGCATTTCATTGCATTTTGTTCCAAGTTTATAAAGCAGTTTTTGAAAACAAGTTGATTAAAATATACACCGTTTATAAAAAAAAATAATGCGTCATTCGCAAATGCTAGCGACACAAGCGTCTTCCTCACATCAGACGGCAGCCATTTTGATCAACATGAGTAAGCTTTTTCTTTTAAAAGAAGATGAGTGTTTTAATACAGATATTTATTGGAAAAAATATTTTTTATCTATTTTGCTGGTTTTGCTGCTGTTTCGTGTGGAAAAAAAAGAAACTACAACAATTGAAAAACGTAAATTAAATTTGTAGCACTTTTAGCAACTTGTTAAACAGGAACTGGTTCACATACGTAACTTTTTTAAATTGTTCTTGTTAATAAATAATACTGGAATGCAATTGACAATCTATTGCATTCTAGAAATTGATGAAAAAAAAAGTCTGACGTGATCATTAGCTCACAGACGTTACAGTGCAAAACTGAAATATTCATGCATTCGTACATTAAAACATAAAGACGTATCATTGTGCATTGATGACGAAACAAAAAAAAAGTTAAAATGCACAAAATAAATCGCTTCCTGTTTCTTGCGCATCCCAATATAACCATAACCATACATTACCCAACAAAACGTGTATTTTATGGCTCAATTCCATCCATACCTCTGTAGTTCAACCCCAGTAGTGCCAGTCTTTCTTCTTCTCCAGTGGTCTTAGCAGAGTTCTTCAGACGTCTTCCTCTCCAGCCCAAGTAGAAATGGGCCTAAAAGAGGAGAAGTGCTCGTATTTAACCCCCTGCTCCTGACCACGTGGTGCGCAACCACACAGGAAGAGGCATAACAGTCAGAGACTCACGCCTCTCTCTCATTCGCTGCTCTTTCTGACCCCCGACTCATTTAAGCGTATGCTAATATCCACATATAGACATTTATTTTGCAGGTGTGGTTTCATTAGAGACAGACGCCGCAATAAATAGAGCTCACAAAAATGGCTAGATTAAATAATGGAAGTCCTCCCCCAAAAATAAATGAATAAATAATCATTTACTCACACTGAAGTGGTTCCCAAGCTGTATGAGTTATTGCGGATCATAAAAGGTATTTTGACGACTGATGGTAACTAAAAAGTTGTCGGTCCCTAAAGTGGGAAGAAAATACAATGGAAGTCAATCAATACCGTCAACTGTTTGGTTTACCGGCATTCTTCAGATTATTTTGTCTTATTTTATGTTCAGCAAAAGAAAGGAACTGATACAGGATTGGTGAGTAAATGACAAAATTGACTCCCTTTAAGGGTCTCAAATGCAAGTTTGTATGAATAAATAGTGGAAATCACTCACTGGTGCCACTTTCACTAATATGCTCCAACCCTATTCAAGGATTTATTCATGCATTCAGCAGACAATTTTATCTAAAGAAATGAGGAAAACAACAAATGAGTCATCCCAAAATACAAAAGATTCTTCTTAATATACAAACGACTCATTTTAAAGTACAAGTGATTCATCATAAGGACGTAACCAAATATTTCAAACTGGGGCAGCAAACGTTCATGGAGAATGTTTGCAATGAAGAGAAATGCGCTGATGACTATTTCCCGGTCAGCGTGCAGCCTTATCTTGCTTTCTGTTCTCCTGAGCTCTTTCGGTTTGTTCTCTCATTGCTTAACAGTTGCGACACGAGGGGAAACGCCAGAGCCGATCTCTTGAATCCCCATCAGAGGGAAGTCAACTATCAGCCGGTGTCTGACTGGCCAGATCAGATGAGTTATTCGTTCTGAACGCGTGCTAAAGTGAAGTAAAGTTGACTAAAAGCGGAGAAAGGCAGATCTGATGTGATCAGGCACAGGAAGGAGCCGTAAAGCGACTCGAGCGTGTTATTTCCTGTGAGCAACACCTGCAAAGAACTGTGCATGCAGAAGTCTGATGAGCAGTTGCGTGTAGTCTCATTTATTTTACGAAGCGCGTTGGTGTCGGATGTATTTTGATGATTGCGTGCATGCATACTCTGTGGTTAAAGAGTCGATTAAGGAGAGATGAATAGGGTCTGAATGTGATTTTTAGCCCAGATCACTGGAACAGTGTGGTTTTTAGAAGGCCTGCTCCGTCACTTGAGCGGTTATTGACATGCACATGATGCTGCAGGTTTAAATCAGCATAAACCACACACGGGTCTTCTCTTTCTTCATTGTCTCCGAACAAGGGCATCAGATAAAGCCTGGGTTTGAAGGCCTGAGCGTTTATTTTCATACATACAGGGAACACCGGCCAGGTTTCAATTCCCCAGCTAACATTATCAGACCGGTCTTTCAAAGTCTGTTTGCAACCATGACAACCTGACACAGAGAGAGCCGAGCTGGGGATTTTTTTATTTTTTGTGTGTGTGTGTGTTTGAGGTCAAAGCAGCATGGTTTTTCAACAATTATAAAAAGCAGAGTGGAAAAAGGTGTGGTGAGAGAGATGTGATCTGAAGTTGACTCTCGTCTCGTTTGGTTTCGCTATGACACATTAACCCGCCAGTTTCAATGCTTTGTCTTTTAAAGTGTTGAGAATGTGATGTTTGAAAAAAAACACATATTTAATATGCAATACATATTAATACTTTTTTAAGAGTAAATACTTGGATGGATATTTAATATATTTAAATATTAAGATGTTTTTATGTAAAAGTAAATATTCTAAATATATATATTTTTTGAAACCTCTGAAATGTATTTAACCATGCTGTTCATCAGCCGACGTGTTTAAATATGTTTCAATTTAGATTTTCTTTTTCTGAATATTCAATGCTGATTCAGTTGTTCTTATATCTATATAGTTTTAAGAATTTAGTTTTAATAAAAGATTTATTTCCTTTCATTTATTTCATTAGCTAAAGTAATATATATATATATATATATATATAT
>JAUCMU010000097.1:26450078-26466180 GCA_032275025.1 Enteromius treurensis
ACAATACTTGAATTACACTTGCAAAAAAAGTGAAAGACTGCACATCTTGTTTTCCTCACGCTTGAATCTCGATTTGCACCTTTACAAATCTTTTCTTGCTCTTGCAAATTTAATGTACGCTTTCAATTTTATTTACACTTGCACAACACGTACTCTTCACATGCAAATCTTTATGGCACCTTGGAAGCAAAAAGCAAATTGTATTACAGTTTTGTTTACCATTTATTGCTATTTATCTGTTTGTCCTCTTTTATTTTGTACTGTAGCTGGCAGATCCACGGCACTCATCCACCCTCAGCAATCCGACTGTGTCTACTGAGGCAGCCACCGGACCCTCAGCCACCCTCACTCACACCTCTATGTCCACTGAGATAGATGACCGCACATTGCTGGCAGAGGCAACTAAGTTTGAGGAAGCATATGCGGAATGTAATTATTTAATATATATAATTTTAACAATGTACATTTTGTACAAATTTAATGTGGAATGTACTTATTTAAATCATACAACAAAATATAAAATTTTTTATATGTTAACTTTGACCTAGAAAACTAGCAAGTCAAAATAACTATGCACAGATTCCAATATTTACATGTAGACAACACAATGCAAAACATACAGAATATAAAAGGGAAAATTAAATTAAGAAAATAACAGTAGATCACACATTGGGGAAAAAAAGTATAACATTTTAATATGTATTCTGCTATAATTTTGCAGGTGTTTTGTTGGGGCTCATTGTCCTGCACAATGGCCTGACTGCAACCGAGTGGTCGAGGCAATCTTCACAAGGCTCTGTGCTCTCTACCCAAATGCGGTGCACTGTGACGGAGTGAGGGTGTCCCGCTTCACAGTGGTGGCACTTGTTTACAAGCACATCCGAGAGTGCATACTCACCAATGCTAAGGTGATGAGCGAGACCACCATCCAGCTCAAGTAAACGCTGCAACAGTCACACAATGGTAAGTAAATTAGCACTGTTACCGCTAAGCCTAAACTTCATACCATATTTGTATTATTGCTTAAAAGTTTATTGTCATTGGTGGTTTTATGTTTTTCCAGGTTCAGCAGGCGTTGTAAATCACAGGAGCAGGAGATTTTGAAGCAAGGTATTCAAGCCCCAGACCTACCCATGGCAGGACCTCTCGCTATGCAGAAAGGACCAACTCTCTATTCAGGCAATTTGGCTGAGCCTCACCTTTTTGTCCCACCACCAAACACTGCTGGCGAGGCAAAACTCAAGGGGAGGTCCCGACCTCAGGCCATCTCCCAGGCTCCACCATCTCAAGGACTTCCTGCCATTGCCCATCTCTCTCCCTTTTATTTTACCAAGTGTGCAGCTTCCTACAGCTTCCTACACTTCCTCTACAGTGCCTAGTACCTCACAGGTGATGTTCTTGAGCCTCCCGTTACCTTCAGCTATGCCACCATCAGCTCAGACACAGACATCCAGTCAGTACAGTCGAGATGTTCCTTACTCCACTCAGCAGTACAGGAAGACAAAACAGGAGAGGGAGCAGACTGGAGCTGTCACAAGAAGATTTGTGAGGAAGACAGATGGCATTCTTTGCAAAAAATGTAACCAAGAGAGAAAGCAGCCATCACATCTTCAGTATTTTGGCAACTGGTACTGCAAAGAGACTGAGACTCAATGCTATGGTGAATGGAGGGCTTTGGAACGAGGTTATGGGGAAAAAACAAACGGGAAATGACAACCTTCCAGCTTCTTAAAATTGCTCTTTCAGCATGTTATTGTGGTTGGGGTTTTTTTTTGGTTAATGTTTGCTTTTATAGAGCAATTTACAAGTCTCCAATGACCGTTGTCTCTAAACTTTATAATAACCATGCATGGTGCAGGTTAATATTTATAATAAAATATATATTTTATTATTATTATTATTATTATTCTCTTCCGAAAGACTACTGGGTAAATAATTCAGGTAAAATATAATGGCTATAATGTAACTTTAAATATTTATTATGCGTATATAATATACATATGTGCATTTTAGCTTATTTATGTGTGCTTTTTATTTATTTAGGCTGAATCAAAATTGCACCGCTGTTGTAAATGTTTTATCTACTTTAAAAATCTATGCAAATAAAAAGCTTAATATTCGCTCATTGTTTTTGTGCTTATTCATATTTTCAAATATATGTAGTGTTAAACACTACTACCTCTTTTTTATTTAAATTTATTTTTTATAATAATTATATATACGGTAAGACACACACACAAAAAAACCCTGAATAAATATAATTTATAGTTTGTAAAACAAGTGAAAATTCGCGTTTTGTTAATCATATATTTTGTTATAAAATGGCACCAAGAAGAGTACTTGAATACTTGAAAAAACACACAACCCATGTATTATTATTAAAACCGTGTGTTTATTTAGGTTTTAGTAAGCAAAAACAAAAAAGAAAATTATCCAGTGTGCATATTGTCCATATTAGGAAGCTCTTGGAGCGTCACAAGTCTGGTATGAACGAAGTTACGTGAGAGTGTTTGTGTTGGAAAGTGCCGAAATTACAGTATGGGGCACGAATTTACATTTAATTAAAGTGAGGGGGACAAAGATGACAACATCACGCGTGCACCGACAACTTCAAACGGACACATTCCGCGAATTCCATCACTGCTCGGAGTGGGGCGCGAACTCGCGTCTCTGCGTTTTCTGGTACCTTTACCTCGACCAATGGGCGCCGGCCTCATGCACACAGCCGGGACTAACTTTCTATATGTCTTGATTGACAGGAGTTCTGTCCAATCAGCGGCGACTCCGCCGGTCACACAAAATACCTACCTTTTCCGGTTTGACTGATTTGTCGTTTTGTTTTCTTGTTTGTCGTTGTGGTTTCCGATTTGCTATTTTGTTTCCGGAGTTGTTGTTTTGTTTTTAGATTTGATATAGCGTTTTCTAATTTGTAATTTTGATTCTGGATTTGTAATTTGGTTTTCAGATTTGTTTTTTGTGTTGTGATTTGTTGTTGTGTTTTGCACTTCTCGGCCACCGTAATATACACATACAAACATATTTGTAATTTTCAAAAAAAAAAAGAAAAAAAGTTGACTATTTATTACATAAATAAAAAAAAAATCAAAAATAGAAAGTTATTAAAATGCATTTAAGAAAAATTGTGAATCCTGATGAGCGCTTCAAAAGCTAAAATGTCTACTCAATGTTTTAACTATGCTAATTAAAAATAAATATACTTTTCTGATAATAATCAGTGGTCTGGATTATATTTTATGCGTACAGCATCTTTCTGGGTATCTGAAATTTTTTTTTGAGTGTAACACATTTTTTTTTTTAAATTAAAGAATAATAAAGTATTAAAATGGTAAAAAAAATACAATTAAAATTTGTAATAAATAAACTCACCTTCATAAAAACCATCGTCATCCATGTCTCCATAAACATAGATGTACTCTCCTGCTGTGAGGGGCAACTCGACCTCTGGGTTATCATTAGGACCATCATAGGGATTGTAACTGCATTTAGAAAAAACAAGCCTCTATTTAAAGTGTGCTATTTGATTGATGTTAAGATGCAAAGACAACTGTAACAGTCTGATTTCCTCCATGACACTGCTGCTGATCAATGCAGCTTAGCACATGTTTGGAAGCTCGTAAACAGAAATCAACAAAGTCATGAATCTGAACGCTGTTTACCTGTACCGCGCGATGAAGACCTGGAGTTTTGCTGCTACTTTACTGACCGAATACGGTGCCGGAGAAACATCAATATCCAGCTCCTCAACTTCACTAGCAGTGTCCACCTGAAACACACGCTCAAACTTTTAATGAAACACTTTGCAGATGTTCTGTTGTATTTCCAATCAAACTATGGCACGATGTTATTTACAAATGTGACACTGCACAACAAAACCAGTCGTAAGTGTTAATTTTCCGAAATTAAGATTTATACATGAAATATTTGACCGAAATACAACTCTATGAAAATCTGGAATCTGAGGGTACAGAAAAATCGAAATGCTTTAAAAATTACGTTTAAAGTTGTCCAATGCATATTATAATCAAAAATGCCGTTTTAATATATTTTCGGTAAGAAATGGACTAAATATCTTCATGGAACATGATCTTTACTTACTATCCTAATGATTTTGGGCAAAAAAAGGAAAATCTATCATTTTGACCCATACAATGTATTTTTTGGCTATTGCTACAAACATACCCCAGCGACTTAAGACTGGTTTTGTGGTCCAGGGTCACAAACATGTCTACATGGGCAAATTGAATGATGCCCTCATCTTCAAAAACCACGAGGAAAAACATTTGACTAAATCACTAAAAAACTTTAACAACTATGCATGCACTGTGCTCATTTCTCTCACATAATGTCCATCTTTCAACAATAATAACAGTTCTGTAGTTTAATAAACTTCCAGAGTCAGCTGCTGAAATCATCTAAATATAGCGCTGCTCTGAGTAAGAAGTAAATGGAGGCATGGAGGCCGTATTTATAGCTCAAGGGTAAAACCTTTTATGGATAATCACTTACAACTACTACAACCTTCATAATCCAGCAGCACTGCTCAGGATTATCTCACTGAATATCAGCTTTAGACAGCTGCACACGCGCCGAGAGCGCCTGCACTCTGACCTGGGAACAGTTCTTAAAACTTCCACACTAAAAAAACTCAAACAAACGCTTCAGGGTAAACTCATTCATGAAATCTAACTGTAACAGACCTAACAGTGCAGTAAAACAATCAGATCTAAGTTTGTACCTTCTTAGTTCGTTATTAAAAATTTTTTTAAGTCCATACACACACACATTTAAAAAAATAAATAAATATATTTTATATATATATATATATATATATATATATAATAAATACTATAAAAGTATTTATTATATTCTGAATTAATTTTCTACAAATGTGTTTACATTTTTTTTCTTTACACTAGTACAGTATTTATTATTTTGAATTATTTTTTGAATTATATTTTAATTTAAAAGTTTGAGCCATTTCATTTTGCCATTTTTTATTTTTGTTGAAAAATATCTATTTATTTATTTATATTTTTGTCTTTTTTATTATGTCTATTTATTTATTATTATTATATATAAACAACTAATAGGTTTTTACTCATTTTTAAATTGCTACTTTTTTTCCCCCAAAACATTTGCTGACCCTTGCACTGGACTTGTGAAACATGGACTTGTCAGTTTTATTGTAGTAGTATTAATATACTCTTACAATGCTTTTTTAATATACATTTAGAACCCCCACCCTCATGTATTATATTATTTATTTAATCACCTTTCAAACTTTTTATAATCATGATGTTCAATTATGTTTATGTTGTATACATTTTAGTTCATTTAAACATTTCATTCATTTAGTTCTAAATGTAAGTTTTCATTTCATTTCACTTAAAATTGATTTAATTTACCATAATGTTTTTGTTTTTTTTAATGGTTTAAGGTTAACACTAACAACACTAATTCTGCTGTCTGACAAACCTGGCACTGTATATATTAAGTCAAGTCAAGTCAAGTCACTTTTATTTCTATAGCGCTTTTAACCATACAGATTGTAGCAAAGCACTGAACACTATCAGATAGAAGAACTGAGTGATGGTAATGTATAACGACGAGATAAAACTATTTATTTATCAAATGCAGAGACAGTCTCTGTAATCAAAACTATGATAATCACTGGAAATCAGGTGTCCCCAACTAAGCAAGCCAGAGGTGACAGCGTCAAGGAACCAAAACCCCATCCATGAAAAAAAAAAAACCTTGGGAGAACCAGGCTTAGTTGGGTCCAGTTCTCCTCTAGCCGGACGCCCAGCACCTAATCTCCAGTTCAATTTAAACACATGTCAGAATACAAATACTGTCTCTTTTTGCACCTGCTAAATGCATCCGTGTGAACTCTGGTAGCTCCTCTCACCTCATGTGTAGGGCTGGCCTTTCGGGGGCTGGTCGGATGAGATCCAGCAGATTTGGGCGAGAGGTGAGTGGTCTCAGATCTGGGTGGCGTAGGGCTGGACGTGGAGCCGGACTTGACGCTGATGGCAGGCAGCTCTCTGTGTTTGACGATCGGTGAGCGTTCGGGACGAGACAGTTCAGCTGCGTGTGGAGTGGAGCCAGTCCGCAAAACCGCAGCCAAATCTAATATGCAATGATCGCAGAGAAATCCGACTCAATATAATGCTATTTGTACATTTTATATGATTTTGAGATGTGGGGTGTGTCCTAAGGATGCACTGATATACCGATAATCAGTATCGGCTGATAAAAGCAGTTATATATATATTAATATATATAAACGAACACGAGAAGGTGAAAAAAGATACAGTACAACTTACTAAAATGAGCTTTTCAACTGAAATATGTCAAACGTACAGTAGCATTGCATTCACCTCAGTAAAGTTATCCACTAGAGAGAAATTGTTATTAAAATTATCTTACATGCAATTGAATTTATTTTGGCTGTGATTATTCTATATAAAAAACAGCACTGAATATAATAGCTTTGCGGGTAACCTCTAATATTTTGCACCAAATGATTAGGCCATCTGTATATTTTACAGCATTAATTGGGAGATATTTTTCCTTTGTGAAAACAAAACTATCGGTATCGGCAGATATCATTCGAAATTATCGGTTATCGTTAT
Source organism: Enteromius treurensis (assembly GCA_032275025.1). Classification (NCBI taxonomy): domain Eukaryota; kingdom Metazoa; phylum Chordata; class Actinopteri; order Cypriniformes; family Cyprinidae; genus Enteromius; species Enteromius treurensis. Next base: position 26,456,735 of record JAUCMU010000097.1, read on the forward strand.
TGGTTGGTGTATTTTGTATCAGTGCATCCCTAGTATGTCCTCTACGAGACAGTGAGCTAAACATGCATATATGTGTGTGTGCACAGATGTGGGATAATGCTTTGAGCTGGGGTTTACATGTATGTGTTTATGTGTCTAGTCGACCCCTGTGATCTACAGGTTCGAATCAGGGCTGATTAAATAAAAAACCATCTGCTTGCATAAGGGTCACGACCCCTGTCACCATAGCAGAAATCAAATCACTCTCCTCCCTTTGCTCACATCCATGCATTATTTGCCTGATGAAAGAAAAATGTCATTCTCATTGTCATTCACAGCTTTAATAGTATTCATTATATCGCAGAGGATTAATAAGAAAAAGCAAATAAAAACACAGAAATCCATAGCAAGAAATAAAAAGGGCATGTTAACATTTAAACATGCTGTTATTTGTGTGCTAAACATTTAAATGCATCCAAACCTGCAGCAAAACATCAGGACTATGTTCAGATTGGAGTGCTTACGGCAAACAGCATTACGTACTGCATTCAGTTTATTGTGTAAACGTTGTACACGAAACACAGTATGTTTAATTTAGTAAGTATTAAGAAATTATATATTCTAATACAATACAGTTATTATTATTTATGGTTCTTATTATAAACAATGTTAAAAAGGTTTTTGCTGCTTAATATTGGTGTGGAAAAAGACACACCATTTTTTTCAGGACTGTATAGTGAAAATAAGTAACATGCTTGTAAACCATTCTGAACATAGTTAAGTAGCAGCTGTCGTTAAGCACAGATCACCATGGTGAATTCTGATTGGTCCATCAGAATAAAGCAGCCAATCATATCCTCACAAAGCTGAGAGTCATGCAATGTGCTATCAACTGCGTAAGTGATCATATGACAAAATCCAAACCTATGTTAACAAGGTGAGATCTGCAACCAGGACCACCATCAACACAGAGTACATTAACTAAATAACAAAGCACTTTATGTTATGGTTCAGGTTAGGGGTGGGCGGTATGATCGGCTGGTATATTGTCATATCGCCCAGCTCTAGCGCAGGACTACACATATTAAACTCTGCATGGATGTGACCACTGCCGCCCACTGCTCGCTACGGTCAGATTCATTCATACTGTGTTATGCATGCAGGGGGACATGTGAGGTCACAGCCTAGAACCAAACTGAATTCAATAGTACCAGGCTCAGAGGTGTCACAGAGGGCTTCATTACCCTCCAAACTCCAGAATGCGATGTCTTCCCATGAGGCGTTAGTGCCTGGAAAAAGAGGGGATAATGCAAACGCAATCCACTTAGGCATCTCAGACACTCATTCTCAGGCCGTGCTCCAAAACCTAGTGATCTGCCAACCTAGACATCATAGGTGTGACCCGACACGAGAGCTGGGGCCAAAGGTAAGCAGCAGTACTGAGGTCCCTCAAGAGATTGTTGGTATTATAATGAATACATAAATGAATGCTAAAAAATATAATGCGCTATAATATCCCATCAACAATCATAAAAACAATTATAATACATTACATATTTGTGATTAGAACTTTTAAGAGGATGATTATTTGTAACACACAGTGAACACCGTATTAAATAAACTATTTTATGTCATGACGTTGATCAAGCTGACATCTTGTGAGTGGTTAGGTGCTGAGTGTTATTTCAGTGTTTCCTGTGAGCCAGCCAGTACTTTCAACTGAAAAAAAAGCAATGTCTAGACCTAAGAGTATTAGTAGACTTAGGCAGGGTAGGTAAAATGTTCACATACTTGCATAGTATCCTATATTCAGTATGTCTGTTGTAAAGTGTTAGCATATACACAGTACTGATGCTCTAGTGAAGGCTTGCTGACATCATTTCAGATTAACTCTGTAGTTGCAGAGTTACTTATCAACAGGTTAATTACCATCAACTGATAATAACAATAAAAAAAAAAAAATCTTCAAGGCAACTGCTTCATATTAGATATTTATCCGATCTGATATCTGATCTTATGGCTGTTTGAGAAAAAAATGGTATTGTTATTATTATTACTTATAAGTCTTATTTATCAGCTTTAAGTAAAGTAACACAAGGAAAACGTCAAGATATGAGACTTATTAAAACTGTTTGTATGAATGTGAATATAAAGTTATTTATAATGCATTATGCATTCATTATAATGCCTTAAGGACACCCTTATAATGTATTACACATACAGGCTTCATAGAAAGCAGAAAGATAGTTGTGCTGCCCAATGTTTTTGTGGAAACGCTTATTTTTCAGTACTTTTTCAGTTTTTACTGTCCATTTGGATACATTTTTAGTAAAATATCATACTGACCCCAAACCACTACCCTATATTGTATATTGGATATAATATGCACTAAAAAAATTATTTAATCTGGTAATAATTATTATTACTGTAATGGGTATGAATATTATTATTATTATCCGAGAAAATAATAATAATAATAATACAAACTGCCACTGGAATCAAGTGTCTGTGCACTTTACATAAAGTGTTGCTGAGTGTTTGGAATCTTTCACAAAACTAGCTGCGTTTGATTTAGGATGCGTTGATTTAGGTGAGCTCACTAGGCCCCTGTATCACATCAGTGGACCAACGCACATGACCAAACTCTGAAAACAATCACAACAACCTACAAAACTGTGGATTGAGGATGTAGAACTACAGCTGGTTCTGCAGCATTTCATCTCGAGGTGTAGAGCTAAATGTTTAGGCATACATCTCTACCAGGAATCAACGAGACAGGAGCTAAGGATTCAAGAATGAACACTTGCACAGTTGTATGTGCTCGAAGAAACAAAACGGTTGCAACTGTTCAATAAACAGCCTCGACGCAAATCAGCTGCACAATAAACCAACAAGACCGCAAACTTCCATTTAAATCTGAAAGAACACAAAAGCATCTGTTATGTGTCGTGTACTGATCTGTATTTTGGCATACCGGTTTCACCGGACAGGACGACCCCATTGGTCAGCTGGGTCAGGCTGGGGCTGGACAGCAGGCCAGCCTCCGACAGGTCGATCTTTGAGGCCTGAACCCTGAATTTGTCCAGCTCCTGTGACAGCATCCCGAACTGCTCGCTCTGACTTCGGCATTTCTCCTCCAGCTCCCGAACTTTTGCCTACACACATTATTATGCAGATGTTACTTAATATCCATGAAGGGAAGGGGCTTGTCTGATGAAGAAATGCAGACGCTATCAGCCAGCCAAAGTAATGAATGGTGCACTGCACATGTGGGATTAGCCGATCAGAGCATGACAAACATGACATCATCTACAATGGGGCAAGTCTCTTGTGTCGAAATTATACCTCTAAATGAAAATATGAAGCTCAGCGGTTAATCTAAGCTATCAAATACTTTGGTCCGCAAGACATTTTTGTGAACTTCAGGACATTAATATCAGTGAAAAGTGCTCTAAAAAACAAATTTTAACAAATCGTTCAAGAAAACACATCTCATGAGTTGCAAATTAGAGAAAATAAATCTATAACTGGATACACATACAGCATATGTTTGCTGGTAAATATTACAATTCATCCAAGAGATAAAAATCACAAGTTTCATAGTCGGTTTAAATCATTAACAATGAGCGTTATTTTAAAATAATTTAACATGTAAATGTTTGTGTTATTCAAAGCTAAAACCTATAAAATCAAACAACTGGTGTGTAGTTTTTCTAGATAACAATATTAATACTATATATGTAATATTAATGATATTCAACATGCACAGTCATGCGATTCTTTTTTATGAAACAATCATAAAATAAGACAATAAAGGTTCATAAAGAAACTTTTATTTTATGTATAAATAAAATCAAGTATGATCAGTAACAGCACATTCCTCTTCAAAATATATGGCTATTTGTCATTCATTTTTATGGTTAATATTTGTCTCTGAAAATCCAGAAGATCATAAAAACGTAGTGTGTAGATAACAAAATTAATACACTATGTCACCATGTTGCAAGACATATATGTATATACATATGTATAAATGTATGTGTGTATATATAACTTATCATCCAACAGATGAAAATCGTAAGATTGAAGGATAATCTCAATTAAAGAAAATTACTCCTTATTGAGTTAGTTAAATTCACAATTATATATACAGGGTATTGTAATATTAGATTTGCGTTACTGAAACCTAAAAAGAAGAAAAAAGAAAAGAAAAGAAAAACCTGGTGTGTAGCTTTTCTAGATGGCTACGTCAACACACTGAGTCTGCTATAATCACCACATGATATACGCACACAGTCTTAATAGGAAAGCATCTTGCAACACGAAGCTTTGAAAAGCAGTGCGTAAACAGGACAAAGGAAAGGGGTTAAAGCCATTTAGCTGAGTGTAAAACACAAACATGTAGTAAAAGCATTAAAAACTCAAGTGTTTGGGAGAGTACGGTGAACTAGTTTCACTTCCGGCTGTGTGGTTCAGTTTCCTGGCACACAAAGCACAAGGCTCAAAAACACAAGCGCGCACACACACACACTAACTGGCCGACAGTCACTTGTTTAAGCTCTAAAAATATAGAATTTCCTGTATAACTCTCACCTCAAAAAGCTGAGTGTCACATTTAACTTTACGACATTACATAGGAAATAGTCAGCAAAACGAATTTGCATATTGCAACTCAAAAAGCTGGTCAGCACCCACTAATAAAACTTTTAGACTTTTAAGAGTGATTCTGTTGTCCCTGTTGCACTCGAGCGCTAAAACCTTCGGCTGAGAAAACCTCAAACAGCTTGCACAAACCACACTCACAAACTCTAGAAACTAAAGCAAAAATAGGGGTTTTGGGCCAAATGCATGTGATTTGAGTGGGTCTGGTACCTGCATGCAGTCCAGTGTATTCTGGTTAGCGGCCACAAAACACAAAGTATAGGACAGAAAGAGAGAGAGGAAACATCATGCATTTCAAAAGTAGTCAGAGCAGGTATTAGATTAGATTAGCTGATTAATGCCGCAGTCCAGGACCTGTTGAACTGCATCACTGCTGAACGCACCTCGAACCTCAAGACTCCAAATATACAAATACTAAGTGCATTATTAAAGTTATTTTCCAGTTTTGAGGTATTCATCATACTATATTTTTCTAGATCAAATGCAAGGATAGATATTTGATTCCCACCGATACTGATATGGTGTAAAGGTCAAATGAAATTAATGAAGTTACTTTGGATAAAATAATAAAGCAAATTACCGCTTTGAACACCACACTCAAAAGCTCTCTAAGCTCTCCTTCACACCTTGTTGAAGTCTACCGCATGTTTTGGATTTTTATTCAGTGCATATTCATTTAAAGAGATGTTTTTGCAATATTGCACGTCTCAAAGTCAAAGTAAAAGCACTAGTAGGACTAGGACTAGTAGGTAAACAGAGCCCTCTGCAGGTGGCACATACAATCATCAGTGATGCAGCTTAGAGAGAGAGAAACAGGAAATGCAACACATCAAACAGGAAGTGCACACGCTGTACTCTACCAGCTCTCTGTGCAATACGAGCTGCACCAGATCCTGAGAAAGACACAACTCAGTTAAACCCAAGCATCATAAACAGACATTTTCCGTCATCCACTCAGCACAGCTCTTTAGTTAACACAATTTAAATGTTTAATATAACAAAACATTATCGTGACAAGAGCAAAAGCAAAGCAATGAGCTGTAAAACTCACCTCCAGCATCTGCACGACACCTTCGTGTTCTCTTTTAGCAAATAACTGAGCCTGTGGAAGCAGATCACAATCGGAAATCACACACATAATTATTTCATTACGACTGGTTCAATACCAGCTTTATCATCAGTATTTGTGGCATAATGTCAATGGCACACATTTATACATCTGTAACACATCATCAGGGTTTGCATTCAGGAATACGAAGCACTCTTCGTGAGACTGATACCTATAGGAATTACTGTGATTATAGCAATGTGCAACTGACCCGCTGGAGTCGCTTGATTTCATCCTGTTTGAACTTGAGGATAGCCAGTGCCTGCTCATGCTCCAATTCCAGCTGCTGCCTGCGCTCGGCGACCTCTCGCATGTGCTGCCATCACACACACACACAGCACAAATATATACACCGGACGCAATGCGGACACGTCAAAAAACTGACTGAATTTGAGCGTTTTACCTTTAGGACCTGCTCTAGGTTCTCCAGCTTTGCACGGAGTCGCTGGTTCTCCTCCAGAACTGAACTATGCTGCGCGTTCAAAACACAGAGCTGTTCCTTTAGCTCCTCATTTTCAGCCTGCGACTACAGAAACACAGGGTTTACACTGACCTTTAACACCCAGAGGGAGCACGAACACACCGTCACTTGCTCACCAGATGCTTCTCGTCATTTTTTAAATGATTTTTAATCTAACTTTATTTGTATAATTTGACAGCGTTTCACCTGGTCGAGCAGCTGAGCCTTTCTCCTGAGGAGTTCTGCCTCCTCTATTAAGTGCTCATTTCTGCTGCGCTCGTCCACTAGCTGGTCCTCCTGTGAAAACACACACACACACAATGTTTTTTCATCGTGACCTGCAGGGGACATGCACCGAAAGCATTCAAATATGAGAAAAACACTCACCAAATCGAGACATCGTTTCTGTCTCTTCCGCACCTCATGCTCAAGAACTTCACATTCTTTCCTCTTCTTGCCCAACTCACTTTCCTGCAGAAACATCAAAAAGCATGTTCAGAAACATGGATATATGAATGAAAAGAGAACCTTGTGACTTTTGCTGTCATTCATAATTACGGAGTAGGGAATGTTTTTTTTTTTTATAATTCTGAGAAGAACAATACACATTTAATATTTCACAGTTGAACAACAGTAGAAACGTTCGGTATCTACTGAGGGATTTTCAATTTGCAAAAAAAAGAAGCAAAAAACAAACAAAACGAAACAATAAAGAGCATATTTAATAAATATATTTGTACTAAATAATATAATAATGTAATAAATAACAACAATAATAATTATTATTATTATTTAAGTATTAAAGACTGCAAGTTTGAAAGACACAAGAGCAATTTCTACAATATAAAACGGAATATTTCACAGCTGAACAAAACATCCATAGAGGTTTTTAATGATTTTTGAAGACTCCCATGATTTTTTTTTTCTTTTATTTCCTCAAATTTCCAGGTTTTCCATGATGGTACATTTTCATTTGTACCAGGTCTATTTTTTTTATATATTTCTCACAGGCTCCAAGGAATTCAGGTATTTTGGCATTTTTTAGGGTGGTTTGTTATTTGAAGAGCAAAACATTATGTACACACACACACACCTACACCTGTGATCATCTGACTCTTACCAGCAACTGAAGACGCTCTTCTGTGGTCTGCCCTTCCTGGTGGGTGGAGCCTGTGCCCTGTTCGGGCTTTACTTGCACCTCTGACTCCTCCCCCTTTGCAGGAGTCTCCTCCCCCTTAACAGGGGCCTCATCTACTACTGTGGGCGGGGTTTCAAACGCAACCTAAACAAAAAAAACAAAAAAAACAAAAAAAAGCACTTATAAACTGCAACCAAACATACAATCAGCAGTGTGTCATTCATGCTATACCATATGATATTGTATATGCTAATTACAACAAGCTCCTAAGAAAAACCTTTTATACTTTGATTAAAAAATTAAAATTAGATTCAATTACAGTTTTGCATTAAAACATTTAGCATGAAGAAAAAAAAAAGATGTTTGCAAATAAAACAAAGATCATTAACAAACAATTTTATAATTACAATGCAAAAAAAAAAAAAAACCTTAAATGTGAAATGCAATCCTTTTTATTTCCATAATATGGTCTATTTCTGAGTATAACTGTATATGGATATTTCTTGTTCTCCATTACCAGTTATCGAGAGATTCACACTTTACCATGATTGCATTCATAAAATCCTTTGAACTAGTTTAGTTGAAAGCATCCATCATGGGGGAAGTTGACATTTGGTCACAGCTCGTCTTTACTCAGCGGGTTAAGGGTCAGTGCCTTAGCAGCTAATTTTAGTGACCATACCTACTTATGCTCTAAGTGGAACTATTCCACTGCGGGCTGAAGCCACGACCCGGTAACAGGATCAAACAAGCCGCCCGGCAGCTTCGTCAGCATTCACACACTCTCACTTACTGCCCCACAGAGATAACTTCAGCTGTAATACAGTATACCAAGAGAGAAATATCTAGTGCGATACCATCAATCTATAATAATGCAGTCAGCTTCAGGAGGTCACACTCATATCAAAGAGAAACCGAGTAATAAAGCACAAGCGATTGAAATCATGTCAGTGGCTTAAAGTTTTAAATGCATGATTATTTTACAAAGAACTTATTTCAGACTTGCATCTTGAACTTTCAATGTATGTATTTATTACTCAGCTGAGCAAACAGGCTTATATCTTGATTTGATGCTGAGCCCAGAAATTGAGTTTTTGGTTTTTTATTGTTGTTGTTTACAAAAGTTTTTTTGTTTTGTGCTTAAAAAAACAAACAAAAAAAAGACAAAATGGCAACTTTCTCAGTTTAAATGACAATAAAGAAGCTTTCATAATGTATTATTTTACTTAAAATCTGCAAAGGAGCGGGACAGATGTTCAAATTCTCATTTCAATAAAGAACATTATAAAATGTGCTAAAATGAGCTTTTTTCACAAAATCTGAGAAAATCGTTTTCTGGATGCAAATTAAACATTCATAGACTAAAAACGGTCTGAGAATTGAGCAAATAGCTGTAATCTGGCTCAGATTGAGACAAGAACCTTTCATTTTTCATCAATTGTTATGTTGCTGACTTATGTTAATGCCTTTTCCCCCCCACATCATTCTACAGTACACTCCCACACTTCCACACATTCTACAAGCTGCTGAAGAAGAGGTTGTTGCTCTGTAATATGAAATCTAAGCAGCAGTAACATGCAAATAAGATTACATACAACTAACATTAACAAAGATGAATAGATACTGTAATAAATGTAGTGTTTATTATTTGTTCATGTTAGTTAATATATTAATCATTGTTAACAAATGACGCCTTATTGTAAAGTGTTTCTGAAAAAGGTTTTCCAAAAAGACACCATTTGAGTCTTTCTGCTTGATGTCTCATTCAATGTGTTTTGCTTGCTTCTTCTTCGTAATTAATTGCGCAATTTATGAAAATGATTTCAACACCAAATTTAGTTCAGTGCATCAGATCACATTTACAATAACTCTAACCAAAATGAAAATGCATTTGAAGGTGTGTATGAAATGCACTATACTTTCTAAAGGTGTAAGGATAAACATGCAAGTGTTATCATGTATTATATATCTGTGGTCAGGGGTTCAATTGGGATTTGTTATGTGGGGGGCTGGTATCAGGCTTTATTATATATATATATATATATATATATATATATATATACAAACACACACACACACACACACACATAACGTTTAAA
>JAUCMU010000097.1:26476766-26525759 GCA_032275025.1 Enteromius treurensis
TGGCGCGGAGGGATTTTAAACATAAGTAGTGCCGGCTATGCGTTATTACTTTGGAGCGGTTATTATTCGAAAAGAACCAACCTGCAAATGTCTCAACTGACCAATCAGAATCAAGCATTCCAGAGAGCCGTGTAATAACGTTAGTTAATGTTGTTCATTGTTTGTTAGTTCATGTGAGCTCAAAGTGCGTTAACTTAATGTTAACAAACACAACTTGTGATTTTCCAAAATGTTAAAATTAGCATTAACTAAGATTAATAAATGCTGAATAAGCATTGTTCATTCTTTGTTTATGTTGTTCACTAATGTTGTTTAGTAATGTTAACTAACGAACCTTATGAGAGTGTTTACCAGCATTTCTAACGTCACTATATATTTATATTTCTTTTGAACTTTTTATTCATCCAAAAAAAAAAAAAAAAAAAAAGTTAAAATTAATAAATTAATATTTAGTATCAGTGCACACAACAATATTTGGCAGCTCAACACTGATAATAATCAGAAATGTTTCTTGAGCAACAAATTAGCATATTAGAATTACTTCTGAAGGATCACGTGACACTGAAACTGGAGTAATGACGCTGAAAAATCAGCTCCATCAAAATTCATCACAGACTTAAATTACATATTGCAGTATATTCACATATTGTAGATTTTTTTTACTCTATTTATGATTAAATAAATGCAACCTTGGTGTCTCAGAAGAAACACGTTTTAACTGACCCCCAACCTTTGAACGGTATAGAGTAGAATAAGTCACACTAGGCAGAACCCCTCCTGATAATTCCAGTTTTTCTTATTTTATGATCACTGAATCAAAAAGCCCATCACAAAGCATCAAAACTACAGCGCTCCATTTCCAATCAACTTCACTCTCGTGATGCGTTTGCAATATACACATTACTTCACAGTTAATCTGATTTAGTTGAAACCAACACACTGCTTTTGTTCGTGTCGACTGAGTTTTACTATCCCATCCGATGAAACACAAACCAGCTGCTCATCCTACTGCTAATTCTGACTGTTCAATCCAGACGTCTGCTGAGGAGGGCAGCTGGGATGCTATCACTCTAGAGTCAATACGCATGATCATATGACAGACTCCACAAACAAGCTGAGAAAAGATGCAGCAATTTCAGCTCTGTGAATTCAATCCTATCAACATAAGTTTTCTGCAGGAAAAAACGCTGATGATCTGACAGAGAGCTCTGTAACAGCATCTGCTGCTCTCTCTCTTCTCCTCTAATGACCACAGCTCGGGTCCTGATCATCATTTTAATTGCTTTGCAAGTATGACCTGCTTTACTACTCCAGATCGGGGCTTAACTTTACTTTTAGTTACAGCAACAGGACCATTGGTTCCTATATCAGGCCTCTTTTGTGAAAAAAGAGAAAACTGCTATTTAGTGGAACTTAATTAACATCCAGTTGCATTGTTGAACAGTTTGGCCAAAATGCTGTGATTATAGGATTATAAAGCGATATATTATTATTATTATAGTTGTTGATATTTGTTTCTTTTTGTTAATAAGTACAAAAATATATACATTTTTATAAAATACTTTTGGGTATTTTATTTTGTATTATTATTATTATTTATTTATTTATTTTTTGTGACAGCTTTTGTGATTTGATAATTGCACTAAGCCATATTACAATTTTGGTTTTATTCAGATTAATTGCGCAAGGCTGCATGAATCGGAATTATTATTATTACTGTTCTTATTATTTTTATTATTAAAAACCAAAATAATAATTTACTTTGACTTTTATTTTATTAGTTGTTTTTTCCCCCCTTACTTAGATCAGTGTGATTTAGTTTATTTTAATTATTATTATTATTATTTTTATTTAGTTAAAGATAAGATAATGAATAAAAAAATAAATAAAAAAAATCAAATCAGCCTTTGTGAGTTGATAATTGTAGTTTTACTATATTTTTAAGTGCACTGAATTTCTTCTTAAGGCATATGGAAAGTGAAGGACAGAGGAATTGTGAGGAACAGACCTAAAAATGTATTTGAAAAACTACTTTTTGTATGTAAAATGAGTTAAAAGAGCATTCTAACAATCTCTTCTTCAAAAAACAACACAATATATGAAACAGAAACAAGAGCCACAAGCTCTAAAACCTCCACTGCTGAATTATAATATTCATGAGAGTCATTCTGCAGCCATAAAGGCTTGTCATTTTTTAATAGACTTTAAGTAATGTTTAAGATCGCTGTCAATCACGTGTGGAATCCGCTGTGATTGGTCGATGCACTTATGTGTGACTCTTATCCGAGCTCTGTGTCTCCCGCCGGGGCTGTTGGGATATGATCGATGCCCGCTCGTTACAGACGCATCTGCGCTGGACGACAGGACCATCCTTCTGTTCTGATTATGGATGGGTCGTGCCGCTCTACATTAACAGTTGCATCTCAGATATGAAGGGTCTTGGAGCAAAGCTCATCTCCATTAAAACACAAGCCTCCATTATCAGCATAATAGAGTCGACAGGGGTTCCCCGAGCACAGATGGGCTTTCTGCTCGAAGCTAGTCCGACATCCGCCAGCATTCCCTGAGTCAATTCCCAACTAAATGACTAGATATTTCACCCTAAAACCCGAATAAATAAGGAAATTACATTTTGAGATTAATGTCTTAAATCTTAAAATATATGATCTAATGTGAATAACATTAAGAAAGAATAAACAATAAATAAATAAATTATAATAATAAAGAACAAACAATACATTTATTAAACATCTGTGCTCAAGGGAAATGCATTTTAATAGTCTAAAAAATCGCTTTATTTTCATTATGCAAAGTATAATCTCTCATTTTATATCATATCTCTAGTATCAGACTGAAGGAAAAAATTCACTGTACAAGTTATTAATATAAATGTAATGCTAATTTAATGCTCGATTCACTTAAAACCCAATGATTTATGATTTATAATGTGTATCATTCCATTAGACATATTTCCAGGTTATACGAAACAAATGAGAAGGAAAACACTCATTAGCTGCATGTCATTAATTTTACACAGATGTCATATTTCATTCCTTATTCATCTCTCATCCTCTTTCACACACACACACACACACACACACACAATATTGACACACAGGAGTTTACTCTTACTATTATACTCTCTCATTAATATTTTCCAGTAAATATCTCTTGACGACCTGTTGGAGCGATTAATTATGAGAATATTTTGATAACATCTTAACTAGTATTTAACTTTAACAGACACAGAATTCACTTCATGTTTTGTTTGGATTCAGGAAATGGAAGAAAATAAATGATATTGCCTATCCTCTCAGGATACCTGGAATCAGGGTCTTAACAGACACATTGTTTTTCTTTTTTTTTTTTTTTAGCATAACCCCATAAAAACCACGCGAGCTTCGAACGTCGGTCTTCCGATGTCTTTTTATGGTGCTGAAACCTACAGATGTCTGAGTTCGCGTCTCCCTGCAACAGATACTCAACTGCGTTCAAAGGGAGGGGCTTAACGATCAACGGTCAATCAGGAAAAGAGTCAATGATTGTAAAACATAAAGCAGTTGTATAAAAACATATTTCCATGTTTGGGTGAAATACTGCTTTAATCACTGCTCCCGAGGCATTTGTTACTGCATTGACAAACACACACACACACACACACACACACACTGCAGGTGTGGGAAGATCCAGGCGGAGAAAAGACTGTCTGCTGGAGTTCCCATCATGCCCCTCTCTTTTCCTCTCTAATCAACAGAGATACAAACAGAGATAAATGAAGGCTGCGTGCCGCTTTCAACACACGCTGACCCGGCAACGAGTCTGGAGGTGGTTTCCATGGCAACGCCAGCGTTCCATCAGCCGTTGCTGCTAAAGGCCACCGAGTTTGTTCCTCCGGGGAAATAACGTTAACAAACACATAACGAATGAAGCGCAGGTGGCGACCCCTGCATGTGAGGAGAGACACAGGTGGAGCTGTTCTCAGATCAGTGACGACACAATTGTCTACACGCTAATGTTCCAGGACCCTTTTATGAAGTGCGTCAGCCCCTGGGTTACCAGCACAAAGACTCGCCTTTAACAAATTGGGCCGTTTCAGCCAAGAACTCCACAGGAAGTCAATTAATCAGACCGAATTCAGCAGAGAAAAAAAAGCCATCTAACAAAAGGTCTGCCGGGGTAAATCTGAGTTCGGAATTGTGCCATATTGTGGGTGACTAACTGACCTTGAAAGGAAAAAGATGGAGAAACGCAATGAATTTGCACATTATCATCACTGTTCATTAAATTTATGCATGGAATAAATTTAGAACTGGAGAACGGTACATAACTACTAGGAAATTAGGCAGCGAAAAACTGGTAAAACTGGTTTGTTAAAACTTTTAATGAGTTACAGGAATAGTTTGCCTGAATTCTGTCATCATTTAATCATCTTAATGTCATTTCGTCCATTAAACAAATACAGCTCATTAAATCTGCAGCAGATTTGCTTATTTTGCGTTGCTTCTGCATCCTTTTTGGAGTTTGAAGACTCAAAAAACTGCTTAGGCTCCTCTATTGCAAACCGTTAATGTAAGCATTAATGTAAACGTACATAAAAGTCCTCATCCCTGTCTACATTCACTGTATTGAAACATTTCATTTGAGAAAATATATCATTTAAACACAGAAACTTCAATACAACAACAAAAAAGTTTGGTTTAATTTGAAGAAATCTCACACTACTGTCCAGTCAAATGTGCTTTTCAAAGTAGTAGTAGTAGTAATAATAATAATTGTAGTAATAATAGTACATTTTTCCTCCATGTTTAAGTTTTAACTGCAAACCTTTGTTTGGCGAAACATAAAAAGGCATTATTTATTCTTAATTTACTTCATATTAAAAAACGTATTGTTGATGTTTTGTGTATTTAATGAATTGATAATGATTTAGATAATAAATCTGCAAGGCCCCTAAAACTTACTTTTTGTTACATTTTTAATAAATTGTTAAATTGTATAGGTTTCCTGATTTTAATTCATTGGAAACACGTGTCACATTGATAACATTTCTTTTAAACATTGTTTTTAAAACAAAAATGGTCCAGAAAAACTAAAACAAGGACCAAAAAATGTAATACAATTAATAATAATTTAATTTAATCAAATTGGGATAAAATTCATAGGGCTCTAAATAATGGCATTCCCCCCCCCCCCCCGTTGAATTATCACTCAAAAACGTTAAAAAGTGGCGTTAAACTCCAGCAGTGAGAAGCGAATAATAAGTCCAGAATATGTCAGGACACAGGTTTTGATGTGACAGTCAAACTGTGACATGTCAGAAACACTCGACTAGATTCACCGTCTAGAACTGGAGTGGGATTTTTAAACATATTCAGTTTGGGTGAGAGTTTGAGACAGACAGACAGGTGACATGTCTAGTCATTTTCAGAGCAGCATATAAACAACCTGACACACACACACACACACACACACACTCATGAAAGCTGAAGGAATGGAGTGAAAACAGGGATGCTGAGATGCAGAGAGAGAGTCATACGAGGATGGCAAGTGCTCCTGCTAATATTCACAGAGTATCAGAAGTATACACTAGTCTATTTTTCTCCAGAAAACAAAAAATAGGAGGAAAAATTCACAATGTCACATAATGAACAGAGACTGACTGTGACTAGGGTTAGAGATTAGTGCATATATTTCAGAGAAATATATTGTTTTTAAAATGAAATGTATTTTTTATAATGTAAATTATGTGAAAATGAATATAGACTATATATACTGAACATATAATGCAATAAAAAGCTTCTATGGATGCTGAAGGTTTTTCCACAAGTTGATATGATTCTTTCGGGTTTTCATGAAAAGTCTACATTTATGTTTAAACACCATGTAGAAGTGAATTTTGCATCTGATGACCCCTTTTAAAGGTTCTTCACAACCCTCAAGACTTATAAAGAACCATTATTTGTCTGAGTGTATCCATACTTCTGGTAAAATAACAGTGCACTTCCCTTTTTAAATTACAGTAAAGAAGCACGTGACCAAATCTGCCTCTCGCAGGTCAAACGAAAACCCAGACATCAGCATTTTACCATCCACAAACCCCCCAGAGACCAGAAACCACCGGCTGCTACGAGCCAACACAATAATAAAAAACCTGTGTGTGTGTGTGATGCATACAAGAGACAAATGTCTAATGCTGTGAGTGTATTACAATGCATGTTTAAACAGATTGATTAGTTCAGTTCAGGATTCGACAGGGACGTTAATAACTTCACTTTCCACTAAAATAAAGAAGAGACCAGGAGAATTGGTGGGGTGTCCTTGCTATTGGCAATAATCACTAATATCAATGATCAGAAACAAGCTACAAACATTAAGCATTATATTTTTGTTTGCATAAATAATCCTGCACAGTTTATATCGCCTAATTTGAGTCAAATTCAATATTGGTCTTGAGTGTCCCTCAGCTCAAAATAATCTACAGAGTATATATATATATATATTTTTTTTTTTATGCTTTAAATAGCTAAAAAGCACTGTGCGTAATTACTTTCACTATTCATTTTACGGTTTTAGAAAACGTCATTGCTGGTTATTAAGCCATATGTCCAACTCAAGGTGATATTCAGAGACTTTACAGGTATGTATCGTTTTCCAGAGTATGTGCTGCTATTGTGGCACGTTTAGAGTTCTCACCTGCTGGATGATGAAGCAGGAGCACAAAAACCAAGGAAGGACCTTACAAAAACAAGTGCCTAGCAACCAACCTTAATACCCTAGCAACCACACAGAAACCTACCAACACTCTAGCGCTCCTTATGTATTCTTCAGTAAATGTAAAGACTGAGTTTAGACTCTTCCTCTGGTAATTGGTCGTCTGAAAAGCCGTGTCTCCCGTGTTGACTGAAAGGTTTTGTCTTGTTCTCCGTCTCTAATGAAAACATAACCACTCTCTCCACACCAATAACGAGTGCTGGGAAAGAGACTGTGAGTAGAGATTCATCAGCACAAGATTGTCTTCTCTAGATAATGGTTCAGACGAGGGCACTAGTGCTGCTGACTGCACTGTATGCTCTATACTGGCTATTATCGAAACATCTTAATAAAGTCTTTACGTCTTAATACATTATAAAGGGTGGGACGCATTATAATTATTCATAATAATAATTATATGCAATAGTTTTAATTATGCACTGCTGTATATTGCCAAATGTAAAATACATAGTGTAAGAATGAAATGATCTTACAGTCTTATAATGCATCAAGTTTGGTTCCCATTGTTCATGAGAGTTTACAATGCCTTATAATGTGCATTACAAGGCTTAATTAATGCATTAAAACTACTTTTTATAATGCATTATACATAAAGACTTAAAGTAAAGTGAAGTGTTTGCCTATGATTTTATTTTTAAACTAGCATATGAAAGTATACAGAGATGAAGGTTTCAAACAGTACTATGCATGCTGAATTAACTTAGCTAATGGCATTCAGTTTTTAAGCTTTCAATGTATTAAATATTAATTTTGTGTATATTTAAAAAAAAAAAAATGATACTGAAATGAAAACGGTAGATCAAGCTTTGCACATTGCATTGTGGTCTACAGTTTTCCTAACAGTGTCCTATGGTTTGAAATTGCATATTTTGGCAAATTCAGCGCTTCATCTGAGTATTTAATGCAAAGTACTATATATATCAATGAATATTTATTAATATTCCCTATAATAGGAAAAAATATCAACAACAAGTTAAATATAAATTACAGTAAAATAAAAAGTGAGTATTTAAGATATAAAAATATAATATTGTAATGTAATAATTTTATAAATTACAAAAATATGAAAAACAACAATGATAATTATTGCATTTAGTAGAAGCATTATTAAATATTTAGATATTTTAAAATATGAAATATTTCTATTGCAATATTTTACTGTAAAATAAAAAAGACCTATAATATTATAATAATAAAAATATAATAATATTAATTATTAGTAGTAAATAATATATATATGTATATAATAATGCAATAATAATTCAATTTTTAAAAAATATAAAAAAATACTATTGCAATATTTTCCTGTAAAATGAAAAATTAATTTAAGACATGTAATGTTATAATAAAAAAATATATAATAATATTATTTAGTAGTAGTAGTAGTAAAAAAGACCTGTAAAATGGAAAAGTAGAATATGAAGACAAATATATTGATTTATTTCACTATTACAAAAATAATAATATTTTTGGCGATCTTAAATTCTCCCTTTCCAAAACCAATTAACCATCAAGCTTTTATTTCCAAGGAAAACTTCAAGAAGCCCTTAAAGCTTCTCATGTCGACAGTGCTTCATTTCCTGATTTAAATGTTATTTTGCTGAAATCATGCAGTGCTAGTATTATTAGTGTGACGCTGGTATTTCACACACAGCCGGCGGCCGCTCCGAACAGAGAGACACTGAAGGTCACTCGCCTCAGCCTTCACCAGAACTTGTGTTTCGGACACAACAGTGCTTGACATTTATAATCAGAAACATCTACAGAAAATCACTGACCTTTTTCTTGAAGCAATGCAAAGAGTTGACGGTACAAAACGCAATCAGATGCGGTCACGCTGAATTGAGTTCAGTATGCATTATAAAATATCTCAAGTTAAATAACAGAACATCAGCATCTCTGCAGGTCTGTGAGTAGCTGAAGACATTAACACAAGTGGGCAAACGAGAGGTCGCTCATTAAATAAGCGTCGGGGGTCCATTAACTCCACGCGAAGGAGCTTTAGTTAACCTAAGATTCAATAATAAACTCAATACTGATATTTGACAGACAGCTCAGAGACGCTGCTGTGCATGGCTGTGATAAGAACGTCTGTGTCCTAAAATATACTCCAGTAACCAGACAATAAAGCTCATTATACTCATCCCTTCAATCAAACACAATCATGCATCCTGCGATTCGTTTCCATTAAAAAGCAAAACGGGCCGCATTTGTCTAAAGTGTCAGAATATAAATTAGAATTGGATATTAGCATCTGTAGCGTAAAAAAAGCTGCCTCTGTGAACAGTCACCGCATCTGCATAACAATGAGACGCCGCTCGTGTTTTGATCCACCATCTTCATCATCATCATCATCACAAATTTTTTTTTTTTAATTCCAAAAATTCTCCCTCAAGGGAATTCCTGGCATACTAAGAATTCCATATTCTTGCTGTCGGAATGCAGAGTAATTTCATTTCACCATCAGAATTGGATCTGGACGTGCGTCGTCCGGCTTCAGAGTGGATTTGATAAGCAAGATGTGATTTCCCACCCGAGCGGAGCGCTAGCAGCGAAATGCCTTCGGCGATACGCAATAATCTTCTTAAAAATTGCGACTGTCTGGACTGGGAAGAATTTGATTTAGATGAAACCTTCACCTGGTTTATAAAGAGCTTCCAGAAACATGCACAACTGTCGGAGACCTTTCATGAAATATAAGCACATGTCATTAGTCCTTCAACCCTGATGATACAGTAAAACTAAAGCTCAGGGTAATCAGAAACAGAATCAATTCAATTCCCCGTTTAACATGTGTTCTCTCTGCTTAAAGGAATAGTTTTGTCAACAGAATTTTTGGGGGTACTGTTCCTTTAAATTATTTGAGCACAAAGCATAAGACGGTTTCAAATATCAATGCTGCTCTATATGAATGTGATTTTTACAAATAAGGACTTCAGAGTGTTTCTGTTTAATAAAGTTAACTCAAATGCTTACAAAACCAATCAAAGTCATATAAGCCATAATACCATTATGCAATTTTATAATTTGGTTTGTGGTTTCATGCAAAACATTGTCATGCTTGCCAGCAAGCGATGTAAACGGAAATGTATTAATAACAAATGATCAAACTGTCCATTCGAAATAAATGAATATAATGAAATCAAATATTAATTTGTGATATTTTTCCTGACAACTTGCTTTTTTTCAACTGAAAATGAAATATTGAAAACTAAAATAAATAAAAATGAAATAAACAAGTGCCTGTCACCATGTTTTCAGGCCCGTGACATACAGTAAAATGAACAACTACTGCAATCCAAGACACGCATAACTTTTAAGTTAAATACACTCTTCACTATCTTTCCTAAATTCACTGCATGCAACCTAGAGACTGCATTAATATTCTGCGCTGCCTTTCATCTGACTTCAAACGGACGCGTATCTGTGCTCAGCTCCAATCAACACACTCCTTTAACTTCCTGAAGTTTTAGTGGTTTAAGTGGTGTGTTTTTTTCCCACCATGTGCTCTTTGATTCAGAGCTCGTTCTCTCAGAGTCAGTTTTTGGAGCAGCTTCCTGTGACCTACATCCACACAATGAGCCATGCCATCATATTTTCCACACTTGTGCTGTGAAAAGAAGTCATTAAGTTCTGCGGGTTACTCCACAGCATGTAAAGAAGATCATATTCTACAATTTTGGAGCATTTCATTAGTCTACTCCGCTTCTATCAAAGTCTTCCCGCACAAACAGCAAGCAAATGTAGTTTGTAATAACTACTTTCTACCATTTTTCTGACAAAGACCTTGTCATACGTTAACGTTGATGACACAAACACATGCAAAAACAACTTCCTGTTCTATCATCTACTTGGTGAATCTGTGTGTGAGGAGCTTTAGCCTTTTATATATAACGCTTACTCATTCACCTCATCTTGACTCATTCAGAAAGGGCTAATGCAGCCGGTCCTCGTTCATACTTCACTAGTGTGCTGGGTAAACTTCTAGTGACGTAACTACATGTCAACTCCATGTCTACTAACGCTCAGATTAGACTGTTAGGGTCGGTGTAGGGTTAGTAGAATAAGTTGACATGCAAAGTTTCAGTCTTACAGGAACAAGCTCTAACTCTGTCTTTATTTACAATGTCATAATTTTAGCGAATGATCAACATCTGCGAGATTAAGGTACAAAAACTGCAAATGTGAATCTATAGTCTGCGTGGAGACTGCTCCTTTATTTAGCTCACATCTGTGTGTGGAGCCGAACAAAGCCAGATCCGCTCTCACACACCCACCGCTGCTATGATTAAACACTCCCACTCCGCATGTCTCTGTTATTCCTTCCTGTTCTTCACATCAGCACTTATTACAATGAATAAGATTATAATATTGACCGCTTGCCTTCACGTCTCCTCTGAGCTGTGATTAACGCATTTAATTGAAAACCAAGACTAGTGTGGCTGATTCAAAATATAATCCTAAATGAGCAGCACACGGGAAAGATAATAATAATAAAAAAACAGCCCCAAAATACCCTGAGGACGAAGATGAGCTCTTCTCTGATCCTTTTATAAGGAGAAACACAATAGCTCTGTTCCCTAGCATGCTGTCTACAGCCTACAAAGGCAACTGACTTCTAAGCAACGCTCAATGAACATACTAGCAATTCTAGCATTAAGTTTATGCAAAATTTATTGCATATTATATTCTATAAGATTACAGAGAACACATTAATTTTAGTTTATTAATACTAAATTACAGAGTTTGACATTAAAATGTTGCTTAACTGCAGGGTTTTTATAGCAAACTAAAACTAAAATATTTTTTGCTACTTTTAATAGAATAAAATAAAATATAAACAACTGACAAAAAATACAGAAAACGCATTTCAGCAATTTTTTCCCCTCATTTGATGCACTAAACTAACTTAAACTGAAATAAAAATAACTACTAAAAGTTATACAGGCATTTATATATTTAAAAAAATTAAAAAAAATACTAAAAATGTAACTAAAATTAAACTAAAAACTACAATCTCTAAACGATATTAAAATAACACTGCATAACGTAAAAAACAAACAAACAAACAAAAAAAACACTACAACAACACACATGCATGCAAATGTTGGGTAAAATAGTACAATATCTATATTTTTTGATACTGAATGAAATCCCACTATTTATTTGCAAATATGATGCCTTAAAATCCTGCCTATGTAGCTCCCTAGGTTTTAGAAAAGAGTGATTAGAACAAAATGAAACCCGGGCAATACTGAGGGTGATAATACCAGCCTCATCCCCCCAAACTCATATATAAGTCATGAAGAGAGCCCCTTAAGTGCCGTTTGCTTCCCTCACGTGATTTGTCGCGGATACCTGACGGTGATGGATTGGTGTGTGTGTGTTGGGGGTTTCGCGAGGAAGTATGCAGACATCAGCAACACTAAAAATCACATCAGGTTTCTCGATCCAGTTTCATCCATTTTGTTACAGCACACACGCTTACATTTCTTTAGGTCACCGGCATTTACCCACAAGAGCTTTAAAAATATGCTGTTTGCATGTGGCTAGAAAGAAGAAAACAACAAATGAAAGAGAAATAGCATTCCTTTGCTCACATTTATTATTAGCTGTTCTGCGAGGGAAATGAGTTTCTGTATCTCTGCATCCACAGCACATCAATGATAAGCTGCCGTTTGGGACTAAAGGTCTCTTTGGTGCTAACAAAGTGTTTTGGTTATTGACTAGCAGCATCAAACTGAGAATTTATCCATCTGCAGCCGTGATAATAAATCCTTAGCAAGCCAAGCGTTTGCAGGCCTGACGTTTTAAAAGAGCAGAAGGTGGAAGACTCAGATCTTCACCTACAAAAGAAATAAAAACATACATTTTCTTTTTTTTCCATTCATAGTGTGTTTGGGGTTGGGAAGATTTAATGTAAATAAGTCTTCTTTTTGCCAACAAAGGATGCATTTTTATTTGATCAAAACACTTTGATTTAAACATTTTTTTATAATAATAATAAATAAATAAATAAATTAATTAAATAAGGGTTTTTCATGTGAATATATTCTAAAATGTAATTAGTGTGATGCAAAGCTGAATTTTCAGCAACATTACTCCAGTCTTTAGAAATCATTCTATTTTTGCTTTGGAAACCATTTTATGTGTTTTTATGATTCTTTGTTGAATAAACCAAAAAACATGGATTATTTATTATATATTATTTATAATACAACATTATAATTTTTTTTTTGTCCCTTTTGGGCGATTTGATGCATCCTTGCCTATTAACTTCTTTATAAAACACACACACACAAATAAAAGGATCCGGCGTGACTACTGAAATGCTCCAAACCAGTGACTGACTGTAAAGGCGTTTCATTTTCATGAGTTTTCCCCTTTGAGCCCTTGAACATTGTTGTAGTCCATGTTATGATAATGAAGCATGACCCCATCAGTGAAGAATAATTCAAAAGCAGCAAGCACAGCAGATCTTTTAAGCAGTTATTAGCCCTGTCCTTGCCTCATACTGCTCATAATCACATGCTAATATAAAGCAAATGCCAGGGTCAACGCTTAAATAATCACCAACCCATAGGCTGACTTCAGCACACACACACACACCTCAACAGGGGCACCTGAATTCATATAACTGCGCTCTACACCATTGTTGTCAAGTGTGCTTGATGTCAGAGTTTGGTTCATTTGGTTGGTGTGTTGTTTTCTTATCTCTGAGTGTGTACTAGAGTTTGGAGAGCACACACAAATCATAATCAAAAGACTTCATCATAGAAATCTCCAATGACTAACAACACAATTACAGAACGCAGCTGTGACTCTTGCGTTAAATATCAAGCATGAAAAAGACTCAGATTACGGCATGTCAGTACAGCGCGTCTGAAATTGGGTGTAGTTTCTTGTTTAAGAACGGGGGTTGTATTTGCCATCTAATCCCATCACCCCCAAACAGGCCCAGCCCCGACGGCTTCAAACGCACATAAGCCCTTAATCTCGTCATGTGTTTCATACAGCACTACAAACTCCACGCCTGACATCGCCTCATATTGAGAGGCTAATATCACTTTCACAGCAGGATACGGAGGATATGTACGGAAGTGGCCTAAAGCATCGAGACACACACATACTGTATGCACACAGAAATCCACTATAAAGACAAATGAAATCAATCACGTTATGAAATACACTGTGCATTAAAATCAATCATTAAACGATGGAAGCTTGTTTCTTACTCATAATTCTGACAAATTTCTTGCCATCTCACAATACAGACTTTTTTCCCCCTCCTCACAATTATGTAATTAAGTGAATAATTTAAGCAATAAAGCATAGTCTCAATACAATCAGGGTTACAGCATGTCATGCAGCCGAGCAAAATCTTATTATGATAAAACAGTTGGTCACAGTTGGTTTATTTAAATGGCCAATTCTCACCATTAACAAACCGTTACCATGACTTTGTCTCAATGAACTCCTAACACCTTGCTGCTTATTAATAGTAAGATAGTTGTTAAGTTTATTTATTGTGTTGGATTATGGATATAACCATTTATTATTTATTTATCATTTTTGTAAAAAATCTCAATATCTTTAAAAGACATTAAAACGGGGAAACAGATTAATTAGAGAAACACTTCTAAAGAAAACGTCCATACTCTAAATCATTATTAAAATGATAATTTACTAATTCATTAAGCGCCAACCGTCCCGTATGAGATCCAGTCCTTACAGTCAGGGATTCCCAGAGACAGAAGGATCCTCAGTATGCGCAGACAAACATTCAGTGCATTACGCTTATGCAGCAGACCCCAAATGAACCATAATAAAATGAAAAGTGCAAAAATAGCTCCATTAACACAGTGGGGTGTCATCTGCTCTGCGTAGATCAGCTGACCTGGTGTCTGAAACACCCACAGAGCTGTCAAAATATGCTGTCCATCCCATCACAGTCAAACGATAACATCCATAACGCGTTGGTCATTTTCCACGTTGAGTAAATCAATGCTGTATAGGCACAACTAGATAAGGACAAGATTTTTTTAAATGCTTTCCAAATAGTAAAAGAACAATACAGACTCAGTATAAAAGACGGTCCCTCTTCATCACCAGAGACAGGGAGACAGAGAAAAGCCTAGAGGCCTTCAAATTCCACTGCCAGTTTTAATTACACACACAAGGGAAAGTGATTTCCATTTCTCAGCAGACAGGCATGTGCTCTTCAGCTGCAGTACAT
Source organism: Enteromius treurensis (assembly GCA_032275025.1). Taxonomy (NCBI): domain Eukaryota; kingdom Metazoa; phylum Chordata; class Actinopteri; order Cypriniformes; family Cyprinidae; genus Enteromius; species Enteromius treurensis. Next base: position 26,491,774 of record JAUCMU010000097.1, read on the forward strand.
CAGAGAGCAGCATATTAATCCATCTGTTCAACTCAAATGCATTTCATGGCGCAACTCACAATGTCTCGGTCATCATTTCAGGAGTGAATTACTGTGTTTCTAACCAGTGTCTCCAACTCAGTACTACTTTTGTGACGAGTGTAACATTACAGAAGGGCAGTACTAACACCAGCGAGACAAACATGCATGCATACAATCTGTCATTGGGGCGATATTTGTGTACCTACAGGGTCCATTTTGGTACCTTTAAAATTACAAATTAGTACTTAAAGTATACATACTTGAGCCTTATAGTTACAAAAATGTTACCTTTTTAAAAGGTACCACCCCAGTGACAGCTTCCATACCTTTATTTCTGAGAGCGTAAATAAAACAAACTATATTTATTTTTAGTCCATCAGCAGATGATTTTATGCAACTTAAAAATGAGGCCAATAGAAGCAATCAAAATCAACAAACGACGAAACTGTAATGAAGTGATGGGTTTGCTTGAGTTTTTTCTTGGCTACATTGAGTTGAAGGTAATGGTCTTTCATTCAGCAAGAATTCTCTGTTAGACACGCTGAGATGCGAGCAGCTATTGACGGATCATCAAGATGGAATGAGAGGTATAGTTGGGTGTAATCAGAATAGCAGAGGTATAAAAAGCCATGTGTCTGAATGACAGAACCTAGGAATGCCATGTAGACAGAGAAGAGAAGTGGTCCAAGAACCGAGCCCTGAGGCACCCCAGTAGTAAGATGTAGTGACTTGGACGCCTCTTCCTCTCCAAGACACCTTGAAGGACCTACTGTATCTGAGAGGGAAGGCTCAAACCACTGGAGTGCAGTTCCTGAGATGCACTTTGGCAATAGAATTGACAGGAGAATTAACCGTGTCAAAAGCAGAGCAGAGGACAAATCTAGCAAAAAAAGGATAGAAAATCTGGAATCCGCTCTTGCCAGTTGAATGTCCACTTCTGAAACAAGACTGGTTGCTATCAAGAAGGTGGTTCTGTGTGAGAAAGGCAGAGACTTGGTAGAACAAAGCTCATTCAAGTGTTTTTGCAGTGAAAAGAAGAAGGGAAACAGGTCTGTAACTCTCTAAAAAGAGATGATAGTACACTTACAACAAAAAACGGTTATAAAAGTACAAAATCCAAAATCACAAATTACACTAACTACATTTCTGATAGAGGTTACAGTCATTTTTGAGAGAGGTGTGTACTCCGTTACTTTTGTCACTAAGGCATTTAATTGAGCCATCAGAAACAATTCCAGCCTAATCAGTGACCATCTGCATCCTCTTCCCATCTCTGACTGGTAAAATTCCCACTGAGAAGTTGATTATTGGCAAATACCTGCATGTGTCTGTCACCCAAACATCCCAGCGGGACGAGAGTGAACACAGTGCATACAGATGTGTGTCTGTCTCAGCGCCAATGTGAGCAATGTTTACAGAATACTAATGCATTGTGGGAGTCCCAGCAGCACAGTCTGGACTGATGAGGGGTTAAATGAGCTGCTAATGAGCCACATCAGAGAGAGAGGGACAGAATAAAACAAAGGCATGAGGTGTGTACACATATTCAGTATTTTTCTTTTAAAAACAGCTTAGAATAGCAATTGGAAAGTGGATTAAATGCTTAGTTTGTTGATCAAACCATATAATGCAATGCAATGATGACGGAGAAATGTACAAAAGCCTAGTGAGCAGATTTGATTGTTTGTTCAAAAATGTGAATAATTATCAAGTCAAGCAAAGGGGTTTCAATACAGTTAGTGGAATTATTATGTTTACGTTATAAAAATCTGTAAAGATTTCAAAGCAAAAAGACACGTGAAGCACCAGTTGAAGGTGGACCTTTGAACAATTAAACTTAAAGGACTTTTACTCGATAACAAAAAAAAAAAGTGTATAAACGGTCTAAAATCTAAATCAGATGACAGAAGGCATGAAGTAAATTGTGTGCAAAAAAGTTCTTATGTTCATCATTTAGAGGTCCAGATACAGCTGGATTTATAGGCTTAAAACTAAATTGGGTCTATACGAACAACTCTACAAATGAGTAAAATGTTTAACCACTACATCTTACACAACAGGCCACAAAAATGCACACCTCTGATTAATAATCACTGCCGACAGAGAGAGAGAGAGAGAAAGAGAGAGAGAGAGCCAGCCAGCACTGCACATACCAACAGACACACAGCTATGAAACACATTAGGCATTCTGTAAGGAAACAGCAGATATGATCTGCTCTGGTCTCATCACATGATCTCACTGCGGCCATAACAGATCAGATCCACATCAACTTCCACCCCATCACCACTTGAACCTAATAGATACAAAATTGTACCTTTTGAAAAGGTACCGCCCCAGCGACAGCCTTTGTACCTTTATTTCTGAGAGTTTTAATAATACATGAAAATCCATAATTTACGTTCAGTCCATCAGCAGATGCTTTTATTCAAAGCGACTTACAAATGAGGCCAATGGAAGCAATCAAAATCAACAAAAGAGCAATAAAACACAAGTGCTAACAGGTCTCCGTTAGCTTAGCCTAACTGGAAAGTGAAACTGTAATAAAGTGATGGATTGGGCATTCTGTGAGGAAAACAGCTGATCTGCTCTGGTTCCATCACATGATCCCAATGCGGCCATAACAGATCAGATCAATGAGAGTCCACATCAACTTCCACCCCATCACCCACCAATTCAGCTTTAATTAGCCACAAGGGAGCTGCCCAGTGACATCTGATGATTTGTGACTTTATTACTATAAAACTGCTTTAAAACTATCTTTACTACAATCATAAAATGCTATTTAAACAGAAAAGTTGACTGTGTACAAGGCTTAACAATGCTAACAAACAATCAAAAGTTAGACTGATATAAGTCTTACAAACCTTATTGGCTGTAATTTCATATGTGGTAATGTACTGTAGGTTACCTGACTATGTCAGGAATACACATTGCAAAAATAGCAGTACGGTTGTGAAGTATTTCAAACACACCCAAGGACACGGCAGCTGCTGCGAGACCTTGACACTAAAGTCAGTGAGACAGTTCGTGTCTGACCAGAATTAATATCCAAGGACGGACAGAGACAGGACACGTTTTTCAGAGGACACGATCTGTCGCTGATCCTGTTTTCCTAATGTTAGTCATCATTCGATATGAATGTGTCTGTGCTGGTCAGGGTCTTCTGTCTGGAAATGATACTGAAGGCTTCTGTAAAGGTCACAGTTCAGAAATAAAGTAAATGAGGGTGACAAACACAAAAGGTCAGCTGATACATCATCGACACGCCCCCTTCACAGCCCCACCACAAGACACGCCCCTTCCACAAATATAATTAAAGGAACAGTCCAGGTTCATAAGTCAAGCTCTAGAGAGAATGTGACGGAAAATCATTTCAGTTTCATGGCAATAGTACAAAATCACTATTTAAAAAATATAGCCACAAAGCTTAATATTACACGTTCACATGAGACTAAAGGGATATAATCACTGTCAGGGTAAACCTTGTTGGTTTTGCAAGTTATGCACAAAAAAAAAAAAAAAGAGAGCGAGAGATTGTAAACAAAGACAAGTGCAGTAAAATAAGGGTTACATAAGTGTCTTGCTGTCATTTACTTAACATTATCTTTATATACTAAAATGTAAAAAATGTAATAATATATTTATTACAAAAAATTTGTTTTAAGGCAAGTTTAATAGTATAGCACATTTAATACACTATGATAATTCAAAGTGCTTTACATAAAAGGATATAAATTTATCATAAAATAACTACAACAAATGCATTAGAAATAGAAAAACTATAATAAAAAATATACTAAAATGGATAAAAATATAACACATAATAAATATTAAATATTAAACAAAAATACTAAATGACAAAACTGAAAACAATTATGAATTAAAATTTAAATGTAGACAAAAATATCAGAAATTAATAAATAATACAACTTTAGCTCAAAATAAAATAAAATCTGTTCAAATAAAAGGCAACACTGATTAAAAACAAAGTTTATGTATACATTTAATGTGTGTTTAAAGATCAACGTGAGCACAAAACTGTTGGAAACCCCAAATGATCATTTAAATCAAAACTTCTCAATGTAGCTTACAAAGACAATTGCTTGCAGATGTGGATTTGTCCAATACATTGTGCCAAACGGCAGTCAGAGCTCAGGGGTCATTCTATGAATCCCCTCGACCCAGTAAAATCACAAATAATGACGCAAACACACTGGAAATGCAGGACATGCTCTGAAAAGGCAAGTGATTCAGAAGCTGCATGCCTCCCACGAGAGGGTGGATGGGTCCGATTACAGGCTTCGTCTGTGTTCACATTCTCTGCCTCCACACTGAAACCAACATCTCAAATCAACATATTAGTTGATGTAACCAACAGCCAAACAGCTATTCAGTCATTGTTTTAGGCAGGTGCTGTAAGTAACGCTGCCTTTTTAAAATCTTGTCACTAAAGGAAGTGCATTGGCATGCTTCAAATTGTACTTATCTGACCGCCATCAATTCATGGCAGTGAATGAAGAGGGACCATACCAATCACAAGTGCTGTATGGAGTACCCCAAGGCTCAGTACTAGGACCCTTAATTTTCACACTTTACATGTTACCCTTGGGGACATCACCAGGAAACATGGTGTTACTGTAGCTGTCATTGTTGTGCTGATGATACTCAGCTCTGTATTTCTTCACAAACAGATTCAAACATACCAATTCGCAAAAATAAAAGGAATGTATAGTGACTAGTAATTTCTTAATGCTAAATTCGGGAAAAAACAGATGTGTGTTACTCTGCATGTAAATACTTTGTCATCAGTTAGGAACCTAGATGTGCTCTTTGATAGCAATCTTTCCTTTGTAAAACAGCATTTGTGAAACCAGATTTACACATCTGTATGACGTTTCTAAATTACAACCTATGTCCTCTGTGTCAAATTCAGAAAGGTTAAATCATGTGTTCATGACCTCAAGGTAAGATTATTGCAATGCTATCTAGCACGGTTGTTTTGCAAAATTAATAAACAGACTCCAGCTGGTCCAAAATGCAACAGCTAGTCCCCGTAGCCACCCAGATCCAGTCCGTATCCAGATCAGATGGTGGATCAGCACCCAGAGATGATCTCGACTCCACTGATACATCAGCAGAGACCTGGACATCTAGATACCCCAGAGACTGACCCCGCTCCGAAGAGAGCCGTTGGGACAAGACCACAGGAACCAGATTAGTCCCCTGCACAATCTGACTTTGCTGAAGCTTAGATTTAAACAGCTGGCTTTGTCTGAAAACAAACCATTTCTGTGTTTAATAATGTAAAGCTGCTCTGACACATTTTGCATTGCAAAAAGCTCTACATAAAAAATGGTAAAAAGAAAGATAAAGGTAAAAAGAAAATCACCAAAACCTTTACTTTATCCCATAGAGGAAACAAGCTTGCATAGTAACTGTGAGTTTTTTACAGTATTGTTGTCATTTCAGTAAATAACTGAACTCTTCTCTTCTGAAACACTCAGAAGATAAGAGACAAGCACATTTGGTCAGACACACAAACACACACTCATGCTGTTCAAAGCATTTCCACCCATCAAATGTGATGTTTCCAAGCAAACAAAAATATCATGTCAGACATTTCAGTCGCCTTGGATGAAAGAAAGAGAGACAGCACAGAGGCGTCGTTAATATTCATACAGCTGCATTCTGATGCGACACATAAATAAATAAATAATGCTGCCAGTCTTTTGATCTTTTCTGAAAAGTATTAGGCGGTGTGAATTTTACAATAATGAGATGAGCTCAGAGTGTATAATGCATGGGTGTGCATGCACTGGGGTATCAGCAACTATTCTATGTTATAATACAATACGCATAGCAACACTTACTGTATGCGGCCATGCACCATAATGTCATATTAGGATAATGACTGGAACTGCACCAAAAATGTAGGCCTCAGAGCGACTACAATATTTAGCATAAAGAAAATGAGGGCTAGTTTTAGGTTTTTGAATCCATTCAGCCGATCTCTGGCACTTTAAGCTGAAGCTTAGCACAGATCATTGAAACGGATTAGACCATTAGCATCATGCTTAAAAATGTTAAGTTAAAGTTTCAAGGGTTTTTTTTGTTGTTTTTTTTTTACAGTTTTAGGTAACTATATCAACCCTGGTTCTTGACATGTCTAGTTCATCAGAATTCTCTTTGTTTTGCTCTGGGTGTGTTTTTAAAGCATTCTGGGAGGAGACGTTTGGATTCCATTTCAATCCGATGGAAATGTTTCCTTTATTTGTCATCCAGTGCGTTCCCCAAACGGGACAGCGATGGAATGGTCTGCAGTCAGAATCAGCTGACAAGCGTTCTTTCAAAAGCACATCAGAGCGCTGGGTGCGATCGCTCGGGTCACGCTCACATCTGCTTTGACAGTTCAGCTCCCAAAGTCCCAAAAGCCCCTTTGAGGGGGGATCAGAAACAGGGGTAACCACGGTCCTTCGGGTTTGTGTGTGTATGAGCTTTGATTGACACGACTTGCTGCCAGACTGAACACACTCACAGCAGCACAGAGCTCTGACTGACAGCACAGCAGAACCAGATAGCGAAAACACACACACACACACACCTGGATGAAAGGAAGGAGCTGTGAAGTGTCGCTCCAATTTTTTTTACTACTGTCATGCTAGAGAACTGGGTCAATGCAGTTCCTCACTGCAGCAGAAAAGCAGCCAAGAAAATACATCAGCTTGAACATAAAATTGGACTTAAAGTTGGATTACCAGCTCCAAAACCAGAGTACACTGGACAACTGTACATCGATAAATCCATAAATAGTCAATAGATTTTCCTTTAGTTTGACAGCCAAGAAACACTTTTTAGGTATTACTAAATGGCATGTTGACACCTGTATGTTACAACTTATAACTGCATACTAAGTTATAAAGCTATACAGGCCTAATGGTAATATACCTGAACTGATATAAAAACCTGCTTTGTACCTACACAATAATCCATATGGAAAATAGAAACCCATGCAGTCAATCATCATTAGTGTCCATAAAATACTGATGATACAAATAATAATAATAAATCAATGCATTAAATGAAATAAAATAAAAAAAAATCACGGTGAAATTATGGTAAAATCACAGATTGTCCATCAAAAAACATGTACAGTATTTTTTGGTAAATTTACATAAGTCCTTTAACAGGCTTTTACTGTAACATTTTTGTTGCATGTTTTTTTTTTTGTTTTTGTTAAATAGATCTGCACAATTTTTTATTTTTTTAAGATTTAAGTTTATTTACTTTGAGTTATTTTGTTACTTTAGCATAAACTAAATGAATAATGATGTTTTACTGTTTTTCTCTAAAAAAAAAAAAGTTTAGAAAAAAATGTGTCTATTTTTTGTTATACTTTTTATTAGCATTTGTATCTATAGAAATTCTTCATTCGTTTATTCGATTTCAGTTTTTTAGTTCATTTTTACTAAATATTGTACAGGTTTTTACTGTAGCATGTTCTGTAAAAATGTAACTTTTTTCACAAATATACTTTTTTTTTTTTTACTTTTGAATACAAGAAATCAGGTTTTTTTTTTGTTTTTTTTAAACAAGCAACATGAAAAGGGACACAGTTTTAAAGAATGAGGCCATTTAGTTTTAGCTAAAAACCAGGACACAAGCCTCAAATATCCCTAGTAACGGATCTCCTGTCATGTAACGTCCCACAGCACGGACCCAAAATAGCAAGTAACTGCCAATAATAATGTGAGGAGAAACTCAATACGACCTTAAACACGACTCATTACCAGTCACCGTCCTTTTCAGATGTCAAATGACATTGTCCTGAACTAAACTCAGCCCGAGTGTGAAAATGAAGATAATGGAGGAGGACTATTTGCTGGTTTTACAAACTGAGCTGAAAATGTCCAGCTGTCAAGATCACTCAAAGGCTCTTTGAAAGAAAACCTCTTTCATGTCATGTCAGACTGAAGAAGTTTTTGGAAAAACTGAAATCAATCTTCTCCGAGAGCTCCAGCAGAGAAGCAGAGTATAGAGGAGAACAGAGAATCCGGATTGATAAATAAAGGGTTCACACACACACACACGGTCTCCCAGAGGTGTCTTACAGCTCAGTGCTATTAATCAGATAACAGGATTGCTCATGTTCTCAAAGAGCTCTATCCATTCTGATATTATTGATATTTTAAAACAGCAAAAGGCACTGAAGAAGGCTTTTATCATTGCAAATGGGATTTTGTGTTTTTTAAATAAAGGTGTGTACTATATGACTGATAAACACTGAACTGGTCAAGAACATGAGCTGGTCTTATTTAATTTTACTACTAAACAAAGAAATCAAGAATTTAGAAAACATCCTAAAAATCAGATGTCTGATTGTATTTATTTTTTACAGAGAAAAACAAAATTGCAATTAAATTAAACAGAAAACTTTTGAATTTTGGAGGGAAAAACACCACCAATTTAAAGCTGCATTGTTTTTATTCTTAAATCTTTGTTCGTTTTTGGCCCGCGAACACACACTTCAAAAGAGACTAGCAGCAAAAACAGCCTGTGTGAGGATGAGGAAGGATCACAAACATTTTAAGTATGGCTGAGTTTGATGCAAGAAACTACAACAACAATAAACTCAAACGCTTAGGACAAATGAGGTCACAGTGTGAGACGGGACTGTAGATGTCAGGTCTGCTCTCAGTCAGAGATTTACTGTGCTAAAGTGTCACCTTGGCCACCCCGTGCAGACAGCGTGTGTTCGGCAATCTGACAGGTGCTGTGTGTGTGTGTCGACGTGTGAGTGTGTGTGTGTGTGTGTGTGTGTGTTTCATACCTGCTCTGATCCAACATATGCTTAACATAAGCAAAGGCCCTACAAATCTGCACAGACCTCTTCTACAGAAGAATACTGCATATGCATATTATACAAAAACATGTGCTGCTGAAAATCACTAGTTCAAGTCTGATGGGTAGTGGGAAGAGAGACAGAGAGAGATAGAGAGATTTGTATTAACTTATAAAGCTCTGAGAATGAATTCTGAAAACGTCTGAGGGAGAGGCAGAAAGAAATAATAACGTGATTGTGAATATTACTTTGACTTTTAGATTAAAGAAACATTTGTTATCAATCATTAACAGTATTACAGTACTTATTAATGTAGGTCAGTAATTATTTATATGAAGTCTACTTACTATATTAACCTTACTTCAAGAGGAATAAATACTACATATGAGGATCATCCACTTTGTTTGTTTTTGTTTCCTTTTTTTCCAGTTCCTATGGTTTTTGAGACTGGTTATCTGTCACCTATGGTCTCGATACCGAGGTATTACATTCTGAAATAGCATCGTTATCAGCAGCCTTTAAAGCAAAATGGATCCAGTAAAGAAATGCGAGAGGAATAAAACAGGATGTGAGAGATGGAGCGACAAAAGCAGAAAGAGCAGACTCAGCGTGTAATAAAGTGAGAGATTTAAAGGAGAAGACAGCAAACATGGAGAGGGGGATTTCTTCAGGGACCGCCCGCCTGTGCGAGAGGAAGATTAATAGTCTGGAGACAAAACAAAACATGGTGCGAGAGAGAAAACATATGTGTTTTGTTCACACATGTCCTGGGGTGTAATATTAGACTTTCTTACAGCCTCATAAAATCATATCAGCCCTCTTAAAACATGCTTTTAAATAACCAGCACACTCCATCTCACTACGAACTTATTCATACCATCAGACACATTCAAGAGCCACTATTAAAGCTGCTAACATGACCTGCATGTATGGTTGTACAGCTTATTATTAACTTCTTTAGCATTGTGATGTTTCTGACTGTGTGCAAATAAGAAGAACATGCACATAAACTTGTTTTGGAGCTTGTGTCACTGTGACAAAGCAACACAAAAATTAATGGCTGAACACCTAAAAACCATCAAGGATGTGTAAATGAGGACAGAAGTGTCTATTCAACTCAACTGCAGATGAACAAAAACACATTCACCTCACTGAAGGTCTGTGTCGGAGGAGCAAACAATAACCCTCCAGAAACTAGTAGTGTTCTAGGGAACTAAAAGAAACGTCAGAGAAAACACCACCAAATTAGTAGGTACACAAGAGAATAACACGGCATTAAATAGCCGGTGTAGATCCACACTGGACTGAGACAGGATGATAATTTGGACGTCCTCTGAAAGGCCTTTTAAAGCAGACGGTGTCTGAACTGTGTCTGCCCCCCGCAGGGCTGGAGAGCATGTCACCAATCGGTCAGGACGATGTGAGGGCACCACATCCCTGCCACCAATTCAATCATGCATGAGCCAAAATCCATCTTTCTATTCATCCATCCATCCCAGCTTCCCATGGGAGCACCTCTAACAGAGCTCACCCTCCTCCCTCCTAAGGCTCCCAATCTTCCTCTCAACCCTCATTTCAATTTCTGGCCCTGGAGCGCCAGCCTTTAGAATTCAAAGCATTTTATAGAAATAGTTCAACCAAAATTCATTAACTCACTGTCATGTTGTCAGAACACAAATAGAGGTATTTTGAATTATGACACTGCAAATCAATCACATTGCCAAGCTTTAAATTGCACAAAAAAGGATGATAAAAATATTGCATCCTACTACTATGATTTTTACAGTTTGTATGGTTTGTGTTTGAAAAGACATAGGGTGAGTAAATGAAAAACAAACTGGTGAACTATTACTTTAATTGGAAACATTTGCTAAATGTTCAAAGCACATGAAAATACTAGACTTTTGAGAACTGGACCAAAAACAGCACAACTGAGCTCTATGTGAGCATATTCACAACAATCAGCACGACTTCAGCTCAGAGCTGTAGTCAAGTCCAGCTTTGTTGAGTCCAAGACCAATACAATACCACACTAGTCGAGTTCAAGTCAAGACAGAGTCCAAATAAGAGAAAAAATATCCTCTTTAAGTCCACATACCGAAGTATAGATAATGTATGTGATGCGAGAGACAGCATATTTCCTATTCTAAAAATATCGTTTGCTTGCCTTGTAAAGCACTTTACAATGCAATTATTGATCAGATTAACAATTTTATTCAAGTTATAATACTTAGAAATTAGAAAACAAATTTGATGGTGATGCATTTTCATATGAGATTTGAGAAAACTTTTAGTGTAACTATATAAACTTGAGATACCTTAAATATTTCATTTTAAAAAGCAGCTCTAAAACAAAAGTGTGAATCATTTTTCATTTGGTGCATGAATTATAATAAATGAACAAATGCAATAAGATTAATCAGTTAATTATACAGTTAATTAGGCAGTGATGTCTTGTTTTGTCATGCTATGGTTCATTCCTGGAAAAACTACATAATACTTACTTTCACTCTATTAAGAGAGTCCAGTTAAGCACAACTAGATTTACTAGTTGCTGCCCTACATGAGAAAAGAGCACACGTGTGCAGGTCAAGGTCACTTTAACCACGCCTTCACACCTTCAGAACGATCACTGAGGTCAGTAACAGGAACAAGACAATCTGCAGCGCTACTATTGATTTTCAATGAGGCCGCATTAAGTGAATCCTGCGCTGTCCCACATAGAGTCTGCAGCAGCAGCAGCAGCGGTGAATATGGGTTGAGGTCACTCACTGCGTCTGAATTTAGCTGCTGTCAAACACAATGCAGACAAGATGCATGCATCAAACCGACAGTTCAGGAAACGCTCTCTATTCTGCATGTTATGAGGATTCACATGATTGATGTGTTTGGACTCGACTAGACCTTGAACAGCAAATGAATACAGGAACAACCGGGTGAAATACTACAGAGAGTCAACCAATCATTAACTGCATACACCTTCCTCATTAAATATTCATGAGCTTAGTACAGAAACTTTCACACAGTGGGTTTAGTTTCAGCTTTCGGTTAAAAATGCATGCAAACCATTACACAGACACCATCTGACCATCTATAAACAATCCTGATTATACTTGCACAATTACTTAACGTCATAAATATGCAACATCAAGAATGTCAGCTCAGGGTTTACAGATCTCAAACCTAAAAACCCAAGATTAATTGCTAATGAAGGATAAAAGTATTAACAGAGTGGCATATGGAACAAGGTAATGCAATACTACATTAATCAAGGGTTAAAATGACTGAATGGCCAAAAAAAAAAAAGAACAGTGAAATATAGAGCAAGACAATGCAAAAGTATATAAAATCAAGGTTTGAAAAAAATACTAAACGGCCTAAAAAACCAAGTATGGATCCAACTGGTTGTATAATATAAAGACTATGAGAGGCCCTTGAAATCATTCTGCACACAGAAACCATATTTTCAACCAGCAAAACGCACCTTTCCGAAGCCTCCTGCTTCACATCCATTAAGTCCTTCGTAGAGAGAATGATGCCGTTTACACAGAACGGTGGATGGCACCGTCATGCTGCCGTTTCTATTAGTCGTGGTGGAGGATCCCAGGTTCATCCCGCCCAGTGCTTCTGAAGCTAGCGCTCGCTCCTCTGGCTTCGCTCTGTCGGGGTGCCCGGGTCCAGCCGGAGACTCGGGTTCACCGCTACTCATCTCCGGCGTGGGTGAACCGTGCTGAGGTGGTTCGGGGGGGTCTGGCCTAGTGCATAAGTCGTACATTACTCTGTTTATGAACGCAAAGACGTTTTTCAGGGATCCTCGAGAAGGGTATGTTTGCAACTAAGGACATGGAGGAAGAACAACACTTTTTATTAATCTTCCAAGCCTTGAAGAAACGCTTCATCGAGAATCAAAAGCTCTTCTGTTCCAGCTTGTCAATGCACAGCAATAAGTCGTTTATCAATGACCCAAAACAATTCATTAATGCAAGTGAAAACGCAAAAAAATCAGCGCAGCTGTTGCAAATTCTTAAAGAGACATCACCAAGCTCAATCACCTCAAATCAACATCGCTCTCAAAACAACTCCATTATATAAAACACAAATATGTCAATGTTTTGTAAAAAAAAAAAAAAATGCATTTCCAGTACAAAATGAAATCCTAGATCGTGAGACGAAGCTCTGATGCCGTTTAGTCCCAGCGTGTTGCCATCATCCATATATTGCTGGACATCCTCCTGTCGTTGATACAAAAGAATAAAAATAGACAGCCGGTTTGTATAAAGACCAGTTTGAAGCCAACGCAGAAGGTGACGTCTTATTTTCTAACAGGTCTCTTAATTTCCTCACTCTCCACCGACTGGATTTGCACTCGGCTCATTGCGCCGTCCTCTCATCCTTATCTCCTCAGCTCATGAAAGAGCGATCCTGGTTTTTTTCAGTGATGCTTCAGCGGTCATGCTGGATCTCAGTGCTTTGCCTAAATGTGTGTTTGGTAAGATAACAACATTAAGATGAAGAGGAGGAGAGCGTGTGGCTGAGCGAGTGAGCAAGCAAGGGAGGGAGAGAGAGAGAGAGAGAGAGAGAGAGAGAGAGAAGGGGGGGGTGGGTCCTCCAATCACATTCAAGCAGGTTCTGGGAGGGAGCCAATCCCGGTGGCGGAGCAAGATGGTTTCCATGGAGATGACGCTGGAATGATGTTGCTCTATTGATCGTCAAAGAGGCAGCGCTGCTCGACGGAAAGGACCAAAGGACGGCCACACGCGCTTTCTCCAATATTAGCATTGAGAGACAATGGCAGCGATGACGTACAGTGTCTGGAATGTGGAATTAAACAGGAGAGTGCGGAAATATAGAAATACACAACCACAATGCATTATTACTAGGGATTCTGTCACTGAAATCAACACTGACTCTGCTTACTCTATTAATGCATGCTGTTGGTCTTACAGTGAACAACTTATCAGGTGCAAGTCTTCAAAATCTTAAAATTAAGAGTGAGAAAAGACTGATGTCAGTATTAGTTAAAGTTTACCAATGCTCATCTGTTCAGTCATTGGTAGTTGATATTCTGCTGCTGTAGGTAATGACACCTCTAATATCTTGCCAATAATTAAAATGGGAACAATTTACAATAAGGTTACATCAGTTAACATGAAATACTATTAAAATGTAAGGCATTTAGTAATCTTAATTAATGGTCATTTAATTATACATTATTAAAATTCAAAGTTGTTAATGTTAGTTGATGGACATGAACTGAAAATAATGTGTTATAACTTATGATCAAAGAATAACAAACACTGTATAAAATGTAACCAATCAATATCAATAACCAATGACAACTAACGGGACCTTATTGTAAAGTGTTACTATCTAGTAAAGGTTACAGTCATTAACTAAAACTAAAATTAAAATCATTTTTGTTACTTGAATAAAAGAAATATTATATAGGCTATATATAGTCAAACCAACAATTATTCAGACTTTTTTCCAACTAGTTGGTGCAGGACACTATAGTTGATTCAGGACAGCACAATAAAGTAAACTGTGATATATTACACCCAAAAAGTCTTCATCCAATAGACTACCAGAGAAATTGCTTCAAGTTTGGACCCAAACATTATTCAGACACATTGACATTTGCTTAACCCGTTTAAACCCAAATTGACCCCACACAGAAACATCCAAATGTGGGGTGGAAGGACGTTTTTTGGAAAAATAAACAAATACGGAAACAGTAAGTGACAACACAAAACAAAATAGCAAAAATGTAATTATTATGACTAAAATTAAAAATTAAAACAGAATATCTAAAAATGAGGTATGTTTTAAAACATGAATAACGATAATTATAATTACGGAAGTCATGTAATTTGAAGACAGACAGACAGACAGACAGATACATACCCTAGTGGGGTTAAATCTAATTATCCTGCAATGCTATCCACCTCTGTGGAGTTCAACTGGCTCGCTCTCGTATGGAAAAATGCTGCGCTAATTGCCTCTCCACTGAGCAAACACACACAGAGATAGAGTATAACCCTCGCGGGGAGGAGAACCCGACTCAGGCCGATGAAAACCCCCCCGTACGTGCGTGTCTGAGGTAAAACACGCGCTCCATTAACATCTCATTAGACGTCAGGTCTTCACACAAAGAGACACAATTTCATGGGGTGGTTGCGGTGCTTGTGGCTGCCTCTTCGAATTACTACCAGTTTATATTCAGATGGATTTTACTGGTCGGGAGGAACATCTGAAAAAATACTGAGGGAATTCATTAGACGTCCCAACTGATCCCGATTTCTTTTAAGTTTTTGAAATAGATTTCTTAATTGGAAGAAGTTCAGGCGCAGAACAGCATGAAGGATGGACGCGTCCTAGTTTAGATCTTTAATGCAAAACCAAGAGCGAAAGCACTGGCAGCAGAGGATTTGCTTTTCTTTCCAATCTATAAAAGATTTATCCTCAGAGTCTTGGCTTAAGCAGGGAGGCAAATGAGATCAGCAGTGAATGTTTGCCAAATGGTCTAAATAAGCTGACTCACGCACCATACAGAGAGATACAAATATAAAGACATGTTATGTATCCAACGTTTTCCCACATAATTACATTGCACTGACATAAGGCAATATACTAGATCGCACATCTCAACTGATTGATAGCACGCATCACCACACAATGTATATTATCGTCCAGCTCTAATCTCATTAATATGACTATAAGGCATGATGATAATGGACTTTATAAAACACTGACACCTTCGGTAAAGGTGCTGTATTGTGAAAAGCATTATATAAATAAGATTGACTCAACTTACTGGTGTTCTGGACATACATGCAACAAAAATAATGAACAACTTTAAGTTTGGAGAGACCAATGAAGGAGGAGAGAAAGGAACAATTAAAATACTGTATTGCATTTAAAACAAAGTATTGAAAATGGTTTATTAAGGTTATTAATGTGTGTGTAGCTTTACATATTTTTTTCTTGATCCTTAAAACTTTACTTCAAAGACCCAATGTTACACTGGGGTGAAAAAGATGAGAAAAAACGAGGCAAAACCAAGTAACCAAAAATCTTGACAACGACCTCACAACAGAGACATGGAGTTCAGAAGCAGGTCTTCCAGACACAGTGGCTTTGTTTTCTCCAGCAGGAAACATCTTGAGACCCATGAATGCTCTGTCGTGTCTTTGTCATGTAGTGAATGTGCGTCTGCCGCCGTCACACTGCTGTTTGGGTTGATCTCAAGCTAATATCAATAATTCAGAGCTCCTCTGTGTAGCCTCGCACCAGTTTTTGGAGGGAATGTAGGGGGTGACCCAGTAATGCCAAAAACAGACCCCAGCGATTCTATGAGCTCAAAATAAAACAGAAGCAACACAACAACAATCTCTGTCACTACACTGCAGTGACAACCACTATGAATGAGGCTGGAAGTAAGGGTGGGTGAAACCGACCAAATAAACTGATAACAAAACGTAGACTTGTGTTGGTGAATTGGCTCCAAATCTATTTATGAATATTTAATCAAATGTATCATTGCGTCAAAGAGATCCGTGAAGGACAAAACAAAAAGGAATCTAATATAAATATAGAAATGAGTACTTTTATTCTGCCAGGACGCATGCAATTAATTGAAAGTGTCAGTAGAGGCATTTACAATGTCTTCCTATTCATCAAATAATCTTGAAATATAAAATGGACAAAAATATGAATCATGGGACACTGAAGACTGGGATATGAGAACGACGCTGCAAATTCAGCTTTAAATCGCAGGAATAAATTCGATTTGACCATATATTCATATAGACAAACTGTAATCTTTTTTCAACATTTTTTTTTTATCAATCAAAGTAATGCAGCCTTAGTGAGAAGAAAATTCTTCTTTCCAAAATATTTTAAAACCCCTACCAAACATTCGAATGGTAGAGTATAATTCTTAAAAATAAACACACACCACACACATGTCAGTGGCTTCTTATATCCCACCAGCTGCACTGCATACCTACAATACCATAGTATACTCAAAGCTATTTAAAGTCTTTCTTAAACAGATCAGATTATAATAACCTAATGCTGTCTGCGATATTAATCCTGCTGCTGTTTCGAAACAAATACATGTTCATACACAAGATGCTAAAGGCAAGAGCACACTGCTGAACTGACATGAATTGGTATTTGCTCCGATCCGGTCATTCACACTGAGATTCACAGCAGAAGCAGAATACAGCATGCATACTTGGGCACAATTGCATATTGAAAATATTAAAGCATGCACAATTATATATGCATGCATCTTTTATGAAAATATGAAATATTTAAAAGTGCTAAAAGCAATGCACAAAACCTGACCGTTCATTTTCATGAACCGCATTTCATTTTAGATCTTACGTCAATAATTTGATCATTGTTTGCAAACAAAAATGCATACAATTCTGATGCTGAATTAAACATTCAACATTGCTACTTCACATGCTCTTTCTCTAAACAGTAGGAAGAGTACAATTAGAGACATCAGTGACCAAAAAATGACCTAATTAAGCATCAACTGTCTCCTGTAATGTGATTTACTTGTGTGGCTGCGTCTTTCAGTTTCTCTGACAGTCTCAAATTAAATGAAATGTCGTTCACCTAATCCCTCACTTCCACAAACACAGACACGAATCCACACATTATCCTAATGAATTCATTAGCTGCCGAACATGTTTAATGCAAAAAGTGGCAAATGAAGTCGCCTACATATTTAATACAAACATTGGTGCTCTGATCCGGGAAAAGCCTTGTAATAAAGCTTAAAGACCTTAGAGTGATACCACAAAGCTTTTCTGGCTTTAGTTTTCATAAGATCCCAGTCTACTGTTACCGTTTCACCTCACTGGAGCCATAGCAGTTTGCAGAAAGGTCAGTGGACAACACGGTTAACATGGATTTGCACTTCCTACAAGTTCAGGAACCAGCATCCTCCAGAGGGTATCAGATATTTATTCAATTGAAAAATTTACAGGCCAAACTCTTACAGACAATAATTCACAAACTGATGCTCTAGTAGAAGCTCTAGTAGAAGGACTGACGGATTCATAAGACTGAGCATTTGTAATCAGATGTTAAATCTCTAGACTTGAAATGTGCACATAATCATCATTATATAAGACGAAAAACAAATTGAGCTAACCAATTGTTATATAGCCTGTGGGTGAGGTAATCAAGCCAACTAAGGATTAGATTAGAAAAAGAATTTGTGCTTTCATTGAACCAAGATCCTTAAATCCAGAGCTTAAACATCAGTGACTGCTCAGTGTCCAAAGTTTCAACTTTTACCCACTATCCGTTTCTCTCCAAGCACAGGGCACACGAAAGCATCAATTCTGAAGACAGAGCAGCACAGTTTAGTCTGCGGCTTCACAGTGGCAGTAGACTGTTATTCTCTGTACTTCTGAATTATTCATAGCACCAGCAGACCACATCCACTCGCTCTCTCCTCATGGTTTGCTTTAGACAATAAAAATAGATTTTAGTTATTCTCAAAATTCACTGTGGACTGAGCAAAAGCAATAGCGATGCATGCATTGCAAAGAAACTACTAATGAAAGTACTCAAACCAGTAGAGAAAGCAGCGTCACAGATAATGAACACAATGGTTTGATTTTAAAAATATGCCGATTCATTCTTTGTAAGGGGCTTTTTTACGCTGAATCTAGTTCCAGATTCTGCAAGCAAGATCCAAACTGCATCAATTAATGCTTATTTTGTTTGCAGGATGTGATAAAAATCTGTAGAAGGACACAACCACACAAGCTCTGAATAACTCACTCGCACACAAACTATTTGTGGTTCAAACATAATAATAAACAAAATCTAGAATTAAAACAGCTAGAGTCAGTCATATTAAAATAAATATATAAAATGTTTTTATATTCAGAAAAGTGACAGTAAAGATTTATTTTTTCTAAAAAATTCTGTTTCTGTTCTGTCAAATAATGAAAAAATTAAATATATAATAATTTTCACCAAATATATGAAGCAGCGCAACTGTTTTTGCCATTGATTACAATCAGAAATGTTTCTGGAGAAGCAAATCAGCATACTGGACTGATTTCTGAAGGATGTAACACTGCAGACTAACACTTCAGCCTTGATCACAGAAATCAATTACATTTTAACATACTAAAAAAATACACAACAGTAAATTTTCATAATATTTTACTTATTACTGGAGCCTTTGTGATTAGAGACTTATTTGAACTTAAATGGTAGAGAGAGAATATGTGTGAGTAATTATGGGAACAAAGATGTTTTGTCTTTCTTTAACTGTTAAATGTTATAAATATAAGGACTTCAGTGAATGTATGTGGTCCATGCATTCATGTCATCTTGCAAAATGACTTCACAAGGTTTTTGGATTCCATTTGGATCAGAATAAAACAATAAAATCTGTGTGTGTGTGTGTGTGTGTGTGTGTGTGTGTGTGAAACCAAAAAAATACTTAGTATATTTAGTTTTCAGAAATTGCAATAATTGGATTATCCAACTGGATACATTTCAAGCTTGGTTAATTAAACAAAACCCATGTTTATCCTGGAACTAAGCAAGTGAACGCAGAAAAATCTGAGTATGCAAACACATGCAAATACTGCTTTTACAATCCCTGACCTAAATGAACTGATTTGCGTTATGACAGCAGGTGAGAAAGAAATCTGAGAGCACTGCAGAAATTGCAAACCATTGTTGCATTGCATCGCACATTTCTGAACACAAAAATGCATGAAATCCAGCTTAAACACTTTTAAAAAAAACATTCAGGGGCAGCCCTGAAGAACAAAACAACAAAAATGCAGTTCTTACCAGGTCATCCATATTGTCCTCTGAACATCTGGATGGTGAGCACTTCTCCAATCCTTCATCAGATGAGCACGGCTCAGGTAAATCCTCTAGAGGATCTCCATCCTCAGTCGGAGATGAGCTGAGAGGAGAAGTTTCACAATCCTGCTTCTTTTTCTTCTTCATAGGTTGAGAAGAATCGCTTCGGGATGTCTGGGACAGCGAACGAGACCGGAACAGGGCGAGTTTTCCTTCCTTGCAGGAAACTAAGTGGTTTTGCGGAAGCAGATGCACACAACTCTTCGACCTCAGTCTGGATCGTTTCACGAAGCAGGACGTCCCACTATGGGCTTGCAGCAGGTGGCACAGGAAGTAGCTCTTCTCTAATTCCACTTCCTGCTGGAGACGCCGAAGCACAGCCACCTGGCGTCCATCTGACTGAGCAAGCAGAGTCTTTAAGAGATCCTCGAGTTTGCGAAACGCCGCACCGTTGCCGTTACATCCAGGTTTGAGACCTTGAAAAGCAAATCCACCCGAGATCTCATCCGCTAGCTGGCGATGAACTTCTTGGGTTTGCCTGAGCGTCAAGTTCTCGGTGCGTTTCAACTCCTGACTCCGCCAGCGCAGCAGATGCCGGACCTCGGCTGCACGCTCCCGGCCCAGAGCTTCCCGCTGCCTCAGCAGCTCCAGCGTCTTTTGCTGCTCGTGTCTGTAGGTCAGCTCCCTCAGAGCCCGCTCCCGCTCTTCACGGGCCTCCTCCCGTTGCCTCCGCAGCTCCAGAGAGAAGCGCCGGTGGGCCTGCTGGTTTCGGCTGCGCTCCACCTCTAACGCCGCGTGGAGTCGCTCCACGTCCCGCCACGGATCAGAGCCAGAGTCATGCTTACAGCAGCTGTGGCGCTTCTTGGAGGAGAGAATCGGGGGGTCATCAGAGTTTTCATGCATGATGCCGTTAATAGTGGACACACAGTATTAGCATGCAGGTGGGGTGAAAGTGACGATGTTATACAGCAGACAGCATGCACACACAATCCAACATGCCAACTGAAAAGAGCAGAGATGAAAGAGGACTATCAGCAGGGCGACAAAATGGTTCAGAAATGGTTCACTCTTAGTTGTATTGCAGCCAAAATCATTTAAGTTCATTTTGTCCCTCATTAATGTACACACAGCACCCCATATTGACAGAAAAACACAGAATTGTTGACATTTTTGCAGATTTATTGAAAAAGAGAAACTGAAATATCACATGGTCCTAAGTATTCAGACCCTTTGCTGAGACACTCATATATTTAACTCAGGTGCTGATCATCCTTGAGATGCTTCTACACCTTCATTTGAGTCCAGCTGTGTTTTTCTTTTTCTTTTTTAATAAATCTGCAAAAATGTCAACAATTCTGTTTTTCTGTCCATATGGGATGCTGTGTGTACATTAACGAGGAAAAAACTAACTGATTTTAGCAAGTGGGTGCAATTTAACAAAGAGTGAAACATTTAAGGGGGTCTGAATACTTTCTGTACCCTCTTTAATTATCTCCATGTTGATAAAACTAGTTCAGGAGTTCACGCTTTCCTTGGAATGAATAAAGTGAATTTGGCATGCTGTCTGGGGAGCGAGCCGGGAGAACGGCGAACTCCGAACCCTAATGGGAAGAACCCTAGTGTGGGCAAGAGTTCGGCGTTCGGCTCGTTCACCGTCTGCCCCCCGGAAGGCGTGAATATCTATGAAACGGCGGAGAAGGGGAGGAGGAGGGATGCACAAAAGCGAGATGCTGGGGAATGAGAGCTGGGAGAATTTATAGTGAAGGTTAGTGGTTTGATTGGGCGCGATGTGAAATGGGATAATTAGGTTAAACGGCGGCCAGCTGTGCGCAATTCCGCGTTCAGCGAATCTCTCGAAACGAAGTTTTTATCAAAACTATCCCTAAAATTAAAACATTAAATGGAGGCATCCAGGTTGTATCTAAAGAGCAGAATATCAGTGACTTGGACTTTTTTAAGCTGAGCTGAGCTTGAAACCATCCAGAAAACCCCAGCATCATGGTGACTAACTTTGAAAGGAAATGCAAAATAGCGCTTGTTTGTACAATTTCAAAACAAATGGTGGTAGTGTGGCTTGCAATAATATCAGTTTCTGATACCAGAGATCTTTTTAACTAGTCAAAGACTAGTTTGTTGTTTTTGTTTAGTATGATCAGACAAAGGATCGGGTGGGTTTGATATAAGTGGTGTGTGTGTTAGTTAGGGTCACCCATCCTGCTTTCCCTCCTCATCACTTCACTGAGCACGTGAAGGAGACCGGCTCCCCATGCAAGTAGAGAATGAGAGCAATTTGACTTGGCATGTGTGTTTAAATGTGTATTTGAGCTTGAAGTCGTAAAGATATTGTCTTTGGAGATCTGGAGCGACAAGCCTTTCTGTGCTACAGTGTCCGTTCTGGCCATATATCATTGAGCTGACCTCTGCACTCTACCACCGGCTGACTTCACTATTGCCTGGCAACCAAATGACATTATAGCCTTCTCCACCAATCAGAGTTTTGCTCCGAGTCAGAATGAAAGCAGACCCAGTGTGCATGACAGGTAGCAGCACTCAATAATGCTAATAAACCCAACCAGTCACTGAGCGGGAATAATAACTGTAGCTGCTGCTTGTCTTTGTGTTAGGAAGATGCTTTGGAGCTCAATTTGCCTTAGATTACATATAGATGTAAAAAGGTGCCTTTGAAATGAATGGCAATGTTAAATAATGCAAAACTGAAGAGGGCTCTTCACAAATGACCATCGCAGCCCATGTATTGATCCGTTCACTGCAGTGTGTTCCAGTCAGTGCTACAGCGTACAGAGATGCTGCATCTGTCATGTGAGAGGGCTTTGGAGGATTTTTAATCTGAAATGTGATGCATTATTGCATCATGCAAATTAAAAGTCATGCAGTTTTAGTAACACGCTTCGCTTTATTTCAAGAAAAGTAATGCTATGCTGGGTTTGCCAAAGATCTTTGATTTATTTTTAAGCGATATCTTTAAAACGATTCCTGGACATAATTATTTGTTAGCAGCGACTGTACTATTTTCTATTCGTGATTATTTTTGCATGCTCTATACAGTGCAAAAACAACAATATACAAGGGATTGAAACAATACTTGATATTGATAAATTGATATTGTACCAGCTGTATGATTAAAATTACATAAACACACACATTAACACACTTACTTTACACATGTTTGTGTGTTTGTTTTTTTAAATAGAGTATTGTGCCTTATATATAAGTGCTGTCAAACTATTTGTCACAATTGATATATATATATACATATATGGTTGTGTGTTTGCTGTATATATTTATTATGTATAAAGGCTATAAATTTAAACACATGCATGTAAATACTTAAGAAACATTTATATAACAGAGTATATTATATATAATATAAAATATAAGAATATAAATGTATATGCATGTGAATATATGCTGTATGTGGGTATATGTATGTGCATAATAATATACATGTTACATTAATATATATATATATATATATATATATATGTATATGTATATATGAAGTATCGAGAATTATATTCAAGTATTTGTTCTCTTTTTATTAAAACTGCCATGCGAATATTGCACAATAATGTTTAGCTTATTTTTAGGGCAACACATAATGACTTTTTTTGTTAAAGCAAAATATAATTCTGGGTGTGGGAGTGGGTTCGGTTGTGTATTGGAGCAGGATCTTAGAAACTCTATGTGGATTAGTTCAATTTGTGGTGGCTATTGTTCAAGAAACGGGGGAGGAGAGAGTTAATTAGGATTGTTAATCCTTCTGTTATTACAACGATGTCTTAACCCTCATTTAAACTCACACAGACACGCACACACACAGAGACCTTTGCAATTCTTTAACAATGAAGCCTTAACGATGTTTCTGCAGCCTCACTCCTCTTACCACGAGAACTCGTCTGTGTGTGTGTGTGTGAAAGTGGGTTGGGGGGGTCACAGGTAGGATTACGACAATTTTCCGACAGCCTCGAGGGGATTTGCTTTGATATGGCCTGAATCACCTGGCCTGAAGGAGATTTAATGACCACTCACACACACTTTGGCTCTCGTGACGAACCAGGTGATTCCGGCGGTATCAAAGCAAACAGACGAGATAACATCAGGAAGGCGGCAGTCCTTCCCAATGCATTTGCATCGCAGCCCAGTCAGCGCTCCTCCAAATAACGCTTGCATCGTTTCTTACGAATCCAGAAGCGCAAAAAGAGAAAAGCCGGTCCTTCCCGAGTCCGGCGGTTACTGCAAGCCTTCACGCAGATGCACAAACGCGATGTTCCTGGAACTCCCACGCTGCGTAATCTGCTCTCATCACAACTGCTGCATCACCAAACGTCCGCCGGTTCTTCGAAAGCTCCCTCTTAGCGTCAGCCACGCTTCCGCTTACGTCCTGCTCAGGGGAAAAGACAGATTGTGCCGTTAAATGCAATTTTGATCAGTTTATGACTTAGTCGCCGTTGCTATTATCTTCTTGAATGGAAGCGTTTGCTCTGCTAACCCCTAATGGGAGATTTCAGCATTAGTTTTATTGTAACGACTTGCTTTCATTTCCATCTCGCAGGTCTGGCCAGCAGAGGTTGTAGTCTACCATGTTTATGGTTTGTAGGTACTTTGAAAGCTCTTACAGTGGTATTTCAGGCATGCACAGTTGCGCGTTTGAAACAGCTGAGATTTGGCTTGCATTTGCAGTGCCAGTTGCTTGTTAAATGCTGTTGCTTTCACGTTTTTCTGTTTGGTTGGAAGACTGTAAATTGTGTTTTGAACCACCGACTCCAGCTGATCGTGCGTCACCCGGTTGGATTGCGTCTGTGTGTTTCTCTGTCAGTGTGCGTGCAAATGCATGTGCGCAGTCCAGTCCAGTTGTTGCATGCAGCCGAGACACAGATGGTCTTCAGTGATACCACATTCCAGAGCCATTGTTTAAAGAAGGCAAGCCGGGTTAGATAATTGACAGCCACAGCGTGCATGAGAGAAACCCTTCCCCCAAAGTCTGAAACGCACAGACGCACATGCACACGCATTGTTCGCAGCACGCGCCCCCTTCTCTTTCTTTATCCAGCACATCCCGCCCTCATGCTCTCTGCGCCTATGTCTCTCGCCCATTCTCTCTCTCTCTCCTCTTGTCTGCTTCAGCCTAGCAGCAGTGCTGTTGCTCGCCTCTGATTGGCCGCCGGGCGCTCTTTGTGAGCTCTCCGTGGCGTGACGTCGCGTTTGTGTGTGGGTCGGAGAGGAGTATTCACATCACGTATTCTGTTAGCTTTTTCGTTTGGAGAGGGGGGAAGGGGGGTAGAGGAAAAAGAAAGAGAGGGAGGAGGCTATAGTGCAGCAGTGATAGCGATCACACTGCCTTTAAAAAAAAATGCTTCTGTGTGTATGTGGTCGGCCATGAATTGGAGGAAGTGAGAGAGAGAGTGTGTTCGAGAGAGAGAGAGGCTGGGAGGGTGAGAGCGAAAGAGCGTACGAGAGCTAATGTAAAACAGGATTAAGAACACAAGATGGCTTCCTGAATGGACAGAGACCAGAAAGAGAGAGGGAGAAGAAAAGAAAGATAAAGAAAGACAGAGCGAGAGAGAGGTGGGGGGGACGCAGAGAGAATGCTTTGGGTCTTCTGATGGGGATAGCTCTCGCCACCGACGAGCAAGACGTGAAGGCAGCGAGGCTGAGTAGGTAAATATTTATTAGCACAGGGAAAAAAATGACGGACAGTAATGGCAGGTGGGGGGGGGGGGGGTAGACTCTGAACGGCTTCGGTTTATTAGACAGACTGGGGTCAGACGAAACTAGCTCACATTCAAATGACACACTGCTGTGTTTTAGATCATTACTGGCAGGACTGTATAAATGTGAAGGACAGGAATAGCATGTTCCATTTTATGAGCTTTGTCATAATTCTGACTCGTGTGTCTTTTTGTGTTTCACACACATTGGATGTTTTTGTATTGTCATTGATCTGCTTTTCCCCCTTTCTTTTTTTTTTCACGGTTGTCCTGGAAGTTGGAGTATTCTGAAGACATAAAACCCCCCCGGTCTGTAATCTCAAACCTGGCTAAAGAGGTGAGCTAAAAACCCTGTGTCGAGCTGTCTGTGTGTGTGTGTGTCTGTGTGCCTTGCTACAGTAGATGTTAACTCTTTGATATTCTCCTCTCATGGGTATAAATCAGGCATGGCACGATGTTTTGAGCTGCGGTTGATGATCTGTGCTTTTCACGTGACTCAACAGGCCCAAAGCGTGCCCAGATGCGGCTCGACAGCTGCGTATAGGCATCCACCTGTGTGCTGCAGGTGCGACTCGTGTTTGTGGCCTTCGTTTCTGATCCCATGCACGCCGGTGAAGATTCTTGAGCGGGGCGAAGCGATGCTAGCCTGGACTAGGCCCAGGTTTAAAGAGACCCGGGCTCTGCGCTCATTGGAAGAGATGTAGGCGTGAGCTTCTCCTGGCAAAGAGTGAGAAGAGAGGAGGAGGAGGAGGAGGTGGCCTCCCTCTCTCTCTCTCACTTACTTTCTGTTTGGCTCTATCTCGCTCGCTCGGTCTGTCAGTCTGTCTGTCTTCCTTTTTCTCTGCGCTTTGTCAAGCCCAGGAACAGAGAAAAGAGTGGTGGGGCGGGATTGCCAAAGTTTCCAGTCATCTGAGGTAAACAGAGTAAAAGTTAGTGGGTCACACGAAGGCACGCATGCGCGGTGACGCCGCTGTATTTGTGTGTCCGTGTCAGTAAGCACGTGGCGGAGTGTTTATGGACTGAAGTTAACGTAGCGTCAGAGTTAAGAGAGACTCGACGGGCCTTGAGAGCTTTAGGTGCGAACTACACTCTGCGAATATGCAGATTTACACGGAGGAGAAATCAGAAACTGGTGCGAATCAAGCAGACAATCTTTCATCAGCACCAGCGCTCCTCTTAACCCTCTCACCACAGAGCGGCAGGTCACTGTTTATATATCTACGCTTTGTCATTCAGCAGACCATTTTGTTCAAAGCAATTAAAAACTGTGGACAGTACAAGCTGTCAAAATCAACAAAAGAGCAAACGCTATGACAAGTATCGTTTAGTACACGCCTTAGTATATATATATATAGTATAGTTCTGGCAAATGATCAATTGCGATTAATCGCATTCACAATAAAAGTTTTGGTGTACATAATAAGTGTGAAATACAAACTCATACATGTATATATTTAAGAAAAATATGCTGTTTCTATATTTTATGTATTTGTGTGTGTATTTATATAAACATAATAAATAAACAGTACACATAGTACACAGTATGTAAACAAAAGCTTTCATTTTGGAAGCAATTAATCAAGATCATTTGACAGCACTAATATATATATATATATATAAATATATAACAAGCAGATAGAGTAGATCAAGAACAGAGGAAGATAGTGTTCGAGGGTCAAGTGTTTTTTTTTTTATAAAAAAGAAAACTAATAAATAAAATAGAATTAGAACAGAGAGTGCTGAGTTAATAAGAGATGTTTTTTTATCTGATTTGTTATGAATCAAGAGTGCGTAATCATGCCAGATCATCTCTGACCCACTCGTGTGTTCAAATGTATCATCACAAGTTCCATACACCTACACGCACTCGCAAGGTCTTACATAACCTCACTCGCACGCATGGGTTTGTCTTACTTGTCTTACTGGTGTCATAATTTTGTTTGCGGATTACCAGTCGGCCAACGCGCCCCTCGCCTGTCGCGCTCCGCTGTCGCTCGGCCGCAAATTGCCAGTTTGTCATGAGAAGACGGCTCGCATCGATGCTCATTTGCTCTCAAAATACTTTGGATTTGGATGACGGTGGACCGTTATTGTCAAGGCATTTTGCTGTGATGCAACTCGTGCGCTGACGTAAACGTTGTGTTGTTATATCATTACTCAGCCCTACTCAGAAATTGTTGAGCGGTACGGACAAAATAAAGATCACTTGAGGCTCTCTGAAGAGGTGTTGTTTCTGTGCAGTGTTTCTTTCCTTTGGCTTGGCTTCCGATTGACGTAATGTGTCGGGGATAACCAAAACATGAAAGCGCTCTGCGATTGACTATAAAAGCTGACGCTGCTCTACTGTAAGTGTTTGATCTGTGGGGTGAATGTATATCATCACCCCTTTTATTCGCATAATGGGCTCTGAAAGTTGCATGGGAGGCAGCACCACATTAAAGAGCTCATGGAAAGTCTGTAGTAATGGCTCCTTTGGAGGAATCCCCTGGCGTGACGGGAAGGGGTTAACGGTGACCTAGATTTTGCGGCAACAGTGAGTGGCAGATGACATCACGGCTGTAATTATAGTTCAGACCCGCCCATGAGGCCGCTCATGTGACGAGCTGTTTGTGTGCATGTAGTATTTGTGAATGCGTGCTGCTGAGGGGAAATGGTTTGCCGGCGCTTAAAGTTAATTTGAAAGACAGGAAGCCGCTTGTTTTCATTTCTGAAATCATGCTTGCGATGGAATCCACTCTGAAATAAACCGGTTGTTTTCTACACGTCACCGAAAGCTAACGGAGACTGCACTATTGAGAAAACGGGATGTTAAAAACGGGATGTCTGTGTGTAAACTATTTTAATTAGCTGATGCGTTGTCATCCCTCGCACACATGACCTGAAAACACACACACACACACACACAAGCTATACTCAAAGCAAAGTTTGCGCAACATTAGAGCTGTTTTTTTCCCTGTCTATCCACCCAACCAAACATACCAAAGTCCAGTGAGTGATCTGAAGAGCATTTTGTTGTAAAATGTATATACCACCAGCTTAGAAGGTCATACTGGGACTTTGTTTTTGTTGTAAGACAGGCTAGTTTAATGATAAAATCATAACAAACATGTACACTGATGTTGTCTACTAATGTCTACACATGGTTTGGGGGCAAACATGCAAAGATTGTCCATTTAAGGTAGTGATTTTTAAGTAAACAGTTCAACCAGTTTAACCTCAACCTACGAAAGTTAAATTGGCTTGTTTAGAAGAACAGATATCTTATTCATGAATCAAACATGCAGTATAACAACATCAGTCAGGAAAGCAAAAACTAAATCATAAAGATAATGTTACGAAACATGCACACAAAAAAAACCCTTTAGCATTGTCATATATTAGCTGTGCCAGGTGCGCAAACAAACAAAAATATAAAATAACAAGTGTTTTTTTTCAGGGTATCAGCCAACAAATGGCTTGCTTATTGTGGTCTCTTCACATCAGGCTGGTAAGCCTATACCAGAAAATAATTTAACTTCCAAATAAATGACACACTTCAGCAGACCATGCATCCTGTTTTGCATTTTTAAATGTCAAGTGATCTGGTTTGTGTGTGTGCAGAAAGAGCAGATGTGTGAGAAAGGTGTTTACGTTGAACATACTGTATGTGGGATTCTTCACAAGACAGGTTAAACGTGTTCAGATGATCTTTGATCGCGACAGCTTCAACTATCCACTTTTGATCAAGTCAGGAGGTTGGAAACTGATACAGCTAGGATAAATGCTTGCAGATTCTTGTCTGTTTTTGTAAAGAAACTGCTCTGTGCTGAAACATCATGAATGCGCTGAAACCTTGCAGCTGTGCGCAGATTCTTTCAAGATAATACAGCAGCTAATGTAACTTGGGTAGTTGAAGTGGTCGCATTTGATGTTACATGTTTGATGCTAAAGTACTCCTGGTAGAAAATAGGTTACACTTGTCAACTACGGCTTTTCCCTCAATAAGTTCACTAATAATTTGCTGCTCATTGATAGTTTAGTGCAGTAATTGTTAAGTTTAGGTATTGGGTAGGAACAATGAAAGGAGTAGTTCTGCCAAACACAGAAGACAACCTTTAGAAGAAAGCTTGTAACCAGCTTGTTTTGGGTCACCATTGACTTCTATAGTCAAAATATCTTCCTTTGTGTTCAGCAGCACAGCTACCTAGACTCAAGCAACGGTGGGGATTGGGGATCAGTGACAGATAGATGCAGTGTTTGGGCAAACCTGCTTGAAAACAGGCATTCGTTTGGTGACTCCAGTGGCAGACAAATTGCATATTAGAGGAGAAGTTGGTCGTTAGGCAATATTAGTTAGAAGTGCATTGAGAAGAGAGCATTGCATGGTGGCCCAATACTGAAATACTGGTCTCTTTCCAGTGTCTTTGAACCCTGTGTATCTCAATCCAGTTTCACATGCGTTCACCTGTTTGCCCTTCACTTTGGCTTGTGGCTTTGCATCTCCAGAGGAATGCATGACTGAAATACTGCAGTTAATGAAAAATGGAAGGACCGGATGTACTGTGGCACATCAGCTGAGAATAAGTTCAATAACGGTGTGATCTCTCTCTCTGTTCATCTTACCCCTCATCCCCGGTGATTGTAATCTATAGATATATTATACATATAAAATATTCACACATGCACAGATCTCTTGCTATTTTTTGGTTTTGCTCACCATTCCTTTGATCAGTGGAAACAGTGATATTGTGAAATGTTTCAATTTAAAATAGCCATTTTTTATTTGAACATATTTTACAGTGTAATTGTTTCCTTGACTAATAAAATTCCTTAAAGGTCTTGGTGTATACATTTCTTTGAAACAATGCAACAAAAATGCATGCGTGTGTATCTAATTTGGACCGTGCATGCGTGAAAGGGAAGTGATCTGATAGCCGGAGGGCGTTTGTGCTCACTGTATCGCAACTGCATGTGAAAGAGAAGCCGAGACAAAACAGCGCATGCAGTGCTGCAGTGTACTTTGTACCATTTTCAAAGAGACTCTGGCCCTTTAAGAGCAGCTACGCCTGGCTTGAACATATGGGGAGCTAATCTTAGCCATACTCCTGAGAGAAACAAGGCTGGCAGCCAGCCACTGTGCAGAACTGGGGAGATAGTATCCTTTCTCTCTCTGCTTTTGTGTAGAAGTTGAACAGAATAGGGTTTTGGGGTTATTAGTGCCACATTTGTGCCCGGCGTAGATTGAGGTTCTTACATCTTTTGTTATTATTTCAAGGATTATTTGTCAGCCCCATAAGAGCATACAGCCGAGCTTAAGTGGGTTATGGATCAGATTTCTTCCCGTTTTGAAAGAGATCTGCATGATGTCGTCCAACTATCTCCTTCAGCACGATTGTCTTTCAATTCTTCTCTTTCAAGCCTCCATCTGCTATTTTCTGCTCTCTCGTATGCGCCTCTTCAGATTTCACCTCCGTTTTTTTCCCCTTCTCCTCCCAAACTTCTTGCACAAAGAGCACTCTTTAGGCTGTGTTATTCCTCCGTCTCATACCTCCTCCTTTCCCACCATCTTATTGAGTGATGAGGGTCGCTCCACCCTTCCCTTCCCCCTCTTTCCTTATGTCTTTTCTGCTCCGCTTCCCCCTCACTTTCTCTCTCTCTCTTCCTCTCTCTCTCTGTCTCTTTTCTTTCCCTTTGTGAGTATTTGTGGGTTAAAATGAGGAGGGGTCTCTCAGCTGAGAGGTGCGTGCTGACTTGCATGTGCCATGTGTCAGGCAAGGCCAACTAAGACAGGCTCAGACCGACATTTGCGCTCGACATCCTACACCTACCCACCTTGCCCTGAAGAAAGAAGCCTCAGGTCAGGGATGCCAAAAATATGGTAAAAAAAAAATAAAAGAAGCAGACAAGCATGGGAGGAGGGGTCGGAGAACAATAGACAGAACTAGAGAAAAGGGAATTTCAAAGATAAAAACTTGGGAATTCCAGATGGGAAAAAATGTAAAGGTAAGTCAAGAGAAGCAGAAGCGGATGTCTTGATGGTCTCAATGACCGTCTGAGCCATTCATGATCTGCCCCAGACCTACTGCACTCGCTGACCCTGAGCTCATTTGCATCGGTGTGTACGCGTGCGTTTGAGTGTGTGTGTGTGTGAGTGTGTGCACGTGTGGCCTCGCACGCAGCCGTATACATTTCTTAGAAAGCATGCTTGGTACTCTTCCGTGGTTTAGCCTCTAGTTGGGCCCCTGGTTTAGTACACACACGCTTGATCTGTGCATGTGAAAGTGTTTCGGATCTGGACTAAAGAGTTTAGTAAACAAATACAGAGAATGAAAGGGAGCAGGGCATGTGAGAGAGAGAAAGGATTGTGAGAAACAAAAAGGCAGTTGTGTTTTAAAGTAAACTTTTATTCTTGTCAATTGTTTGTGTCACACCAGACACGAATGAAGCGTTAAGCGTGAATGATTTACATGTTAAGTCAATGCAAAGACGCGATTAGACATCCTGCGGCGCGATTCGCACGAATTAAGTTAACGTTAACCAATCAGGAGCTTGCTGTAGTAGTGACGTGATTACTAGCAAGCAGAGGCAGAATTCTGAAACAATGGAGGACAAAATCATCGTCTCTGTATGATACGTCTTCGGACTTTCATAGAAACAGGAATAAAAAGGATCACTACAGAGACATCAGGAGGCAGCGGCGCGTGTCTAGCCGCGGTGAGTCTGCCCTCGCCGGAGACATGAGCACTGAGCACCCGGTGTTTCCATGGAGCTCACGGCTTTTAAATAGGCATTCTCTTTTTTAATAAACCACAGATTTGTGTTTTAAACAACTACATTCTTGCCTGAAATACTCTTAAAACGGCATTTCATGGTACAATGTTTCCCCTCCACCAATGCAGAGAGCCTGGCAGAAGCCCCTCTCATGCCACGATTTGGCATCTGTTGTACGCGCAAATGAAGCGAGTAAACTCAAAACGTTCACGCGTCTAACTACGTGCAAGTCACGTCTGGTGTGAACGGCCACTAGTATTGTTTTACCAGATAAAAATGGCTTTGAGTCAGCTGTAGTGCGTAATATTAGAAATATCGGTGTACATTTACATTTTTTCATTAATTATAATATAATAATTATAAATAATTTTAGTTTGCTCCACACAGAGATCTGATCTGATCATCATCATCAGTCTGTCTGGAACCACAAGAATCAGAACAAATGGACTTAATCCACAAGAACTGTGTCTCCAAGACGCTTCAAGAAAGTGCTGTAAGGATGAAAACTGGATGCTCACAGCAAATGTTGATTTCATTTAGTTAATCAACAAAGTCTAAAATCTATTTATGACATTATACTTGACAGCAAGCTGATTTTACAGCATTTTTACAGTGCCTAAACCTTTAACAGCGCTGTAGCTTTGCAGGTAGCTTTCTTGAAGCGTCTTGAAGTTCTTCTGGATTGAGTCTGTCTCAGTTTGTTCTGGATGATGACCAGATCAGATCACAAATCTTACTGGATTAGTACAATTGATGTCAAAATGAATGTTTGGAAACATGAACTGATATTTCCTGCTGACACGCAGAAGATAGAAATAACTGACTTAAAACCACTTTTTAGCCAATCAAAATACTACATTTTGCACAGTACTGTACTGAAAATGTATTATTAAAAAATAACTGTATGTTGCAATAATGTATTAAATCTCACCTTCCATAAATTATTTGACAGAAATGATTGCTTCACTTTGCGTGCCTGTGCATTTGCGTGTTTCCTATCAGTGTGTTCTGTTTTCTGTCGGTGGTTTTGAGTAGGTGGGGATTCGATTTTCTTTCTTACTCTCTCGCTCTCTCTCTTTTCTCTTTTTTTGTAATTGTGGGTGATTTCTGAGCTGAGAAGAGCAGCAGATGAGTCACTGATAAACCAAAAGAAGAACTCATCAACTGCTGCGGTGTCAGTCATAGTGTTTCTGAGAACTTCTCAAGTTTGAGAGTAAATAGTGTAAAACTGAGAGTTCTTCATCAAACATCAGTATTGTTTTAGATATTGCTCGTAAACCGTTGTTTAATTATTAGTCCTGTTTTCCTAAGATGTGACAATGGAAATCAAAGTCTTCTGAATCAACAGGGAAAGTAATTTTTAGATTTGACTCATTCAGGTTTTTTTGGCAGTTGATGCCAACACTGCCTCCTAAACAATCGGGTGTTAAACCTGTGCAAGTCTCGGTCTTACTAGACAAGAACAAACTCTGGGCGTGATTTATCAATATAATTTTTTTAATGAAACATTTACAAGCATTACAAACACTACATACCTATTTAGTTCCTCCACAACTAATCCTTTACATTTAACAGTATTGCAGAAAAAAAAAAGTAGCTATAAAATCACATTGGCTGCGGAAAGTATTCATACCTCCTTAAATTTGTCACTCTTTGTTATATTGCAGCCATTTGCTAAAATCATTGAAGTTACTTTTTCCCTCATTAATGTGCACACAGCACCCCATATTGACAGAAAAACACAGAATTGTTGACATTTTTGCAGATTTATTAAAAAAGAAAAACTGAA
>JAUCMU010000097.1:26525859-26545985 GCA_032275025.1 Enteromius treurensis
AGAGTTAGTACCTACAGTATAAGGAGCACTTCAGTCTAATTGGCATTACGTATAAGAAGTAACCAAGATGCTTTAAAAAACCTGCCTGCAAAGCTACAGAACTGTTCAGAGTTTTGGACACTTGTGTAAAAATGCTGTAAAATGAGGATGCCTTTCAAAAATAATGCCATAAATACATTTAATGTTTCAATGAATGAACTTCTATGAACTACTTCAAAAAAATATTTGGTAAAACAGCTTCTGTTCTGAGGTACACTTGCCCAGAGTTTTTCAGGTAGCTATCCAGGTAGGTTTCTTTCTTCATCTTGGAGACATCTTTATCACTGGTTTTGTGGTCCAGGCTCACAAACGCTATTACTGGGGTCTTTTTCCTCAGAAGACAATGCTGTCAAAGAGAAGCTATTAAAGAAATCTCATGCTGATTTCTTCTTCCCAGTAGGCAGGATCATACAAAATATCATTTTTCTGAACAGATATCAATCTATTATTGTTTGTTAAACTAAAGTTACTCTCTTTTCTTCAGCAGTAACCTCCAGTGACTCACTACAAAAGCAGGCAGGAGCCCAAAGACAGCAGATTCTCCTGATGAAAGAGTCCCAGCTGTATTTTGACTCGGCGTGTCATTTGAGAGAGTCTCCAACACCCAGACTAAAGCTCAGAAGGGCCTAATATCATAGACATATTTGGTGTGAGATCTGCAGGTATCTAGCTGTCTGTAGAGTTTAGTGCAGCTCTCACAGAACCAGACGTTTATCTCCATAAAGTCTGGATAACACTGCAGCTCATTCAGGCCAAGAGCCGCCCAAGCAGAGACTGACTGACATGTAAAGAGTCCAATCAGAATTTGCTTTGTTTTTGTAATACAATATAGATATCTACAGTATGGAAGCTGGTTTCAAAAGAACAAAAATACTAATTGTGACTTTTTATCACAATCCTGACGCTGCACGAGTTCAAATATTTTTTTGGTTGTTATTACTCAAAAGTCTCTTATCTTTATCAATCAATAAAAATGATGTCTCATGTACGGGTCAGTGTAAACTACCGTACATGTGGACTGATTCTACTTTAGGGTTTACGAAGCATCAGATTTTGCCAAACCAGGAAACAAAAATATACTACATTTCTGATAACTACACAAAAGGAAAGTCAAAATGTAATCCAGGAACTAACTTCTGCATGAAATAATAATCCTTCCTTTTCTTCTTATTTCAGTGTTGTTAAATTGCATGACCTCGTAGGAAAAAGATCTGGAGTGTTGTAGATTATTGTGAGGTTTTTCGCCAGCTGTTTGGACTGTCGTTCTGACGACACACATTCACTGCAGAGCATCCAGCACCGACACACAGATGTAATGCTACATTTCTTCAAATCTGATGAAGAAACAAACTGTATCATGACTGGCCTGAGGGTGAACACATTTTCAGCTAGTTGTACTACAATAAACTATTCCTTTAAGTATTATATGTTTCAGATTCTGTAGAATCAGCGTAACTTATTTAAATTAGCTTATGAAGTATGATAAATATAATTCTCTGATGATAAACATATTATGTTTATTGTGTATTTAAAGCACTGTAATTTATGCACCGTTGCATAATCTCATTCTTTTTTCATTCATATACATGACTGACAATTTTGCATCACATTTAGTTCATCAGTTTATGTTAAAACCTTGTTTTAATAAATGGAAGGATCAAAAATATTGGGCTGATTTTTATTTTTAAATTGTGTATTTGTGGCTGAAAGCCTTCACTCCTATAAATTAAATTTTAAATTAAATTTTAAAAAAGACATTTATTTAGATGGTAGACCTCGAACTTGGTTTTGACATCTGCATCGGCTGCAAGAACGTAGATTGTATTCATTTTAACCGTGATCCTTTTTAGGCATAAAAATGCACAAAACATGCAATTTATAAATGGATATTAATCTGATATTAAATGAAAATATTTTAAAAAGTATCTCACATTCACTATTTCTCTTCTTTTAAATAACACACACTGTGGATTAAAAACAATATATAGCTCACAATGCTGTGGAACAGAGCCGTAACGTACAATAACATTGAACATGATTAAATACAACTAGTGAGTTGTCAGTCTCTCATAACCTGTAGTATTTGCTCCATTAAGGCTGTGTTGTGTATAGATTGAAACTGCAATGGGTCAAAGGCTGGTTGGGGTAAAATGCTTCACAAACACATAATGATTATGGAAGCACGATGAAAGCCGATGAAACTGATATCGTGTCTGCGGCCACAATCTATTGATCCAGAAGAGGAGCAGGACGCGTCTTATGGCCAGAACATTAAAGTCTGTTTTTATATGCAAAATGCAAAAGTTAGGTAGTAATTATGCGAAAGCACACACCTGCAGTGCTCTGTGCAAGTTGAAACCAGAGATGCTGGGATAGCTGTGAAGGGCCGGCTTTCAGTGTTGTCTTCTTTCCTCCTCCCTTTCCCTTTTCATTCACATAAACCAGGCAGGACTAGGTGTCAGCGCATTAACATACAATGTTGTTGTCTTTTCTTTTCTGTTTTTACGTAACACGTTCTGGAGCAGCCAGGTACTTATAGACTCACAAGGTTAGTGAGATGAAAGACCTCGTGGCTCTTCAGCCGGATACACTACGCTTTTTCTCTTTTCCCAGTCAAGGTTTACCTCTGAGAGCTGGAGAATAGTCCTGTGAGCTGCAAACCATCTGAACATAAAGCAAAGTGGACCTTTGTGAGAAAAAGACTCATAGAAGGTTATACTTTTGTCGGGAAAAATCTACTTTTCTCATCTCTGTGAAGAAAACTGCTTTTCAACTAAGGTATGTTCATCATTCTCTTTATGGGGCACAACTTAAGATCATTTTACAATTAATACCTTGTATTGCTATTTTGAAACTAATGCTTTTTAAAAAAAATAATTTTCCTAATGTGCTGTGTGCAAAAAAAATATTTTAAATCAAGAACAATATTTTTTCCATTTGACTATAATACTTTTGAAAAAAGATTATTGAAATGATTGCTTTATGCGTATATAAAATGTTATATAATCTGACATTATAAAATTATATAATTTATTGAAATTATTGCTTTAATAAACATTATATATATTTTATAATAAATACATGTATTTAACTGATTAAATAAATATTTACTTATTTATTATTGTTATTTCTTATCACATAAAGTTATTTATTTAAAAGTAAAAAGAAAGTTATTTTAAATACGATTGATCTAGACTTCAGGTTCACCAGTCGCAGAAAGGACAACAGAAACAAGAAAACGATCAAAGTCAATCTTTTAACTGTGAAATTAAATCAAAATCCAGTTTGAAGTCAAAAGCAAGATGACAGTCTTCTCCGGGTTTATCTCGGGGTATTTTCGCGAGCGCCTGGGATCTGTCAGCGTGAGAAGGAGAGAGAGGGAGGGCAAACACAGGCGACACAAAAGCCAACATTATTCCCTCGTGGATCCATGCTGCATCCAGCCATGAATGGAGTATTGAAAAACATAATATTGGTGACTAGATTCATTTTCAGGCCTTCACAACCGCACCATCTTGTCTGCAGGCTCGCGTTAGAAAGTTCTCAGCAGCTACTTGGCGGCACAATCTGAGCGTCGAGGTTTTAGCTCTTCGAATACAAGGAAGTGAAAGGGAAAGAAAGGGATTTTATTCTTGGCCGGCGAGGAGGTGCTTTCTGTGGCTGTCAGATAGAGGTTTAGATTTGGATTCTATTTTCGCTGCTTTGTGCTTGTTGCAAGGTTTCTGACTTTTGAGGTGTTTGTGGACGAGAAAAATATCAAAAGAAAAGGAAAAAGTTTTCCCTTTGAGCACCTATTAAGGCCAACTGCTGTTCGTTTGGTAGATACTCTCATAGTTTTTGAAAAAGTTTTTAAACAGTTTAGATTTTAATATTTGTTTTAATCATTCTGTTGTGCTTTTCTCATTTTTATTAGTTTTTGACATTACAATTAGATTAAATCAAATCATTTTTTAAATAATTATTTCATTACGTAAATGTTTTTCAAATGTGCATTTCTGTCATTAATATTCCTTTTTAATTTATTTGAAATTTGGACTATTTTTATTTCAGTTTTAGTTATTTTAGTAAATCAAGTTAAACTTACTGAAATGACAAACATTAATTTAGGTGTTTAATAATATTGTTGTGCATTTTTGTCAATTCTATCAGTTTTTTGTTGTTTTCAAAAATGTATATTAATCTAATGTTATTTCAGTTTAAGCTATTTTAATATGTCAAGTTAAATGAGAAATACTGCCCTAGACACTAGATTAATTTTTTTCTTTTTTTTTTAACATATTTTATTTCAGTTTATTTATTTTATAACTAAACTAAATAAAATCGCTATAATAAACTAAAAATATTTTTTTATGGTTTGAGTTAACTAGGATAACCCAGGTTCTCACAGGTCTAACCAGGTAACCAGGGCTAAACTCTGACCTGCCCCCCTTCCGCACCCGAGAGGCGCCCCAGCGGTGTCATCGGTGCCTGGGCGTTCAGGACGGTCCCAGTGACAGATTCGCAGGAAGCAGCGTTTAGCCGCTGACGATGGCGACCACAGACAGAAGAAATGTCGTTTTGTGCACCCGAGGCCCGGAATGTTCACTATCTGCGCCGCGCAATATCATATTCTCCCCCGGAGCCGAGATCCTGAGCCCAATCCCACCATTTACACGCATTCCAGTGTAAGGTCAGGAGGGATTCGGGAAAAACTTAAAGAGAAAGAAATGTTATGAATTTGAATATAAGGACAAAAATGTGTTGCATGTTTAAAACTGATGATAATAAACCTACTCTGAGATCCGAGATTCGATTTCAGTGTGGTAAGAATCACTACACAGCCTCACGAAGCAATCTGTTAATCTAGGTTTAGAATCATTGGATGAAACAAACGTAAAGAAATAAAAGCTTTATAGTGTGTGTGTGTGTGTGTGTGTGTGTACGTTTGGGACCTGTAAGACTTCTAATATTTTTTTCTCTTATTCTCATTAAGAAAAACAGTAATCTTGCTAAATGCTGGTTTCTATTTTAATATAGTTTAATAATTTATTTCTGTGACGCAAAGATACATTTCCATCCATACTAATTCACTTTTTTGTTTGTAGAAAAGGCAATAATTTTTTAAAATAAAAATCTTTTTTTAACCCTAACAATATAAATCTTTGCTATCACTTCTTATCAATTTTAACACATCCTTGCAGAGTAAAAGTATTAATTTCTTTCAAAGAAATAATATAAAAATTTACAGTCCCGTTTGAACGGCAGTGTATACTGTTAGAAAATATTTCAATTTTAAATAAATTCTCTCTTTTGTAATTTTTTATTCATCAAAGAATCCTGGAAATAAAACTTAAGCAGCACAACAGTTAGCAGTGATAATAAATCAGCATATTAGAATAATTTCTGAAGAATCATGTGACACTGCAGACTTTGAATGTACACTCAATTAGAAACATCTTGAAATGCTGCTTTGATGAGCATAAGAGACTCCTTTAAAGAAAACATCAAAAATGGTTCTGATAATTCTGGTCACATAATACATTCCTGAGAGACATGGAATGAGAAAAAGTAAGCAGGACTGGATTGCGTTCATCAGAAACTGAACTTGAAAAGCTCTCGATATACATATGGCACTTTTATCCAAAGTGACTTACATTGCATACAAGGTTTACATTTACTTTGTTCAAACATATCCTAGTAATTGAACTGCAAGCGTCACGCTTTACTGTTTAAGGCACAGGAAAAAAGTGTTTAGCATTGATACTCTATGCAGAAACTGGTCGCTCACAATAAGACCTTAAATCGGGTTTATTGTTGTCTTTTGGCTGTCTGTGTACTCATAGTAGCTTGTGCTTTGAATACGTTTCTGTTTATCTGGGTCTGGGAAAACGGGTCAAACTTGGACGTACAATCAAATAAAAACATTCACATGTAAAAATACATCAAACGCATCACTCATTTGCACTACATCTCTGGAGAGCTTATTAACAGCAGGCCACACGAACGATCGGTCTGCTCTCGTATATCAATACGTGTCTGTCCTGTGGCCTGCAGGCTGAGCATTTGTTGATGTTGATGTTGTGAGTGCATGTGTGTTTTTACATAGCGTACTATGAGGAGAAACTGTCCAATCACTGACCAGCAGACTCAGTAGTAGCCTAGTTACTGTAATAACCTGGTTGTGCAGTGAAAGTTAACGATGGTAAATGTCAACCAGCACGCAGATAAACGGATCATGAGGAGTTAAAGCACTCACTGAAGGTGTCTGTTTGTGATTTAGGCATCCAGCTGGAGCTATTCTGCCATGAATGGTCAGCGCGTGTTAGACGGCCTGCGCAGATACTGGGCGTCTGCTGCCTGGATCCTCACCTGTCTGCTGGCATCCTTCCTCCTGATCGCCATCACCAGCTTTCTTCCAACCGGTGAGTCAGAGCTGCACTTAGCTTTTTAAAAAAAAAGAGATCATATTATCATATCTAGCATTATCCTCTCTTCACTGACTACCGGTTCAGTACAGGATTGATTTGAAGATTTTATTGATGGTTATTAAAGCGCTTCATAATGTTTCCGTTTGGGGGGCTCCCAAACTATTGAAAAGTCTTTGTCTTTGTTGAAAACTCATGTTTTTACATTAGCAAAGACCTCAAACGACCCGTGTATTGACCTGATAAAGGACATTTGTCATTTGTGCGTTGGTTCAAAAAGTGGTTTCGGTTTTATTATTTTTAATATTTGTATATGCTTTCTTTTACATTGTGGAGCACTTTGGGCAACAAAATTGCATGAAAGCTGGCTATACAAATAAACTGAACTACATAAGTTGAATTACCGATAGAAGAAAGATTGTACATTAAGTGTAATCAAGTCTCTTCTGCTCACCGAGTCAGTAAAAATAGTTACATTGTGAAAAAAATGATATACTTTTATTCATCAAGGATTAATCAGATGTGACAAAAACATTCTGTTTCCAATGTTACGAAATGTTACGACAGATTGCTATTTCAAATAAATGCTTTCTATTCATAACCATGAAAAATAAAATGTATGGCAGTTTCCACAAAAATACAATCAGGAATGTTTCTTGAGCAGCATCATGTGACCCTGAGGACTGGAGTAATGCTGCTGAAAATGCAATTTTGATCGCAATAAAAATCAATTACAGTAATAAAAAAAGCATTGCCGTATTTTTCGGGTCAAATAAACGCAGCCTTGGTGAGCAGAAGAAAAAATCCCAAAGAGAAAAAACTATCTCAAAATATAAATGCAGGTCCTTTAAATCACTCAATGGTCAAGACTCCTTGTCGGAACTGGACCAGAAACTTTTCATTTACCAAGATTTAACCACCACACCACACCACACCAGAAAGTATTAAATCACCATCTTTAAACATCTGCTGTAAAGGAACAATAATCAAAATCAAGGTCCACAGCCTCCAGGCTTAATAGATCCTGGTGGAACAAAACGATCAGAGTAATTCATCTGAACGTAAAGCATATAGCGGGAAATACCCTGTGAAAAGACAACTGAACTAAAGATTTAATGAGGACATGGACATCTGAGAAGAAGAGTATGTGTGTCAGAGCATTATGGGTGGTTTCCTGTTCTGTACGGGACACAACCCAACTC
Organism: Enteromius treurensis; assembly: GCA_032275025.1. Taxonomy (NCBI): domain Eukaryota; kingdom Metazoa; phylum Chordata; class Actinopteri; order Cypriniformes; family Cyprinidae; genus Enteromius; species Enteromius treurensis. The sequence goes on from JAUCMU010000097.1 coordinate 26,533,505, forward strand.
CCAGCAGATCAATGACTTTCAAAGAATCTTACAAATGATCGCCAGTGACGCAAACGCCAACAAGGATACGAGTCATATTTAAGTTATTCGATGATGCTGTTTATAATTGTGTCCATCTTTTCTCTGTGCAGAAGATATCAAACTCCAACGAAGATCAGTTTCCAGTAAGTATCATTCAAAAGTAAACGATTGCATTTCCTGTGACTTTTCATAAGCAACCGCCCAAAACGCCATAGCAACCGCATAACAACATTCTAAGACTCAGAACACCATAGCAACCATGAAGCAACATTCTAAATAACTGCAACATTGTAGCGGCAAGCAGCTTGAAAACGTGCAGTGTAAAAAAGCATGGCACTTATGGAAGCCAAATTCATTTCACAATTCAGATTATGATTTATCTTGCAATTCAGATGTTTTGTTCTCTAAATTATTCTATGAGATGTACACTCAGAATTATGAGATAAAATGACCTTCTTTATTTTTTATTTCACAGAAACAGGCTTCTATGGTCACTAACATAACAGCACATATATTTATATATATATATTTATTAAAATAAAAAAGATTTCACAAAGCTGTAAATAAAACAAAACTGCTGACATACTTTAATGGTGTTACATGCCCTTCTCGTATTTATTCTTTTTTTCCAACTGCGTGCTGTATATTAATACTAAAGTGAACGTGTGAAGCGCTATATTTAGAGCGACTAATGTTTCAGCGACATACACATTAATAAGAAGGAGGAGGAGAAGCCTGTGAATTGACCTAAATGGGATGTGTTGGAAAAAAGCCTCTTTTCTGCGGTCTTTGTCAGGAGCTGAAATCAAACACCATCGATTCACGGTTTGATACAAAAGCTTGTATAGCCACTTGCATTAGCCGTCTCAATACTGCTACAAAACACAGGACAAACAGACCCCTGTGAAAGTGTGTCTGAGGAGGGAAGGGGAGGTCAGCGCTTTGTGAAACATTCAGAACAAACACAATCAAACGTCTAGGTGAAATGTCCAGCAAAATGTAAAAAAAACAAAAACATTTATAAATCTATTTGGATTGGAACTATTATATAGTCCATACGCATTAATGACAGCAACAGTGAAGCCAAGCGAACTTACAGTACATTTGATTAATCACAGAGAAATAATGCACTCAAATGTATGTCTAATTCAGTTATTATTTGTTATTACTTATTTCTCATAGGTGTAGATTCATTAAGAGTTATGTTTTTTAATATTTGTAAAAGAATACTCTAATGCTCACAAGATTACATTGATTTATTTGATCAAAAATGCAGTCAAAAAGTAATAATGTCTTATGTTAGTGCAATTTCAATTAACAGCATTTAAGTAAAAATTCTTAATAACATAAAAAATCTTCACTGTCCCCAATTTAACCTGAACTTGCTGAGTAAAATATTAACATTTGAAAATAATAATGATTAATTAAATAATAAGTAAGTTAACAGTATGTCATAAATACAAAATGCATCTCAAAAAGTGTCTCAGAGGTCTAGACTGGTACCACATATAGAATTAGTGATATATTTGAATAGCTATATTTAAAATTGAGAGTCCACTCATCAGCTGAATCTGATCAGATCGACAGCACTTATCTCAGTATCTGGTCTTATATTACGAGAGGCGTGTGGTTTTCTTCTATACGTCTGTTCTGCAGTGAGTCTGTATCACAGCCCGAGCTGAATTCACAGTCTTCCTGTGTCACCAGTCTAAAATTACAGGAAAATAGATGTAGTAGATATAGAGGACTGCAGCTCTGGAGGGCCAAGAACCTCCTTTCAACAAATAATTTGCCACAATCGTTATTTGCTCTCTCTCTCTCTCTCTGACTACCTCACCTGTTTTTTTCCCCTCACAGCCAACAACACAAATGCGGCAGTGACAACACAGTCTCAAGGTGAGCATCTTCGCATTTCACTTTCTCACCCTTTCTTGTGCTTTTATACAAGAACCCACCCTTTTAAGAGAAGATACGTTTGCCGTCGCCCATTGGCAGGATCATGGCAGGAACCAGATCATAATTGCCTCTAAGGCACTTCCTCTCGCTCAATTTACGCAATCCCTTCTTCACCGCTATGCCATGCCCTCGCTCTCGCTTTCTTTTTGGAGTCATATGTCATATTTAGACTTATTATTGTGCGTTAAGTTGAAGGGGATTAGAGACATTCTTACAGGCTTCATTATCTCATTATATTTGAGCCTTCCAGCTCTGCGTTTCAGCTTGTGTTCTTTAGGAACCCGTGGTTTTCATGTGCACTAGTGAATGGTGAACACCAGCAAAAAGGACTCATAAAACATTTTTTTCACTTTTTGGGACCATGGTGTTATATAATGGCAATGTCATGGCATTCTTGTAAATATAAATATGCAAATATTCTTGTAAATCTAAATATGATACAAATATATTGCACTATGCATTATTTAAAGCAAATTGGAGCACCATATGTTTACCACGGTACATGGAAAGTTCACCATTTAGTTCCATGGAACTGATACAGTAAACTGATACAGTAAACTTAGCAAATTTATTAACTAAAACCTTTACATCTGTTGAGATATAAGATCTAAAAATAAACTTATTTTATTTCAGCTAGTTTCCAAGGCAACGTTCTCATTTTCATTTAGTTTAACTTGTGGGTGAAATTAAAATGTAATTGAATTTAAAAAAAAAAAACACACACACTCAAAAATGAAAAATTTAAAAGAAAATGGAAAATAAAATAAAATTTTAAATATTAATAAAACCTACAATAGTATTTCAGCGAAACTAAAATAATACTGTATATGTTCTTATAATTACCAGGGCTATTACAGTTAATTAATACCATAACAATATCCTGAATAAAACTGAAATAAAATATATATATATTTTATTTCAGATAGCTGCCAAGGCAACATTTCTCATCTTCATTTATTTGAACTTGATGCATTAAGAAAACTAAAACTAAAACTAAAACTAAAAAATAACAATTTAGTTTTTTTAAACGAAAAAAACCCCCCGCAAAAAGCTAAAATGAAAAGGGAAAAATAAAAATAAAGAGCTTCATTAAAATAAAATTTGTACCTTGTGTGTTTTTTTAATTACCAGAATGATAACATTTAATTAAAATAAACCATAAAAAATATTCAATAAAATATGAAAAAAATCCTTAAAGTGATTTTAATCGAGGCAAAAATTCTCATTTTCACTTAGTTTAACTCAATGCACTTAATTAGCTAAAGCTAAAATATAAGATTAAAAAAAATTTGTTTTCATTTACGTAATATACAGTATGTGTGTGTGCTGTGCATATTTATTATGTATATATATATATATATAAATACAAACACATGCATGTATATATTTAAGACAAATTATAGCCAACTAAATATATTTATAGAAATATTATGTGAATATGTATATAAATTACAGGTAGAAATATTTCCAAATATTAACATGCATGTGTGTGAATGCACATAATAAATATACACAGCACACACACACATATATTATGTAAACAAAAACTTTTATATTGGATGTGATTAATCATGATTAAACGTTTGACAGCACTAATAAAGACTTGTTTAAAAAATGCTAAAACTAACTAAAAAAGGAAATGACCTAGTGCTTGTGGTCCTTCAGTGCGCCTGGTGAACGGCAGGAACCGCTGCGAGGGGCGTGTGGAGGTGCTTCACAACGGGACGTGGGGGACGGTGTGTGATGACGACTGGGACATGGTGGACTCTAACGTGGTCTGTAGGCAGCTGGACTGCGGTGTGGCCGTGGCCGTGGGGACCAGCTCCAAGTTCGGCCAGGGTTCCGGGCCCATCCTGCTGGACAACGTGGACTGTAGAGGAGGAGAGATGGACCTGACTAAGTGCGGGAATCAGGGATGGGGCATCCATAACTGCTACCACTATGAAGACGTGGCCGTCACCTGTAAAGGTACGTGGAGTGATTCAATACACTGTCATCATCAAACACACAAACTTTGTAGCATTAAAGCTGATTTCCTTGATCTCAACTTGTTTTTCATTTCTCACAGGCAATAATGTGGTTCAGCCTCGAAATCTGGAGCCCACCACACCATCCCTTCTCCTCTCTGCTTTAAGTATGTTGCACAGTTTACTCCGGCAAACCTTTTTAAAGTCTTACATGAGGATTTCCACTTGAAGTTCATTTTGACGTTTCATTTATTGCAAGAAATGTTTTACTGACATTTAATATGCACTCACACATTTTATTCACAACAGAACACAGAGAACATAAATGTTTAAATGGACAAAGTTTAGACTTTTAACCACTAAATGAGCTAGTTTCAAATGTGGTGCCTGCTACAGGTCTCACAAAAGTTGGCACGGGGCAACAAACGGCTAAAAAAGAAAAAGAAATTAAAAAAATTGTTGGGAGAACATCTAATTAAGTTAATTGACATCAGGTCTATAACATGATTAGCTTTTAAAATGATCTCTTGGAGAGTCAAAAGCCCCTTAAACTCATGAACGACCTCATATTAAGGGTTTCTTGGAGGTTATAATACATTCAAGAGTGATGATTTTTTTAAGTGACGTTCAAAAAACCCATTTCCATTGCAGTTTTGTGAATTATCCTTTTTTCAAATTGCCTAAAAAACAACCTTTTTGCGATATTTGGGAGTTTTTGCGCAGTTTGAAAAGTAATGGTAACTCCTTATTTTAATTTGTATAGAGATTTAATTTAATTCTTTTTTAAGTTACTGCTTTAGTTATTGTTTTTCTAAATATGTGTATCGTTTTATTTCCGTTCAACTGAAATTCAATACATTTTTATGTATTGCTTAACTGGAATAACCCTTATTCTAGTCAAATGAATAATTTATCCCAGATGAAAAGTGCAGTGATGAACTAAAGATCATGGCAGGGCTCTTCTTGAGGGATCGTGTTCATCCTGTCTTTGTTTGTCATGTCCTGTTTGTGCTCATATCTAGTTCAGAGGTTGTGACATCTAAGGAAATTAACAAAGCCTTATGGGAATTTAATGGGATTTTCATAGTATGTAAACACCGTTGAGGCTTTGTTCCTCTGGCAATACGAGAACGTCTTGGAGTCCATGTGGTGGCGTCACTCTATAAAACAATACGGCACATCAGTGTGTGTTTGCTTGAAACCACAGCCCTCCGTTTGCTTCATATTCAATGGCGAGTTAAGCTCAACAGAATAATATTACCGATAACCTGGCCAACACCCTCTATGCAGCAAACTATATGATTTCTATAATTGTGGACTAGGGTTTCTGTTGGACAAATAACAAGCGTTTCGTGATGATTTCATAATGTTTCTGGAAAAATCATTAAATAATAGCTAACAGCAAAGTGCATTAATAGATTAATTTATAAAATTTCTTCTCAAAAATGATCAAACAGCCTTCTTTTATCAGATCTATTCTTCTTTAAGGTCTTTTAGTGCAATTGTAGAAATATCCAGCTTCAGCTGCTGCCTGATGGATCAAATATGATACTCAAGAAAAAATATTTTTTTAATATTTTATTAATAAGCTGTAACTACTCCACTGACTGCTTTCTGACTGTTACATTGTGTTTTATATCAGGTTTTACAGGGTTAACCATTTGAGACACTTTTGTACCTATTAGGCTTAAGTCTCTAAACTTTAAATACTAAGATGTACTTTTTAAGGAACCAAAACGGACTCTTTAGGTACAAACATGTAGCTTTTGTAAAGGTGACAGCTTTTGTACCATTATTTCTGAGAGTGTACCTGCCTGTCATCAATTCTAAAACCGCACCTGACTGTCCTGTGCTGCAGGAGACGGAGCGGTGCGTTTGGCGGGGACGTCGGACCGCTGTCAGGGCCGGGTGGAGATCTACTATCAGGGCAGCTGGGGGACGGTGTGTGATGATGACTGGAGCATGGCTGACGCCTCAGTGGTGTGTCAGCAGATGGGCTGTGGACTGGCCGTCGGCGCACCCTCAAACGCTTACTTCGGCTACGGCACGGGACTGATTCTGCTGGATAACGTGAACTGTCACGGCCAGGAGGCCAGCCTGGCCAGTTGCTACAGCCTTGGCTGGGGAGTTCATAACTGCGGCCATCACGAAGATGCCGGTGTCGTCTGCTCAGGTGGGCTTCTTTCTCTTCTTTCAGGCGCACACTGTATATTTCACTATTTCACAACGCAGAGGTCAGCTGCAAGACTTCTCATTCATAAGTCACTTTAGGTGAAGGAAGAACAACGAAACAATTTTAAAACTAGTGATACAAACCAGGGTGTTTACCAGTTTGCAATGACAAACAGCATAATTTGTACTAAAATGCCTGGAAATCCCATAACTTGCACACAAAATCCACATTTACTGTTGAACGTAGCCATATTCAGATCAACTGATGCACTAAGTGGGGTCTAACAGAAATGCTTATATTTAGCAAAATTTTCATCTTTTCATTATTTTCATTATATTTGCAACTCTGTTCAGCATTTTCTCATGAGATAGATAGAGTGATTTTATTTAGCTTTTTTTCAGAATGTAATTGTTTTACTATTTTATTTACCTTTCTCCCATAACTATATGATCATCATAGTTCCTTGAATTATTACTTTTATTTTTATTAGTTTAGCAGATGCTTCTGTAAAACTTTATTTGATTCTCAGTGTGATCTTTCAGATCTGATTTTATGTGGGTTTTCTGCCATATCTGGTTTGACTGAACTCTCTCTGTCTCTCATATATTTCAGGTGCCAGTTCCACCATGGTCCCAGTTATCAACACAGAGACTATGGGCAGAGAATTCATCGTCCCTGAAAGCACAGCAGGTATAAACACTTTCAATACTGTACATAGGGCAGTAGCGAGAACATAACTTCACCTGCTATTTACAATAACGCACGGTTGAATTGATGACCAATTCATTGTTATTAACTGCTGTGCCTGACCATCTGTCTGCTAACAGGAGCGTCCTGCATAATAATCCTCTTCAGGCACCAGCAGATGGCGTCTTTTTTTTTTTTGAACCATCACTGAACACACATTTTATGTGTTCCTCCTTTTGTGACACTTTTCTGTTTTCTTTAGTGACAGCAATGCCAGTGCCTGTACAACGTGAAACGGTTACCACAGTGATCACTACAGCCTCAACAACCAAAGGTAGTAAAGACACATTACACAGAAATCCATCCATCTATTTATTCATCCATCCATCCATAAATAAATTATGCATTTATGCATTAAAAAATGGAGATAGCAAAAATAGGCACAATATTTATCTTTCTATCTATATTTCTATCTATTTATTGTAAAAAAAAAAAATATTACATTTATTTATTTGTTTAAATGTAGATAACAATAAATGAAATACTTTGATTAATTAAACATCTATTTATTAATTTACATAGGTAATCACCTGGAAATCATCTATAATAAACAAACAAATATGTATTTAAATTTAAAAAGAGCAAACACTTAAAAAATATATATAATACTAATAATAATCTTAATAAATAAGATATGAAATGAAGTATGAATATGATAAGGTAGTATTACATGATACCAATTTGCAAGTAGCATTATATGTAATTATTACTGTTTTTTATGTTTGTTTTTGTTATGTTTGTTGGCACAAGAATTACATATTTATTTATTTAGATCTATATTTTTATAAAATGTATATTAATCTATCCATATTCATTTATGCATTTAAATAAATGAACTTATTTTCTCATATATAATTACATTAAGTACATAACTGCACTAAATTATGTTTCATAAATAACACCACAGACATATTTATTTTGTAGTTTTTTCACAGGTATTTTTTTTACTTTACACTAATTATGTATTTGGATGGATGCATATATAAGTAAAAACATTTATAATGTTGCAAAGGATTTCTGTTTCATATAAACCCTCTTCTTTTGAACTTTCTGTTAATCAAAGAATGCTGAAAAATAAAATGCATCAAACTGTTTTCAACATTGACCTCTTGAGCAGCAAACTGGCTAATAATATTTCACAATATTACTGTTTATGTTAAAATAAATGGAGCTTTGATAAGCAGAAGAGTCTCTTTTCAAAAAAGTCCCACTGATTGCTGTCTCTCTGTAACCCTCCTCCTCCGTGGCTCTTCCAGAGAAGCCGAGCATTCGTTTGGTGAATGGCCTGAATGACTGTCAGGGCCGAGTGGAGGTCCTCTACTTCACCGTCTGGGGCACGGTGTGTGATGATGACTGGGACATGGACAACGCTCTAGTGGTCTGCAGACAGATGGGATGCGGACCACCTATAGCAGCCAAGTCTCTGGCTTACTTCGGCTACGGCTCCGGCCCCATACTGCTGGATAACGTGGACTGCAGCGGCAATGAGCAAAAGTTGTCCGACTGCTTCAATCTGGGCTGGGGACAGCATAACTGCGGCCATTACGAGGACGCTGGAGTCATCTGTGCACGTAAGAGAAATATCACACACTATAGTCTCACTGAATGAGCACATAGAGAATAGTCTTGAAAAGCCATGCATTTTACACTTACTGTACATACAATGTGCTCATCAATATTTAGACCAAAAATACTCAGAATTCATATTAAATTGGTTCCATTTTATTTTATTTCTCTAAATGAAAAGAAATTGAAATCCATGCAAGCATCTGCATTTCATAAAAACGTGGTCAGGTCACATTTTAGCCCAAAACATGTACTTTTAGGGAAAAAATTGCTATTTGTTTATAGGGGTTATCATGGTATATTTTTTAACAATAAAAGTCTTAACACATCCTTGCTGAACAAAATAAAAAATATATATATACTCTTAGAAAAAAATAGGAATCCAGAAAAAAGGTTTTACACATCACAACAAAAGAAAAATCCAAAACTGTTTCCAACATTGATAATAAATCAGCATTAAAATCATTTCTGAAGGACCAAGTGAAAAGTTTGAAGTAGTGATGCTGAAAATTCAGCTTTGCATTAAAGAAATAAAATATATTTCAAGTAATAAAATTATCAAAATGCCAGTTTTTGATCAATGGCAGTGTATATAAATCTGAATTTAAATATATGTAAATAATTCACATTATTTTTGCAAAGTGCACTTAAATCATATGTGTGTGTGTGTGTGTGTGTGTGTACTGGTTTTTGAGGTTTATGGGGAGACTAATTTGTTTAATGACATGGGTATAACAGAGGTATTACAATTTGAAGGTGGTTTATGAGGACACTGCCAGTGTCCCTAATTCAAAAGGCTTAAAAACATGGGAAATCTAATCTTTTCTGAATTTTGAAAATCCAAAAAGGTAAGAGGTAGGGTTGGTGTAGGACAATACAAAATACAGTTTGTAAAAACCATAACGTCTAGCGTCAAGTCTCCAGGGCAGTTTTTTCCTCTGGCACGCTTCCTCTTTTTAAACACACACACACATTCTTTCACTGCTACTTCAAATAGCAATGCTCTCAAACACATACAAACTCACATGCATTACATTTACATGGCTGCTGTCTCTTTTCAAAATCCTCTCAAAAGAACTCGCTAAACTGATTCAAGATCAGCGTTTGTAATTTGCAGCAACTTCAGAAACATCCTCCGCATATCAGTCGTCCGTGTCTACATGAAAAATAAAGAGGGTCGTCAAAACAAATCATCATCAGCACAGCCCCGCAGGGCAAGAAGTCCTCTGCACAGGACACGTGCATCCACTAACGCATAAATACATGCATGCATGCGTCTAATAGATGAGCATTTAAGAGAAGAGACTAAAATGAACCTCAGATAAAGGAATGAAAGTATAAACCCTCAGACCGCCTCATGAATGAGAAGCACATTTTAAAGAGTAGGTTTTCGAACTAAATTTGTGTTTGGTCTTTCAGCACCTATGGACTTTAATGTACCCGGAAGAGACTTTGGCATCGGGATCACAGAGAAACCTCTGACAACTACAAAAGCAACTCCAGCCACAACACCAGCGGATGGTAAGAACATCACACTCCGGTCTTAACGTCCTAAATTACAGAAACATCCTCTGCATCATTTTTGAGTGAACTATCACTTTAAAATCACCTGCCAAGCTGCAAGCTTAACTCAAAGTGAAAGCACATTTTCTTTCTTCATTGACAGATGTTTGTTCTTGTTTTAGAAAAAATGGACTGCAAAATATATATATATATATAGTTATGGTGCAGTGTGGGGAATGGAGAACGCAGGAGTCATAGAATCAAAATAATAATAGTATTTTAGTTATTTATCTATTTTTTAAATATATACACATTAATTTTGAATGCAATTATTTGTGACTAATTGTTTTGCAGCCCTAACATAATATTTTATGTGTTTTTTTGGGGGGGAAATGTTCTCATATGAAGACCATTTATTTTTCTTATAATAACCTTTAATAATAATAAATATTTCATAATTTGTGTTTTTTATTTTGTGAAATAATGAACATTTAATAGATTTGATAGATGTGATAAGATGTTGGCATCGAATGTTATTAGTTATAATAGAAATAATATAGAAACAAAAATCCTACCTAAAGTGTTTGAAATAAAAAGCTTGTTGAATTCCACAAATCGAAAAAAAATCACTGCAATTAACAGTGCTTGTTCAAATACTTTATGGAGGATTTTTGTTCCATAAAATAATACCCGAAAAACAGTAGTGTTTTCCCTCTGACCCCACTTAATTTAGATTTTTCATAAAACAAGACAAAAAAATTCAACAAGAAAATGTTTAAAATAATTGGGGTTGTGGTTAATAATATGCTTAAATGCACACTTCTACAAAACTACAATTCTTTCACCTTTGACCGTCTGTTTTCTGCATACTGTGATTTAGGACACATTATTTCTAATCTCACTTACATGGTTTAGGATGGCTAGTGTTTGAATAGGCTCTTTCTTCCTCTTCTCCAGGTACCCTGAGGCTCATTGGGGGCATAAACCGCTGCGAGGGCCGGGTGGAGGTGTTCCTGAGAGGAGAATGGGGGACCGTGTGCGATGATGCTTGGGATCTGGCGGATGCGAAGGTGGTGTGCAGACAGATGGGCTGCGGGCTGCCCAGAGCCGCCCAGTTGATGGCCCACTTCGGTCCCGGCAGTGGCACGATCCAGATGGACAATCTGAAGTGCACAGGCACAGAAGCTGCTCTCAATCAGTGCTCTCACATAGCGTGGAACGTCCACAACTGTGACCACTCAGAGGATGCTGGCGTCACATGTGGACTCTGATGACTCCACCCACAGTAGGCCACACCCACCTCCCCCGGTCCAGCGACTGAAGTGGGAGAGGAAGAGTTTCCAGGACTTGTAGAAATGTTGTACATAACACCTCACGCCAAACCTGACGAGGAGATTTTAAAGATGAAATGGTCACCGGGTGTGAAACAAGAACAATAAATTATGCCAATACTGTTATATAAAAAACTGTAATAAATATTATGAATGATAATTCTAATTATGCACTTTATAAACTATAAGAATGTGTACACATACTGTAGGGTGAATAAATATGCTGAATATATTTTAAACTATTGATATACAGTGGAAACCAAAGTTATAGACTCTTTTTAGTCTGTCATTTTGATGGCAAGCACCAAATTTATTATGCAAAAGTATGTGCTGTACCTCTAGTACTTTCCGATTATGAAAAGGTTTGATCCTATTGGATCCGTTTCCTGAATGCTAAAACGTGAAACATAAAATATTTCAATTTTAAATATTTGAAGACTGTTGTATGGCATATATCTTAAAAGTTAGGAGAGTAGATCTTTGCATTTTGTTGAAGAAAAAAAATAAGCTTCATTATTCAGTCGGAAAAAACATAATAATTTGGCTTATTCATAAAAAAAAATTCTCAGGTCCATTTCGATTGGGAAAAAATAATGGTTTTAATTTTTTTTTTGTTTATTTTAGTTTTTTTAATAAATGAACAGAATAATAATTAATGAGATAAAAGGAATATTGCATTCAATTAAGGAAACAAATAACATGTCATTGGCCTTTTAGGTGGTTATTTTATGTGCTAGAAAAGACATTTTGGGCAAAAATGATGTAAAGATATTTGATATAATATATAATTACACAAGAAGACAAAAAGTAAAGAAAAATTACAATTGATCAAATGTTTTTGATGTAACTTTATTACTGTACAGACTTTCCTAAAATGTTTGGGTAAAACATTAATGTTTTTGTCAGTGTATATGGAAATAAAGCTATGAATCTCTTATTATTAACAGAGGTGGGCTTTATTGAATTGAAACATCTATATACGTTTCTCTTGTATCTGCATTTAAAACTAATAATGAATACGCAATACATACCGTAACATATTACAAAGACTTATATATACAGTAGGACATTTACAAAATACCTTCATGGAGCATGATCTGGCAGCGCTCCTGCCAGAGCCAGTGTTTCCAACTTAACGATTTTGTCGCTAGATTTAGCGACTTTTCAGACCCCTTTGGCGACATTTTTCCAAAAAAGCGACTAGCGACAAATCTAGC
>JAUCMU010000097.1:26546085-26560330 GCA_032275025.1 Enteromius treurensis
AGAGCAGACCTCCTCATTACTATTCATGAACCTTCCAAATAAGGCAAAAACAGACTGTTTCATTCTAGGGTCAAATTTTAGGGTTGTAAAAGGACCTGTAAAACCATTTTGGGGCATTTTTTCCCCTTACCTAAGCTACATACCTTCTATGTACATATCAGAGAACAATTTAAAATATTCTCTATATGCATTCTATGGCACCTTTAAGTAAACATGAAGGTCCACCCAAACCAAACTCACAGGAAAACTTAAACGCAAAAGGAATCACTTAATATTCCCGTTCATAAAATGTACAAACTCTTTTGGCAAACAATCTTGGAACCTTAACTGATCAAATACACTTTCAACTTCAACTTTATTTTTAAGAATGCAATTTCAAGGACCTAAATCATTGAAAGAACTAAATCAGTTCTAGAGAATATGAGAACTATGTGAAAATGGATCAATGTACTGTGACATTGCCTTGACTCTTCTGTACTTTATTAACAATGTACAGATTGATTGAGTTTTCTCTTTGAACAGACCAAAATAATGTGTATCTCTTGGGGCAGTTTTTATACCCAATAGAAATGTGAAGAGGAGTAATGTTCATTTCAATTTATGCTTCCCTTTATTCCTTTAAGTGTGACTTCTCTTTTATGAGATTTCTGGAAATTAACTTTCCCTGCCCTCTCGGAATGAGGGCAAGAGGAGCGTTATACTGTACAGGGAATACGGCTAAGTATGGGCTAGTATGCTACCTATACACTATTTTCAGTTTACAAAAGCGCCCATTCTTATTCTCATTCTTAATCTTTCAATATTCAACCAGAAGATGGGAGTTCAAAAGTCTGTCATTCAAATTGTCAGCTGGCTGCGATTGCTCTCTAAGCAAGTTTGTGTGTGCATATTATACCTGTGGAGAGGGTTTAATAAGTTCTCCCGTTCTCTCCGGTGACAGGATGTCTATACCTGAGTGTGTTTGGGAAGGAGGGGTTGTGTGTTTGTTTATACATGGCAAGATTTAATGAGAGGAGACAGAGGGAGAGCCGTATTCGTTGCAGTGTTGATGTGCCAGACAGCTCAGTTCCCTGTAGCAGGGAAATGGGGCCAGCTCGGGCTGGAGCTCAGATCTGTCTGTAACATCCTCTGAAGCTGAATTGAGCTTGACTTCTGCCACAGCACCCTCTCCTGTCTCCAGGTCTGGGTGGGTAGGAGAGACCTTGAGGTCACTATGAAATTAATTTCCCTTGCAGCAGCAGTGCTGACACCTTCTCTTTAATACAAAGCCTCAGTGAATTCAATTACAGCCATGCTAATACTTAGAAAACATATTTTAATCAGAGTACGCTGTATTTGTAATTGTGGCGGTTATTCTGGGTGCGAATGTTGAGACCTGCTTGGGGCTTCATCATAATAGTACAATGCAAAGCCCACCTCATACCTTAGAGAGTAAATTACAATTAAAGTATGGTTATACAATTCATTAAAGAGTTAAAATTGTGAAAACGAGCTGCAAATTGTTGCATATGGCCAAAGAAAAAAACATAATTAATTAATTTACTTTCAGATTATAAGAACATTAGCCTAACCTAATCCCATTACGATAAGATAATTTGTTAGTTTAATAACTGACACAATAGTTAAGTAATCAGTTTAGTGGAAATAAAAATAGACTATTTAAAAATGTATATAAATACAGTTTATTTAACCATTTACCCAATTCCCCATATTTAAATCAATTTCAATTAAAGTACATTCTCAAAGGCTAGCTGGGGGTCTCAGGTTGTTATACGTAGGGTCACAAACACTTTTTCAGCATGGCCAGTGATTTTATTATCTTTTTTTGAAGTGTGTGCCTGTGGAATGCTAAATAAACTGGCCATAAATAACTTATGTTTTCTAACCTATACCTCAAATTACATTTCAAGCCTTCTTCTCAGTTTAGACAGATCTGAACATTTTACTGGCCACACAATATAGGGTAAGTTCAGCAATAGTGAAACATCAGATAAAGTGAGACAAATAGTTTCACGAATCAAACAGATACAGTAGTCTGAACTATTATTTTTTGTGTTAAAGGTGATGCATCATTGAAATCTAACTTTTTCATGTTTAAGTGCTATAATCGCATCCCTGGTGCATCTACCAACCCAGAAAATGTGAGAAAGAACAACCCAGTATTTTTTTTCCCCTGCAAGCTTGTAAAAAAATGAGCCACACAGACTTCAAAATTTCTTTCTGTCTACCTTCACAGACACAACTGACTGTTTTTGTAACTTGTGTTGTGTGTTTTTAATTTAAACTAGGTTATTTGCCAGTTTAAGCACAATAAGACATGAAAGAGAGCACTCGTGACAGCCGCTTTCTGAGCAGCTACGTGCCGCAGATATGTGCGCTCAGAAAAGTGTATATCGTAAGTTTAAATTAATATGGTTTCAAAGGCATGATACTGTACATGACTAAAAAAATTATAAAATAGACATGCTAATCAAAATCAAACAGATGAGTGTCTGAGGAACAAGCTCTATAGCCCTATTATGTAAAAGGGTTGCCAGCTCATTTGCATTTAAAGAGACATGCACGTAAACAGTGTTTCTGCTTCCACAAAAAAAAATAAAAAAATAGGCATTTTCAAAATGATAAAAGGGGTATTTGATCTGTGGGGTATTTGGATTGCAAGTTCACAGACAAAGTGGACACCTGAGACATATATTACATTATAAAAAATGGGGTATAATAGGCGTCCTTTAAAAAAGAACACTGGAGATTCTTTGAAGTCAAGTCATTAATTATAATGAAATATGATTTAATTTATACATTACCCAAATGCCACACGCATGTCTGCAAGATAAAGATCACTTTATCTGGAAAGAATCTGCAAACAAATCTAAGATGTCAGTTTTACATACATTCTAAATAATAAACATTCAACGTCTGACGTCAAGTTATATTGCACATGAGCAAACACTCTAAAAAAATAATGTTTTCCAGATCTAAATGCAGACATAAAATAGACGTCTCTGTGAAGTATGTGTGCTATCAGTCTTTATCAGTCAGGATTTAGGAGGCATTATAGAGATTAGCACAGAGACAAGCCAGTCAGAGGAATTCACTTCGTTTTAAAATATTTTCTGTAGGTAGTTCTTGAGGTTTGTCTTACACAAACTTAAGATTTGCTAAAAAATAAACTATTTTAGACACACTGAAAACACCTTTAAAACAACGATAGTCAGTATTTAGGAGTTTTATCGATCTCGCCAGAACGCATGCTGTTGCTATGGTGACCTCCCCCAGGTGATCTCGAGTCCGATTTGAGAACATCTGTGCACAGCGTGAATATGCACTAACCAATTTGTAATCCAATCTTTACGTTTACTGAAATTATGTTTGAAATGCCAATCAAACAGTATGCATAATTTAAAATATCCAGCATAATAACTTTTTTTGTTTTAAATCCTTTCAAATCCCCAGGGAAATCTTTCCCCTCCCACCCGAGTAATTCGCCTTCTGCTTTAGATGAAATTACTAAATGTATCTTCCTAAAATATGCAAGTTATATATGGATAGCTGCCCTACGTGATGACAGTTCAGACTGTCACGCGAGAGAGCGAGCGCGGGTGTTGTCGAGTGACGCGCGAGGGAATTAAGAGGTAGAAAGCGGAGTGGAGTGAAGCAGACACACACGGACACTCACTTCACTCTCCAACTGGAATAGAAAACTGAGGATGCTGTGGTAGACACGTACTGATTAATATTTTTTTTAACTTCTTCTATTTCCGTTCATTTAAACGGTATTTAATTTCTTAAAAAGTAGAGGTGCCTTTTTAGGTACAAATTACCCTAAATAACTTCACCAAGACGAACAGGTGTCTTGTTGGATGACAGACCACTCGTCTGTGTGGACAAGCGATTGAGAAGAGCTACACTGAACTTGAAGATCGGATTTGAGAAATTATGGATGATACGAATTGAGCAAGGTTTATAAGTCACTGATATTTACAAACATACTTATTTCAAGGTCATTGGATTTCTTCTAACGCACTAAGTGATCGTTTCAGGAGAAGTGTATCAGGTAAGATTGAAAATTATTTTAATAAACTCATTAAAATATTAACAACTGAATGAGAGTATATTATCCCGTTTGGAAGTTTGAATGCATATTACAAAGATAGAACAAATAACTTGGCATTTTGAAGGTATTACTACCTACCTTATTGGAAAACGCATAATCCAGTGTTTTATTTGCAACTTCAAAAAGTCGTTTTATAGTGTACATGAGTTTATCATGATCAATCAGTGTCAAACTTACCTTGTGATGATGCATTTGTTTTCATCCATAAATATTAAATTTTTTTATTGTATTTGTGAAATGAATCAAACTGTCTACACAGACACTTATTGACACTTATTAACCAGATTGACTGAATTGTATTTATTTATTTTAGACCGGACTCTAGCTGGCTACTATCAACTAAAGGAGGTTTTCCAGATAAAAATCACGGTCCCCTCCCCGGATCATAATGAATTGTCTGTGAGCCTCATTGTGCAGCAGGTAGCCGAGCGAATGCAGCAAACACACGCTTTCGCTCTTCAGTGATGAATGACAGCTCTCCAACATCTGAGAACATCATGTTTCACCAGCTGACTGCAGATGCTCTGAACGGTAGCTGTGACTACACCTTGCCCACGTGTGACAATAGCACAGGTGACGCGGCTTTGCGGCTGCCCACTTTTTCCGTGGCTGCAAAAGTGAGGGTGATAATAACCTTCACTCTTTGTGCAGTGTCAGCTGTGTGCAACCTCTCCGTCTTGTGGGCCGCCAGCACCAACAACAAGCGCAAATCTCATGTAAGAATTTTAATCATGAACCTCACCGTTGCCGACCTGCTGGTGACTTTTATCGTGATGCCAGTGGATGCGGCTTGGAACATCACGGTTCAGTGGTTGGCGGGAGATCTGGCTTGCAGATTGCTAATGTTTCTGAAGCTTGTGGCGATGTACTCCTGTGCGTTCGTGACTGTGGTCATAAGCCTGGACAGGCAGTCGGCCATTCTCAACCCTCTGGCCATCAACAAGGCTAAAAAGAAGAACAAAATAATGCTGAGCGTGGCCTGGGTGATGAGTGTTGTTCTCTCTGTCCCTCAGGTATGGAGCTGCTTGAGTGATTTTTCATGTTTTTTTTTTTTTTTTTTATTGTTGTGTCTTATCTCTGTATGCTGCATTACTTGAATTCACTAGAACCCCCAGAATCTAGCGTAACACCCGGAATCAAGTAGAGAGATGACAGGAGGTTTAACAACTTGCCTTCCTGAGCTCAGGAATTTTCATATTTGATCTCATTTTAAACCACAAATTTGTTCACTTTAAATGGAAATGTATTTGACAAGTGTGCCATACAGATTTTAAACTGAAAAATGAAAATCCTGCCATCATTTACCCTCGTCATGTCATTCCAGACAAGTTTAATTTACTTTCTTTAGTGGAATATAAAAGAAGTTATTTAACAGAATGTCAAGACTGCTCTTTTCTATTCAATGGATGAGTGCAATGCATCATCATTGACAAATACATTTACATAATATGCCATTTCACATAATGATTAATGTCAAAACATCACAATGCACCAAATTTGATGCACACTCTGAAATCATCATAAAAGACATTCTAATAAAACCTGTTTTTAAGGACAACGTTTAAACTAAAACATAAAATATGGTTAAATGTCTTATCATTTTTGAACTTGATCATCTCAATCACCATTCAATTTCATAATTCTGTATGGAAAAAACCAGCATGAACATTCTGGATACTATCTCCTTTTGCCTTTCACAGAAAAAGACAGTTATTACAGCTTTGTAACAATATCAGGATGAGGAAATGATGACAGAATTTTCATTTTCGAGTGTTAAGTTAAGGTAAAGGGTGTAAAGAGGATTAAAATATCCCTTTAATGTATTACTGTAAATTATTTTCTCTTGCCAGATTGTCTTTGAGATCATATTGAAATCCTCATGCTTTAAATCAGGAACTTATTTCATACTCAGTATTCTCCAGAGACCTGTTGTAAAATTAAAATCAGAGATAGAAAGTGTTGTAAAATTCATAGACGTTAGATTAGTTCAGCAATTACAGCACACACTCTCATCAGCCCTTTAATTTCACCTCAGATTTAACATAATGACTGACATTTACTGACACATTACTTAACATTACACACACACACAAAGATAAATTATGCCGTTTGTAAGTCAATCAGATGTTTTTACATTTTGCATGTTTTCTTAAATAAGCCTCAAATGACCCTCAAACCCAATATTGGAGAAAACGCTCTGTGACCTTCAACCTTCAATATCTGAAATGATGAAGACGAGAGCAACAGGAATTACTGGAGTGAATGTTAATAACGGCTTGATTCTCAATCAGAGGAGGTTTGCACATTTCAAAATACTCTGCAGTTGAAGTAATAAATGCAGAGACCTCTTTATTTGCTCTTCCTGATGAAGAAGATCGATTAAAATCAGTGTGCTTTAAAAATTTAGAGGAGGCTGATGACGGGTCAGCCAAATAAAATAATGATGGTATATTACAAGCTCCAAACTCCACAGTATAACACATTGACATGGCAGATGTGGTTGAATGAGGTCATTTCAGGTAGATATGGCAAAAGATATAAGGTCACGATGGGTTATAGGGGACATTATGTTGTCATTTGTTTTTGTGAATCATTTCCGAGGCATAAACAGACAGATGGCTTCAGTCAATGGTGACACCTTTGGCTCTGCCAGTATTCATTTGTCATAGTTTGAATATGTAGTCTGGCATCATAATATTTCTAAAATGTTTTGCAAAAGACTGGGAACATTGAGCCTTTTGCTGTAGGGAATATATGCCACATCTCATTTGCACAGCTGACACTGTTCACTTGATTAGTTGGCTGTAGATGCGTATAACATTTAGAATTTAACAGTCACTTAACGTTTAGGGCAGAAAAGCACAATTAGTCATTTTAGTAATTACTATCTGTTTCAATAAAGAAACAGACTCATCTTTTGATGACCTCGGGGTGAATGAAGATACAGTAAAGCGAATTTTGAAGGTTTGTTTATATTAGGCATTTGGAAGTTATACAACAAAGTAGTTGTAATTGTAATATGCTGACTGACGAATTTCTCAACAGATTTTCCTGTTTCACAATGTGACCATCACGGTGCCCGCCAATTTCACTCAGTGCACCACTCGAGGGAGCTTTGTCAAACACTGGCAGGAGACCATCTACAATATGTTTACTTTCATTTGCCTCTTCCTGATACCTCTGGCCATCATGATCTGCTGTTACACAAGGATCTTGGTGGAGATCTCTCGAAGGATGACCAAAGAAAACAGTAGGTGGCATTTAATTTGAAACAATGCTAATGTTACGTACTATATCTATGAGTCCTACCACCATATGAATCAGTGTGTTCTTTGAATAATAAACTTTGTTTGAATTACTAAAATGTTGACTCACACGAATTTAGTGTTTTCGAATATTGGCTAATATTCGGCCAAAATTAAAGCTTGAGCATTTAAAAAAAAATACCCTGATTAAATATTCCTCCAGTCAAACTAGATATATCTTAAATCAGTGTGATTTAATATTACTAATTTAATAGTTTTGCCATTTTTTAATCAATTCAACAGTATTATTTCTAAAGTATGATTAATTCACCAATTTGACATCACTTTCAGGTCACTTTCTTCACTTAAAGGGGTCAAATGATGTATTTGGTGTAATGCAATGTGTTTACGCAGTTTAAGTTAAAAGAAATATGTATTTTCCGCACACTGTACATTATTGTTGCTCCTCTATGCCCTTCCTTTCTGAAACGTGTCGATTTTTTTTAGCTCATCATTCTTATCATCTTATTCTCATCATCATTATTAATTATGTTATTATTGGCCAAATACCTCAAGCGTGTGATGGAAATGTTATGCCTCTGTGTTGCTGTTCCCAGAACGACAACAAAGATAATAAAACCCATTACAAACGAGGCATTTGTTGCATCCAGTGTGGACATAATAACGGATTATAATGACTCAGTACTGTCTTGTTACGTGTCAAGTTGCATTGCGCTGCATAGACATAACATCATGTGTGCATTTGTGATCGGAGAAATGATTAACAACAAGCACTACTCTACACTGCTCAAAACTCACGTTTCAATAATCACTGGCAAATTCCTTCAATATGAAAACATACTTACAGGCTGTGAGTCAGAAGTGCCAGACTGTCCTTGCAAAGATGGAATTGCCCCACTTTATAGAAATAGCCTCTGTGCACAGCCAGCATTGTAAGCTATTTTATCAGATTCAGGAATCAGTCCTCCATCAAATGCGCTGCACACATCTGAATATTTGGGTTGAACTGTTCTGGTACAGTGTTGTAAATACTTAACCACTGATTTCTAGTTATGTCCTCTTTTTGGGGCATTTAATCATGTTTTTTTATTTATTTAATCCTCTATAAACAACAATACAACACCAATACATATGCAGTATAATATAAAAATCAGGTATAAAACATGAAACATAATGAATAGTCTAGTCATTTCAATGATTGAGAATCAATTTAAAATACTGTACTGATCCGGTAGTCAGCGCTAGCAGCCAGTTGCATTATGGTTATTTATTTAGAGTTTACTTATTTGCACAGCTAGACTCTCCTGGGGACATTTTTCCAAAAAAGCAACTAGCAACAAATCTAGTGACTTCTTGGACAAACCTCAGCGAGTCTATGGTAGTGCAGCGCGAGTGCGAGCTCTTGTTCTCCCAGCGTACGCACCCCTCACTCTGCGTCTGTTCTGTTCAGCGAGCGGCTGAGAGGAGCAGAGCTTTCGGTTAAAATAGATATTATGTTGCTTCTAACTCAATTATACACGCAAATATAGCCCAAATATAAATCAGGATATTAATCCAGATTAACATCTTGTAAGGTAGTGTTACATTCCATGTCTGTCTAGTCTTGTTCTCCCCCTGTCTGTGTATTTTTTGTTTAGTCCGTCTTTGTTCCTGATTAGTTCATTTGTCCCCCCTGTTCTTTTCACCTGCCCTCACTTTAGCTCTAGCATCTACTGATGTTTTTTAGTCCTTGTCATTCGTTGTTACAGTCTCTTGTGCTCCATGTCGTGTGTGAACGTTTTGCTGCCTCGTCAGCTTTTATTAAAGTTTGTATTTCGGAAGCTCTCGTCTCCTCACTCACACGTTCACAGGCACACTGTGACAGGTAGAGCTAGTTTAACCTAATAATGGGGTGCATTTCAGTCACTATTTCATATTCATTATGTTTTTCTGACAACAGAAACCGTTAAATATATCAGTGAAAACAGTTATATTGAGAATTTGGGTGCATTAAATGACATTACGTGACTACAGAGAAGCAAGATAATATGACGCACTGACTAATGTGCAAATTGTCGTATGACGTCATTTAGGGACATCTAGTGACTTTTCAAGCTGGCTTACGCTACTTTTCATTGAAAAAAGTTGGCAACACTGGGCTCCAGCGCTCCTGCCAGAGCAAAGGTGGTTGAGACGCATTGGAGCGGTGGTGTGAGTACTTGGCTTAAAACAGGACATAGCTGCATTTAACCTTCAGTAACTTTCTTTAGTTAGGTAGTAGGAGTCAGACCATGTCTCTTATTAGCTGAAAAACATTACACTAAACATTAAACATTAGAGGTGAACTGCAGTGTTGAAAACACGTTTTCTGACGATGTTTGCTACCCTACAATCCGCCCTACTCTGTGGGAAAATCAGTAACATTTTGACCGACCTGTTGCTCCCAATCTAAAAACTAAAATTGCCAACTGTTTTTCCAGTCCACTTTGAAATGGAACGAGAGAGGCAGGTTATTTTTTCATGTTCTGAATATTAAACCTTTTAAGGTTAGGATATGTATTTTTTATTCCAATCCATTCTTCTTTTGCAGTAGTGGTCTTTTGCAGCATTTAAAAAAAAAACCTTTATCAAATTTGATGGTCTTGTTAAAGGCTTTTCCAAAAAGTGTTATGCTTTTCTTACACAAATGTTGGAATTAAATTGTTAAAATGTACAAAACAGTCATGTCATGTTTTTTTGACAAGGACCCAGGCACAGAGAAACTCTTAGGATTAAATAAAGAAATTTGCAGACTTGCACAGAGATGGTAAAATGATGACTGATGACGGAGACGAAGACAACAGAAGAAAAGGACAGGGAGGAACAGGGGTTTAAATGCACAAAGGACAGTCATTTAGAACTCGGGACAACTGGAGACATTTAAGGATGTGGGGACTGAAAGAGTCAGGGAAAAATTCTCATTGTGACGAGTGAAGTGTATCTTGCCTTGTTGGGCAGCTCTCTGGGTGCTCAGCACCCCCAAAGCTCTGAACCTAGAATCGCCCCTGTCCTACACATTTAAATTGTACGGGATGATTCGGCAAGTCACTGTCGCGCAATATTCCCATGAGAGTGACGTCACTACGCAGAGGGCGAACCGCACCCCCCCCACTCACAACTGATGACGCAATCCAGTGAAAGTGTGCGGGAGGGGGAGCGTCTTGCATCGGCACGCGCGCGTCGCGCAGACAGCAGAGAGCAGCTGCAGCGGCAAGACTGCATATTCACCAAACACCGCTCCTGAACCAACTTAATCATGGTGGACCGCGAGCAGCTGGTTCAGAAAGCCAGACTGGCCGAGCAGGCTGAGAGATATGACGATATGGCAGCTGCTATGAAATCGGTAAGTGCAACTTTTGCTAAATTATTATGTGCATGCATAAATCATGAATGATTCAGCTATTCGGGTAGTCATTTTGATTCACAATTACGTTCTAGTTGTTTAAATGAATGCATTGGTCGTGTCGCATTGCCACTGGAAATTCCGCTCATTTTTGCATTTTTTTTAAAAGATCCACCAGTTCTTAAATCGATTCGAATTAGAGTGCGCGTTCTTCTACTTAAAAGGCCCGTATAAGTTGATCCGGATCGACTGACAGGTCACAGTCAGGCTGAAATGATGACGAGGCTTGTTTCGGAATATTATGTGTCACTGTCCGTCATTCATTGAGCTCGACTAAAATGCAGCATTGAATGTGAATCAAGATTTGAATTGGAAACTGGCAGCGGATCTTTGGGCGGTGCCTGCGCGAGATCCGACTGAACTGGACAACACTTGTTTATGCACATGGACGTGATTGTAACAGTTTTGCTTGAAATCGCTGATGATGTAGTGTCTTTGCCGATTCAGAGACGAATTCTCCAGTGCGGGAATCTGAAACTGTGCCATAATTAAGCGCTTTGTGGTTTATAAGCATTATTGAGGATAATAACGCTGGGTAATGGTGCAAAGTCCCTCGAATCGACGCTGTCCTCTTCCTCAGCCAGAGGCGGTTACTGCACGCGCAGCGCTCACAGCTGCGTACATCGATTCGCGTTTGAAGATGTCGTGAAAATCAAAGCGATCGCATGTGGTTTTACGCATGTGGCTTTGCAGTTTCGCTCGCACTAGGGGTGTCGCAACGTGTGCCAAGGTGCAGTGTCCGTAATGCACCATTTCATCCGATCCATCAGCCTCCATCCAATAGGGTCCAATCACCAACCCCTCTCTCTCTCTCTCTTTCTCTCTCTCTCTCTCTCTCTCTTTCTCTCTCTCTCTCTCTCTATCAAGGGCGTAGGTTTGCATTGAAAGTTGATAGGGCCATAATGTAAGGAGGCAGTAGTTTGCATCAGATTTTTAAAACCATGTTTCAGTGTTGCGTTCTTACTCCTGTTACGGAACTTTGGCGCGTCTCCTTTATCCGGCACACCCATTTCATGTTAGTAATTCGTTCTAGAACCAATACTTAGACAATAAAATAATGATCAAAATGGAAATGTGAAAACATCTACTGGGTAGTCTACTTAAAATATCAACATATGATGAGAACTAGGAGTTACACTTACAAATAAAGAGAAATCAATTAAATGCTAAAACGGAAACAAATACGCTCGTAAAAGGACAGCTGACTTCTATTACTGGGGGAAAAAATGCATTTAATTTTTTAGCATCACTCCTAGTCCCAATACATGTAATGTGTGAAAAAACAGACCAAACTTAACCTGAATAAATGTGCATTGAAATGCGCAAAAAATGTAGAGCGACTAAATATTCTATTTTCATACTTGTAAAAGTTATCCAACAGCATATGAGAGTATAACGTCATAACATTAAGCTGTAGGTTGCCTTAAGCAATAAAAAATATCTACTGGTTTGCAAATCGTTGCATGTCAAGTTTTGATTTGAGCTAATGAACTCCATTTAAATAAAAAGGGAAGTGCATTTCCATTTAGCTACTCACAAGTCTGGATGCTGTCCATTACGGAAAATGCTCAGTCATAGTCTAATTGCACTATCTCTTGACATCTGCCTTGGGTAGATGAGTAGTTACTGAGGGGAAATAATAAGGTGTATTGCACCGTACCTCTGATATGCCATTAGTGCAGGTTCATATAATGATTTCTATGAAACAAAGATAAGCTTGACAAATTATTTCCACTCCTGTGTATTTCAAATATTATACAACGATTAGCTTCCCCAGATCTCCATCATCTTTCTAAACTGTTTGCTTTTATGTAGTCTATCCTAATTAATAATAAATACGGCCATTAATGGCATGTACTGTACCAACCCTGCCTAGGTTCATATTGGCTCTCAAGAGTCACTTTCTTCTGCCCAAATGTGAATTTTAAATGTTTATAAGGTCCATACTTGATCTCACATGCACGGCAGATAATTCTGACTCTTTGTCTGTAACTGCAAGATATAATCGTAAAAGTTGCATGTTACAAAGTCAGAATTGTGAGATATAAAGTTGTCAATGCAACTCTCAATTGTGAGGAAAAAGTCACAGTTATCTTTTTCATTCAGGATCAGAAGTTTGCTGCAGTAAAAAATCAATTGCCAGATGTAAAATTACTTATCTCGCCATTTTGACTTTATTACAGGCTTTGCAGATGTAAACTGTGCAGTTACTTAAATATGTTATTCAGTGGCGTTCCATACAGAATACACCAGCAGATGTGACCGACTTAAACTTCATTCTGTGTGCTTATGCATGCAAAAGGATTGATGCAACTTACTCTTTTTTGAGACACACCAGACTCGGAGGATGGATTGATTTGTCCATGTATTGATTTACTGCTCAGCTGACCGGAAAGCTCGGCTAGCTGGAAGGTCCCTCAGCAGCTCAGGGGTGTGTGTGTGTTCAGTCATGTCTTCTTCTCACTATGGAAGGAAACTCTCATCACTGCAGCGATGCTCACTGCCTGTTGGCAGCCTACGCCCATAAAGGCCTGGAATAAAAAAATAAATAAAAATCCGACTAAAAATGAGACTGCAACGTATAGTGCAGTGAGTAATTCTCAATGCAAAATACACAATAAAGTTGAATTGCAAATTATTACTGATTTACATCCTCTGCTGATGGCTACTAGCTTCCAGACTGCAATGTTCTGACTCTTGCAAACTGTTCAGTTGTATGTCAGGTGTGTTTTAATTTAGACTTCTAAGCATGCATTGAGCATTATTCGTTTGTTGCTGTTTTACACTCCGTTGTTTAATTATAGTACATTTATTCTGGCATATTGTGCCCAATCTGTCACAGTTATAGCTTTGAACCTTTAGATTAACCATAGCTTAAACTATATATTCAGCAGAAACACACAGTTTTCTGCTTTCAGAAGCAGAAGGTAGAGACAGAAGGCGTGGGTTAAAAAGGGATTTTGATTCATAATTAAAGTTGATTTGAAAAAATACTAACAAAGCAAGTTCAGCTTGCGTTCCTATACAAAATATTTAATTCTGTAAGTAAAGCTCCTACTCGTACTCAAGGCAAGACCAAAATCTGGAACTCTTTGTTGAAATAGTTTCAGAATATATATTTAAAATCATGCAAAATATTTATTTATAATATTTCCGAACACTATGCTACTGGTCTAATTGGATTCAATGATCTATGCTAAAAGTGAGACCCGGAGATCAGCTGAATAGGTTCCAAAACGGTAAAACACAACTTATTATAACACTAATATATATATATATATATATACAGCTCTGGAAAAAAACTAACTGCTGTCTTTGAAATATTAAGGATAGAAGCAACTTGACGCTCACTGAATCCTTGTGCCAATAAAGCTAGGATTGAGCCCTATTTTCTTGATTTAAAACCTTTCTTTTCACTGTTTTTGGCATGTTTAGTGTTTATTT
>JAUCMU010000097.1:26567280-26600396 GCA_032275025.1 Enteromius treurensis
GAAGTTGTGGAACGATTGATCAGTAATACCATAGAGTGTTGCAGGAGTCCGAGAAATCGATTATGGGTATTGATGATTATTGACTATGGAGAACCGCTTCCACATTTCCAAGAATGGTGGATTTGATAAAATATGTGCATTTCGATTCTGCTTATCGAATCCTGTGTGCTGATCGTTGTTCTTGGTATTCAGATGCGAAAGAAAGTTAAATATGTTTCAGAATTTAAATGTTATTGGATTTGAAACTGTGAATCATTAACAATCACAATGACTAAAATTGTATTGATTTCCAACCCTACTCATGATTCTAATTCCGAATCCACCTAATGATTCAGATTCTTTTAGTTCTTATGAGGAAGAACTACATCTACAGAACTGCGTCTTGCAGAAGAACACTGTAGCCGGATCTACTTTATGTCTATGATGAATCACGCAGGTACTGGGCTACTTCACAGCAGTACCTACCCCAACCAGTCTAAATAGTCAGGACATAAACACTCATTTTAGGTCTACTGTATTGATTCAAGACAAGCCAAAGACAAAAGTTGGGAACTTAGAATGTAATTAATAATAAGTATGATTCATTTCTATTTAAAGTTTTACAATCAATATTGCACTAAAAAATCCAACTTAAACCCATGGTTTCACAGACAAGGCTTAAGACTAGTCCCAGACTAAAATGCAACTCATTTAGCCATTTCAACTAAAAGAAACTTGCACTGACTGATTTGTTTCACACCAGTAATGATTAACAAAATATTAATAGAAATTACTTGCAGTTAATGAACAAAATGAACTATGGCCCAATCCTATATACTATATACTAAGAAAAGGAGCTTTTTTATGATATTTCGTTTGGGTGTGGTACCAAACGTTTCCATTGGATGGAATTCACTTCCTATTTATTTCCATTGAAAAGAGAAAAAGGTGGCTACTTTTTTAGGATCATTTCCATGATGTTGTGTGTGTGTTCTCTTAGCAATTGCCAAAACCTGTATTCAAAGTTAAACTGTACATAAAGCATTTTAAATGAAGTAAAAATGCTAAAAAAACAAAAAACGCAAAATGTTTTGTACAAAATTGACTGAACCAGGTGTTATCCACTGCCAGAGAAATCTAGCGTGTGCTGTTAAATAATTTAAAAATACTAATTTAACCTCTGAGTAAATCAAGTAAATATTTTAAGTCAAATTAAACCGCATTTAAATCATAGCAACATCAAAACGGCTTTATTGACATGCAGCCCTTCCCTGTATTCAATCTGAGCATGATGCATTGGCATGCTATGTGGTTCGGCAGACCGTGAATGATAGAGTGAAAAATGCAGTAAATCATGGAGCTTCTCCAAAAGGCTGCAGGATGCAATTGCATCTAAAAGGTAGTAGAAGAGAGAGAGAGAGAGATCTGTAGGCACCAGCTCATCCGCCCACTGCCATGCTGTTAAATCAAAGCATCTCTGCGACGATGTGCTGTGATGCATTCATTTGGACAAGGAATGTAAAAGGACAGTAATTCAGGTTGCGATGTGTTTTTAAACAAAGCATGTTAGTCCAAACGGATCTTTGATTTGGAAGCGCAGCCAGTCTTCTATGAATAGATTTACTACAACGCTTCCAGCCTACACTAGGACATGTGCTACATGTGCTGGTGAAAACCAACAATGAAGATGGCACCTCCATAAATAGGCATTTGGCAAATCACCACATCGAAGCTTACTTGAACCGTTCGCCCGAATGACTCACAAAAGAACTACCATTCACAACACTTCATCCACATCTCGTTCAGAAGTAAGGGACATAAAAAAGGCTGAAGTTGACAGATTAGTGCATGAAGACAATCTTGTCCCATTCACTTTTCATTAGAGACCCATGCTACTGAAGAATGATTAAGAATGACCCTAATGCTAATGCTCGAGTTAGTGTGCTTTTTTGGTTTGCAAGCGATGCATTAAGCAGACGTCATCCAAATGCATAATGCAGTACAGCAGGTTTCCCTTCCCTTCCTTTTCCAATGGAGGAGACAAGATCATTTTATAAAACAAGACTACACTGCACTATAGTTCAATGCCATTGAAGACTGTCGGTTTAACCTGACAGAGTGTATTGGATAGTTGCAAAAAATGCAAGAATGTGTAAACTGATGAAATGTATACATTGAATGCAATGAAAAGTGCCTGCCTGCGCATACATGCACACTACTAATGATTAATACACACTAATGATGAAGTAACCTCTCCACCTCCTCTCTGTCCCTCAGGTAACGGAGCTGAACGAGGCCCTTTCCAACGAGGAGAGGAACCTACTCTCTGTGGCCTACAAGAACGTGGTGGGTGCGCGGCGCTCCTCTTGGCGCGTCATCTCCAGCATCGAGCAGAAGACCTCCGCCGACGGCAACGAAAAGAAAATCGAGATGGTCCGAGCTTACCGTGAGAAAATCGAGAAGGAGCTGGAGGCCGTGTGCCAAGACGTGCTCAACCTCCTGGACAACTTCCTGATCAAGAACTGCAGCGACACCCAGCACGAGAGCAAAGTCTTCTACCTGAAGATGAAGGGCGACTACTACCGTTACCTGGCCGAGGTGGCCACGGGTGAAAAGAGAGCCACGGTGGTGGAGTCTTCCGAGAAGGCCTACAGCGAGGCCCACGAGATCAGCAAAGAGCACATGCAGCCTACGCATCCCATCCGCCTGGGCCTGGCACTCAACTACTCGGTCTTCTACTACGAGATCCAGAACGCACCCGAGCAGGCCTGCCACCTGGCCAAGACGGCTTTCGACGACGCCATCGCCGAACTGGACACCCTGAACGAGGACTCCTACAAAGACTCCACGCTCATCATGCAGCTCCTGCGAGACAACTTGACGCTCTGGACGAGCGACCAACAAGACGACGAGGGAGGCGAAGGCAACAACTAAGCGTCGGAAGGTGAAAAGAGAAGATCTTTGAGACCCTTTTCCTCTCAGCCGTAACATAAAACACGCGTGCTCACACGACAAAGAAAAACAAAAAAAGTATAAGTTACATGAAAAATTCACAACAGGGGGCATGATGGAACTGTGTCAGCCACGTTTGCTGATAGCAAAGCAGCGCAGTTTTCTTTACTTTCCACTAAATTGCAATTGAGAGATAAATGCTAGTTGCAAAGAATGGTATGTCTCAAAAAAAGAAATAAATACAAATAAAAATTAAGAAGTAGCTTCAAAAGAATAAATTGAACCTCTCTTTTGGGGACGTTTACTCAACACTTTGAGGGAAAAGCTTGCCAGTACGTCAGTCGTTTCTAAGCGGCGGAAGGGTTATGCTAAACTCGCTGGCATAGGGACTGTTCTTGTAGTGAAATACGAAGCAGAGCTGCTTACATTAATTTACATTGTAAAAGAGTAAAGAGTGCTCTAAAGGTGGGCTTAAATGACAAAAAAATCTTGAATGTTATCGCCTCGCAAAGGAAGGCTGCACTGGGCGTAAACGGTCGTGTTTTTGTCTGATATATACGTTCGTAGGAATTCTTGAGTCGCACACACTAATGTTTGAAAGTCGTTTACGTTGAACTGGTTATCTGTGTTATTTATGATACACATCGTTAGTATGCATCTCACCTCGGAACCACACAAAACTACTGTATTACAGTAATGTTGATTAGGTGTGCAAAAATAACATTATTGCCTTTTCAGTCCAAATTCCGATCGTGATTATTACTATGGATGCCGTTTCAAAAATTGCCAAGCCTGAAAAATTAGATTTGATTTTAATGCACTGAAGAATAGTTCTAGATATTATAGATTAAATAATCAAAATTACATTTACAAAAAATAGCGAAAAAAAATTTATTAGCAAAAAATCGACCACTCTAAAGTAATGCCTAATCACTTGGTTTGATGCACTCAATTAATACTACTGGTACCATAGACTATTATTTTTTTATTTTTTTTTTTGAGTTTTTGACAGTGCACTGACAAAAAATTGCTTTTGTTCCTTTTTCATGAAATGCACTTGCCTATTATACTGTTTCTCAGTGTAGGACGATTACAGCTCCAATATTCTTGATAATACAATATTGTGCATGCTGGTGATGTATTTATATACCATAGCTCGACTTTATTAACTTTAAAATCTGTAGATGTTATGTATTCTTATGAACAAGAAATGACAAGAATTGAATCTGATTATTTTCTATTTATTACTTTCTATTGGATTGTTTCAATCTGTTATGATTTTTTTTCCTTATATATTTTTTTCCTTGCTGAAGTACGCTATACCAAAACAGTGCGTGTTTACCATGAAATAATCTGTTATGGATGTTGCTCTAGTGACATGCTATTCTTGTATTTGGTTTTTAACAAAAACAAAAAAGAAAGCGAAAAAGACCAAAAAAAAAAAGAAAATAAGAGGTCACGGTAAATTATGATTACATTGTGAAGATGTTGTTCTTAAAATGACTTTTCCTTTCCTGTGCTTTCAGATTCTACTGTGAGATATTTAAGGTTTGCTGTAATATCAGTGTTTGTTTTTTTCCTCCTCGGAATCTGTTTCTGTATGGCATTCACTCATGGTACATTACCTATTCACATGATTTCTGTTTTCTTTCTTTTTCCTCGTCTACTGGTATCTTAAATGTGAGTCATGTAGCGGTTGCACAAAAGAAACAATGATAATAACAATGATAATTAAAAAAATAAAACATGACTGTGCTCTTCTAACCACCATTTCAGTGCTGTTGTTGTACATGACTGAGTCGTTTCCTGTTGACATCAGAGATTATTAATAAGTGTGCATCCAATGGCACAGTGGTTAGTCTAGCAGTCAGATAATAGTGAACAACACTGTTTGAGCTCCTGTTTCCCCTCCCATTCGGTGCCATCCCGTGCCATCTCCTAGATGGCTGAAGGCTGTCTCTGCTAATGCTTACTTAATGCTAGCATCTGCCACACAGTTAGTGCCAATGGCTCTGCTTTAGTTTAAAGTTCATTCGGGTGAAGCTGGTTTTCTTTAAAGCCATAGTTCACCCAAAAATGAAAACTCTGTCATGATTACTCACCATCAGGTTCTTCTCATCAGTTTTTTTTCTTCAGCTGAACATAAGAGAAAACAATGTCTGGTGTAATCTTTTCCCCTGCAAACTAGGGAAATTAATGGTACCAATAACCATTTGTTAACCCGCATTCCTCAAAGCGTTTTTGGAAATGAAAAAAAAAAAAGAGTATTTCTTTAACTTCATCTTTCCAAAGGTATCGATTGATAAAAGGGGTGTAGAGAGAATGACTTTTGAAATGTTAATATGACTTGACATTAATTGACATTCATCAAGCGTGCTAATAAACGCCATGACTCTCCAAGGAAGTGTTCATACTACGCCATTTTCAACTAGAAACTAAACACTTTTCTTGTTTTGGTCATTTATTTACAGGACAATGGTGTTTTGGGAATGTGCAGGTTTTAGGAAACAATACCGTTGTATGTTGCATGCATTTCGTGTTCAGTGTATAGGCATGCTCCTGGGATCCATAATACGCTCTGTCAGTGCTGTTATCTGTACTCAAAACGTTTCTGTAGTATGTTTTGTAGTACACTCGTCAGGTAACTTTACCCTTAGCTCAAGGACTTCTGTACTGATGAAGGGGTGATGGCACTTACCTTATGAAAAGCATCATGGATGCTGCACCAGCTCCAAATTTGCGAATGATTCAGTAATTTGCTAAAACGTTGCGAGAATGTCACTGAATGGCAAAATTATTAGTACTTATGTAAATGCATAACGGCATGATACTGCAATGCCAATGTTTCATAGACAAATACTGATGAAATGGCACCCTGTATGCGCCTCCAACTCCAGTCCGAAGTCAAGTAGGAAATCTGCCTGAGTAAGATGGAGTCAGTAGGGCAGGCGTAAGCACGTTGAACTGAATCTTACAACGCAAGCAAATATTGATTTAGCGAGGGGTTGATGAGTTTGTGTGAACATTATACCATCAGGCAAAGACAGAGAATGGGAAATCAATGATTACAAACAAAAGAAGCAAGGCCAGCGAGTCTGGCATGAGGATGCCTGATCGCTTTCCTCCAAACCTCATTACTATCGATAAGATGATCTTTTAGCACATACCTTGCACTCACAAAACAATTCCTTGCACACTTTATTCAAGGTAATTTGTGGCTGAAACATAAACAGTTACTAAATAACAAAAAGTTGCAGCTAAGGATCAACTGCTACTGTCCCTGTTTGCACCTGAAAAAAATTTCACCATTTTCTTTGCAATTGTTTATTTCCTTTCTTTTGATTTTTGTGAAATTCAGATATCAGTCCCTGAAATTAAGGTACTAAAGGGTATGGATAAACAACACCTCTGTTTCAGTCCATAACCATTTCATCTAAATTCCTAATCATTTGAAGTAGAAGTAGTTTGGATGCAAACGTGGACAGTGACTGATACCGATGGTGTAAATCTGTGTAAATTAAAAACAACAAACAAACAACACAATCTTTTTGTGCAATGCAAATGTTTTGGGCATGTGCAGTAGGCTATATAATGTATCAGTGGTTAACGCTATGTTTAGGCGTGAGTTTGTTGTAGTGTAGGTGAATAAAACAACATGATGTGAAAGAATCGGATTCCTACAACCAAGAAAATTAATTCTTTTCATGTAATTATTAGATAAAGAAACAAGTTCTGAAGTCCAATCCTGTACCTTCTGATCAACACAGAACCAACTTTATGTACCATGTTGAAATAGGCCTATTGTTTCTATAGTGCATCTATTTCCATAAAGCATCCCTCAAATGTGCATAGGCTGAAATATCGCCAGTTGTTAATCCATAAGGGGTAGAGTTTAATCAGATCTAGCACTCAGTACTTATTTTTATGTTCTCAATAAATAGCACCCCCTTATTGCTTTAAAAACATTTTGGCAGTCGTATCAATATTATTGAAATGAGACTTAGTGAGACAGAGTCTTGGGAGAGCTGGCCTACTTCTGTATATCAGCTGACGGTGTGCATGCTTTCTCTTTCCTCCAATCAAACCCTCGGCTCATTTCACTACACAAGACCAGACTGGCTCAGAAGAGGACAGCTGGCAGAATAAGGAACGGATGGATGCAAAGATGAAATCGACATTAGATGAGAAAGAAGTAAAACAATGACTGGTTTTGTTTGAAAAATTGGTTGAGTTGGCTGGGCAAACCATTTTCATCAATCTCACCCCATTGGTTTATGCAAGTGTTGCTATGTCAGGCCAATTAAAGGGATAGTACACTTTGAAACTAAAATGTGAAGTTTAACAGCTTTCCCCAAGGGCATCTAAGGTGTAGGTGTCTGTTTTCTTCCAATTTTTAGATTTTTAAGTCAAACCGTTGTAGTCATATAACGGTCGGTAAAGGGAACTTTTTCTATGAGAGGAACAAAAACATGCACAGAAAAATCCAAATTAGACCCCTTCTTGTACACCACCATGTCCAAGCATCTTAGCATATTAACATTAACTTAAAATTATCCAGACTAGCCTAAAATGAATCACGTAAAAAAAAACACAGTTTTAGGGGTAGAGCCTACATATTTGTTTTGTACCTATCCAAACAAACGGGAAAAAACTTCATTGCTCTTATAATGCTTCATCATTTTAATATACAAAATGAACATGAAGTGCTTGACATCTAACATTACGTAATGATAACAGCACATTGCACTTTCATTGGTCCGTTGCTCATGTGCCAAGGCAATCTTTGTTCAGAGCTGTCAGAATCAATGCAGTTCATCAGTGCAGTTTCCTTTAGATCTGCATTATCTCCTAAAGCACCAAACACGGTTAAAACATCTGTAATATGTTCACCACAGAAATGCAGGGGTAATATTAACACAATTCCTGACAGTGATGAAAGCTGTGTGCAGTGAACATGAAACATGCATCAGTAGATGGAGCTCACATGCATGACTACACTATGAAATGTTTTATGCATAATACATTTCAAACAATGTGCATGACTTATTAAAGGGGGTCCTACCAGGGATGGGTTCTTCCATCTCATCACTGCTATTTTAAGGCACCTCGTACAGTTACAGTCAATAAACGTATTGATTTTATGTTTAAATTTGTGAAAGATGTGACTAAATGGTTTCCTTTTGTGTGAGAGAGATGACTTAGCAAGTGCAGTCGGCATCTGTGCAATTCTTTAAACGGATTTAAATACGGTAAAAATGAAGCAACATTTAATAATAAATAATTGCGATCGGAGAGATAAACACCAGATAACGCCTGAACATGTTTATTCCCAACTCCACCGTGAGGATATTCAGAAATACAAGCTCATGATGGGAAAGCCTTTATTACAGTCATTTAAAACATTGTTCAATGCCTTATTAAACCCAAAGAGACCAATCTGAAGACACTCCCCGCTGTTCTACTGGCTGAGACGACTGATGTGAGGAAACCAGGATCCCTGCAGTTAAACAGCATGTCTTTTTGTACAGTAAAATCAAGAGTACACAAAAGGAAACAGGCTATCGCTCATTTTCAGTTTCTTCGGTCAGCATATGGTAAAACTGCAGGTTTGTGAAGCTCCGAAAGAAATGCCATGCCCATAATTCACCTCAAAATCAAAGACAATCCATATTTTAGGACCATTTGCATTGTTGCATTATTTTCAGTTCTTACTGTACATTACCATAGTGCAAATACAGTTCATTCACATTCAATAAAATCAATCCCTCCAGAAAATATAAAAATGTATAGAAACAAATGCTGCCAAGATCTACATGCACAATTGTATTTTATTATGTTCTTTAATATATAAATAATGCAGATTTCAGTAATGGGGTAAATCTTGGATATATATAGGCTATATATATATTCTGCACATAAAACAGGCTTAATATAATATTATATTTCATCTTTTCGATTTAGGGATGAAATATGAGCATTTTTCTTATTGATGTCTGTGTGCAAAGCTGTTATTAACTACACGTAGAAGAGAGGAGGATGATAAAGAGAAGTGACAATGATGAAAAAGATTGAATGGGAATGCAGTAAAGCAATTCCTCCCCCCACCTGCAGTTTACAAAGAATAGAAGTATTGACATGAATATGGAACATTTGTGTTCATGCTGAAGAAAACGAACTCCGAGTACCCCAGTGATCTGCCTGTGTGTGTGTGTGTGTGTGTGTGGTAGTGCTCAGGGTTTCTTTGTACTGCTGGCAGTCACTGCACTGCCTGTGTTGACAGGGATGTTGATTTCAGAGCCCTGGATGGCAGGTTTGGGCAGAGGAGCTTCGATGGTCAGGACACCCTCAGGAGACAGAGAGGAGCTGATCTTCTCAGAGTCGACACCAGAGGGCAGACTGCAACACAAGACAATCACCTGACATTCAGGAAATCAGCTCCAGACAAAAGGTCATTTTAAGACAGGCATCACAACAAGTTATAAATCTAACTTCACTTATCTCGAGAATATTTGTGTCATATATTTCTTTAGGTCAAGAACTACTACACTAAAATAAAACAAAAATTATTGGAGGATGTTTGAAAAGAAAATACTTTTCCAGTTTTTCCAATTTCACATGTAATAATATGTTTTAATTGTCATTCTGATGTAATTGTAAAATTTACCAGCAATTTCTGAGTGAAATTAGTTTTTTAACCCTAATTTTGTCCCTAATTTCTCCCATCTCTTCCAACGAATGCTATACAGGTATGTGCCAAAAAAACTAGAATATCGAAGGAAAGTCCATTTACTCCAATCATATGTTTTAAAAAGTGTGGACTTTCCCTCAATATTCTATTTTTTGGAGCATACCTGTATATATATATATATATATATATATATATATATATACTTGTATATATTTAATTTCAGTTAAATATAAATACTATTTCAGTCTGTTTACTGCTAAATGTCTTGTCCTATTCAATGTGTTACTGGCCATTTTCTTTTACCAGCAACTTCAGAGTGAAAATGGTTTCTATGCTAATTTTAGTGCAAATTTTCACTAAAGTATCTGCCATACACTCACAAATTTTGCAATATTTTGAAAAAAAAAAAAATAAATAAGCAATGCAATTCAAATTTGAAACTCAAAAATGAATGCCAAACATGAGCACAAGTCCACAGAGAGTTTCAGCTCTTTCAAAAACAGATTTTATGCAATGTGATGCATGAATCGCTGTCAAGAGCCATTATCTCAAACACGTCTCACCCTCTTAGTATTCTCAGGAAACTGTGTCTGTTGATCCTCTCTATCAAGTGTGCAGTACTTACGTGTATTTCCTGGTGAAACATCTGGACACAAAACCATGTTCATCCTTCCTCTCCTCATGTTTGCCTGCATGCAGATCAGACGAGGACAGACACGTGGAAAAGAAAAAACACACATGAAATATCTCTCAGATTCTTCAAAGACTGAGTTAAAAGGAGAGCAAATGGACATTTCTCATCAAAATCTCCGGGGATCATAGGATCTAAGCTGCTATCTACATGCTGTATATCAGCTGTCTTGCTTGTGTCTATTTTTATTTATAAGAAACTCTCTTTAGCAACTGGATAGCAACATCTTGGCAACCAATTATCATTCACATGAATCGGAAAATGTACAAATCTGATTGTATTTGCAAATCTGATTAGAGCTATAGGTTCTAGTTGACTGAGACAATCAGGTGTGTTTAACCACATGTTGACTGAGCTTTGCCTGTAATGTGTCATGTTTAACCACTTCTTGAATGTGTTTGGCCTCACTGTCCTTTAACTGTTCCTCTAAGCACTAAACTCTGGCTGACACCCGGCCGGGTAACCCAGCACCAGCTCTGTTTGTTTAGACAACACGACTGAGACCTCAGAGTACCCTCGCATCTGACACACGGATGAGAAATGAGAGTCATTAAGAGAGCAGAGAGCAGTGTGTATTACTTCACCAGCCTAACATAAAACGCTGCCCCTTTCACCAATTTACTTCTGAAATCTGATGCGTGTTCAAGTGACATAAAAGTGAAAATGTAAGTCAACAAAAATAAAATGTTTGTTCTTGAATGGCACAAAGATGAGAACTTGCATCTCAAGCTCTGGCTTCTACATTCTGCACACGCTGTGTTTAACTGCATTGTGCTCTGGTTATGTAATATCTCAGGAATTTCTCAGAAAAATCAGCTCCCACCCTACAGAAGACAAAAGCTCTCCCAGCAGTGCCTGTTACTCAGCAGCCCTTTGTTTACTTCACGCTCCACCACCTCTCTTCCTCAGGGAAGCCATTTCTTACACCACAAAAAGTTGTATTAAGAGGTAAAACTCAATTATGACAAAAAAGTTGAAAAAAGTTGAGATGACAGACAAAATGGTGATACTAAGTCATAATTATGTGAAGAAGAAAAAAATCAATTTTGAGAAAATTGTATGACACAAAGTAATAATTTTGAAAGTTGAAATGATAAAAAAAAAAACATAATTATGACATTTTAAATAATGAACAAATATTGCATAAACATTTCTAAATTATGATGTCACATTCGTAAAAGGTCATCATGGCAGTCAAAGTTTGTCATAATTATGAGTTTTTCTGTAGTTTTGACTTTTTGTCGTTGATTTTATCATAATAATTTAGTGGATTTCTTTATATCTCACATCAACTTTTATGTCAGAATTATGATTTATGTAGCAGAAATTGGCTTCTTGGACATTTCACTTTCACAATAAGTAAACAAATCGGCTGTAATTTCCCTCTTAGAAGTAAAAAACATGAACCTTTTTTATGTTCTTTCTGTATGTAGTTGCAACCTAGTATGGTATATTCTACTAACTGTGTCAAGAAGATCTTTTCCCTTCAAGAAGTTCACTTTGTAAAAACTCACAGTGGACGTTCAGTACAATACATATTATCATTTAATAATAGTGTATTAGCATGTCAAGCTAGAAAAGCTTAGTTTTGTGAAATGCATCTTTCTTTACAACAAACAACAGCTCTTTTTATACGCTGCAATCTCATGCAATGACATTCAGACATTTTTAGGAGTACAAATACTTTATGAGATACTTTTCTTGGGCTAAATGATCAAATTAAAGGTGCTCACCAGTGATCTCCACCACCCCATCCTTGGTCTTGACCGTCAGCTCCTCCGGGGAGAAGTGATTGACGTCCAGGCTGATCTTCCAGGCCTCTGGCGTCTGCTTGATCTCAGACATTCCTGAGCTCATCTGTCGGGACAGGGCCCGGTTGTAGGTTGGGGCGTGCATGACTGAGGGCGACATGGGCATCTGAGCCGCTGGGCTCTGCATTAAAGAGGCCATTTCTGGAAATCCAAAGGACCGAATGTATCCGGGCCAGTGTGTGCTGGGGAAGGTGGGCATCTCCTCGGAGAAGTGTGGCATACCGAAGGTCTGATCGAAGAGCCGGCTGCCCTGGTACCAATCGCGGAAAGGGTCCCAGGACGGGCCTTGCATGAAGGTGAAGGGAATGCGTCTCTCGGCCATGGCTGAAGTTTGCTCTTGCTCTGAAAGTTTTCTGGCAAGTGCTGTGTCCCGTTTGAGAGAGCTGAGATTTATAAGAAGGTTCTCAGCCGACCCTCCCCTTTCCACATCAACACGACTCCCCCACCCATCCAGATATTTATAGAAGTGACTAGAATGTCTATTCAGGGACGACCTCGCATGAGAATGGAATTCAAGTCAAAGCCGGCACCGTTCCTTTCCTGGATGGCTGAAGCTCTCTCACAAACACATTCTCTGCTCGTGACACAGGAGCGGAGGAATCTGGATATCAGAGCTAGTCAAAGCCTTCTGATAACACAGGTGACACACACACACACACACACACTGATTCACACCAGGAATTCACTCAATCCGAAAACACACAGAACAGACAGAGGAATGACAACACGGACAGACAGGGTTACGCTGGAAAACATCATTTTTACTGAGAAAGATCTAGAAAACGTGAACACATAATTACTAACACACATTAATTTAAAGCAGAAAGACTGAAATAATAATAGTAATAATAATAATTTTCAATAATCTGATGGAAGGCAGTAGAAATGGCTAGATAAGTCATCTGAGCTGCGCCACAGGACTAAAAATACAACTGATCCATCTTCCCAGGTGATCGGCTGGAGTTTGTGAAGGAGCAGGAATCTTCCAGACTCTAATCCAGAGCACATACAGCTTCAGGAACGCCATCTAGTGCTGAAGACACTGAAAACTGACATCCTGAAACATGTCTATAATCAACACTGTACATGTATTATTTATACAGTATTATACTCATATTAATGTTTTGACTTTTTGATATCTTAGTAATTTTGTTATGAGCTTTTGGCAGTTAATTATTATTATTATTTTCTCAATACTACTACTGTAATTAGGATTAATTTATTTCTATTTTAGGTTAGTGAGTCTAGATCTTCAAATTAGTTAGTTGGCAAGGCGACATTTAAAATTTCACATTTCTATTACATTTATATATTATTTTAGCCTTATTACAACAAAAATATTTCAATCGTCGCAGTTTATGATAATAACCCTGACAAGAAAAAAAGAGAGACTGAAAATCAAGAACAGCGCATGAAGACGATGATTCATTTGGAGATACTTTTATTGTGTGTTTAATTATGACTGGTCACTAAATCTACTGACTTTATACAGTTGGGAAGTGT
Source organism: Enteromius treurensis (assembly GCA_032275025.1). Taxonomy (NCBI): domain Eukaryota; kingdom Metazoa; phylum Chordata; class Actinopteri; order Cypriniformes; family Cyprinidae; genus Enteromius; species Enteromius treurensis. The sequence continues at coordinate 26,580,905 of JAUCMU010000097.1, forward strand.
ATCAACTCGCATGAGTAACTCAACAGGTGTCAGTAAAATCATATAACACTGAAAAAGGAAGACCGAGACCGATTCCGGCTCTTTCCAGAACTCACAGGAATAGTCACTGATAAAGGCCAGTACAGTCTTCATTTGAAAGAGGGAATGAGACAATAAATAGTACAATAAATCATAATAAATATTTGCAAAATGCAAACTCGTAAAACAACAATCTTTCTTCTGCACGAAAAAATCTTTTCACATTAATTCATCTCAGTTCTGCATTTAAGGTCAACACGAAGCTCGTTTTATTCTCAAAAGGTTGCATCAGGAATTAATGGGACGATGACGTTGGCAGATCCTACGATATAAAATGTTTAAAAAATAAAATAAAATAACATATTTGAAGTCGTTTCGGAAATGCAAAATAATAAAGACAGTTTTTTTTTAATAATGTGCATTGATGAATCATAATAAGACCAGAAGCATTAAGAAAACAAACTGAATCGATTGTGATTTCATGTTGACTTTAAAGAACGCAGAATCTTGTGATTGCAAATGATGCAAAATGTGCTTCCAACGTACTTCGAGAGCAGAAATGTCCTTATAAAACCAAAAATTAATAAATAACAAAATAAAAATACAACAAATAATAAATAAACAGCATTACATGAATAAGTCACAGAATAAATAGAATAAATATGCTGAAAAAGACGTGTGCGTGTATATTTTTGCAGCCTGGTTTCAGGAAAGTGCACCTACACTAGAGACGGCGCTTTAAAAACAACAGAGATCAGAACTGTACATGGTGTCTATATAACACAGACAGAGCTCTATTTATAAGCACTAAACACAGCCAAAATAGAAGTGGAATACTGTATATAATAAGAAATATCAGATCTCCAAAATGGAATGGCGTTATAGGTGCATCAGATATGGATTTTCCAAAGAGATCAGAGAGTAAAGGACTGACACCCAGAAACGCAGCCTCTCCTCTGCTTCATGCCAAGCTTTTCCACATTCAAAGCCTTTAGATAATCCGCTATAGAACTTGGAATATACAGTGCATAGTTTACAGCCAAAACTTGCAGCGTAAATATTCAAACATCCTGACATACAATCCTTATAATACAACGTCTTGAAAAACAGGAGTTTTTAAAATACTAAATGGGTGAATCTCGCAAAAACGGTGTAAAATAATAATTAAAAAAAAAACCCAATTGCATAAAAACCATTAGAGCTTTTTAGGATTATTATATACATTTAAACCACCCAATCATCAATAAATAAATTCAATATGCATAAATGAAGCATGATATTTCTTTTTGAGTGGACATATCTTTATAAGATTCATCAAAATCATAAGCTACTGTAAAACTCAATCATTATTTGTTCTTGCTTTCATTCATCAAGTTGAGTCTGAATATTCACTGAAGGAATACAGTCTGTTGATTTGGAGATTGTTTTAGACTCCATCACATTAGTCTCTCATTGTTAACCCAGTTTTTGGTTATTTTTGCAGCGTGGAAGAATTTCAGGAAAAGTGCTCGTCTCATCTTTGTTCTTCAGGCCTTTTAGTCTTTAAATAGAGAAACTGGATCTGTTAGTAACATTGAATGCTGTGTGTGTGTGTGTGTTTTAATGAGTTTCATCTGTAAACAGACTGTTTGTGTTTAATTGTGAAACATCAAATATATTGTTTGCATTTATTTAATAATTCACTTCCTAAAATGCTTTTGTTGACACTCAAATCCTCTCTTCAAGACATCTGCATGTCATTTCTCATCAGACGTTTTGGGTAAAAACAGTGTACTTTATGCATTATATCTGGTGTATCTACATCATTTACTATAATAATAACGTCATAAGTATCATAATTCTTTGAATAGTCACTGTGGAAAGAAAGGATGGAAAAATCAGATGCATTAATCTTGTTTAAAGTATAAAAAAAATTGGACAGAGTGGATTTGAGTCAGATACACCAATATATGAATAAATCATTTTCAAGTCAATAATGATTTTTTTAAGTTAAAGGTAAAGGGTGTGGTTTCTGCATCACAATTTAAAATACATTAATAAATATAATAAATACAGTCAAGTTTGAGTCAGATAGAATATAAATAAATAAATAAATAAACAGCAAAAAATAATTTTCTTAATCAGTATTTTCCCAGTATAATCAAATCTAGGTTATGAATAAAGTAAGATTTGAGTCTTGTTTCTGTTAAAATGTATGAAAAATGAAGTGTGCTCAGAAAAAGTCTTCTAACGTAAATTAGGTCTAGTTTTCAGATTTTTTACGATTTACTCTGAAGTAATTGTATTTTTTGTTTTATGCATTTTGAAAATGATCTTTCATGCAGTGTGTAGCTCAGCTCTAAGTGAACGAAAACATCCTGCAAAGTGTTAAATCTGAAAGTGCACGGTGTTTAAAGTTATTGCCTCTCAAAACGATTCAATTGATGCTGACCTCAAAATGAAACATTAGCATATTGCCGCCCACTTTTTGGTCCTTTCAGGTTGGTCTGAATTAAAAAAATGCAAATCCAGTCTTCACCACTAGGTGCTGTGCTTCAGGAGCGCTAAAAGCTCACAAACACTGCTTCAATTGAAATCGACCAATCACTGGAGGGGTTTGGAAAAATTAATCATTAAACAAATCGTTTGGGAATCCTTGAACAAATTGGGTAAAAATAAATGCATATCATAAAGGCAACGAAAGTGTTTTTTGACCCACATCAAGCTGTTGCTGAGAACTCCCAAAAGCAAAATATAAACCCTTCATAACCTATAATAGGAGCGCATGTTTATCTACATTTGTACTGGAAAACAAAACAAAAACACTGAGTAAGAAAATTCCCCTCTTCGCCTTTAACATGTCATGTGATTTGTGTTCAGGTTTTGCATGCTAGCTTGTTTGTCAGGTGACCCTGATCCCGCTGCACTTCATCTGTTCTCCAGCACAGATCCTGGGGCGTCCTGCGGCTGTGATGCTTGTTTGGTCTCTCAGAATCCGGGGCTGTCGTAGCTGCTTTGGCTGTAGTAGCTGTGCGCGGGGCTCGGGCTCCGGCTCCGGCTGTAGCTGCTGGAGCTGCTGGAGCTGTAGTAGCTGCGACTGCGACTGGAGCTGCTGTAGCTGCTGGCCGAGCTGGACGAGGACGGACTCGGCCGGTAGTACGGGATGGGGCGCTTTCGTGCGCTGTGGAAAAGATGGAAAAATGGAGAAAACATGATATAGACACACAATGGCATGAAATAAAGCACTTTGATACCGCTTTGACCACTCAACAACATCACACGTGTGCTGTGTCATCTCTTAGTTTAATAATTAGCACAGTTACTATTTCATTACAAAGAAGAAACGAAACAAACTCCTTTTAAATGTCATAACTATGGTCACTTTGAATGATGGTTTTACATGGTAGCTAGTTTCTTGATGGTCCAAGGTGGTTTAATAGCTCTAACTGGCCAGACCAAGATGATCAGCTGTCAATTTATATATACAATCTTGCATAAAGAACCAATTTACAAAGTAAAAATAAAACTATAAATATGTCTCTAATAATATTTGGAAAGTTACATTTTTATGTGTTTTTCTACTCATAATGGAACTGTACTGTACTGTACCTGTTACATTCTATTATTGACTCAATCGCTTTAAAAAAATAATAATTATAATATATATATATATATATATATATATATATTAATCTGAATTCCTTTTTGCAAACTGTTTTTGAGTAAAAAAACTTATATATTTATATTTACTCATGTTAATACATTTTTTATTTATTTGAATCACATTTTTATTATTTATATACTGTACAATTTGCACACTTTAAATTGCATTTTATAATATATATATACATATATATACACACACACACTCCAAAACAGTACACAAATTTTATGTATATTATTTATTAACTTATTTTTTTTGATTTTTACAAGTATTTGTTCTTTTTTAAATGATCTATTTAACTTGTTTATTTATTGATTTCTACCAATTTATTTTTATCTGATTGTAACGTAATATTTTTCTTATTTATTTATTCTTCCTGAGACGTTTCCCAGGCCCCAGTATAAAAAGCCTTGATCTAGAGCAGCTCATGACCTCATTGGACCAGCTAGAAACCACACAGAACCAGCGAGCATCACCGGCAGGTTTCAGTCTTAAACTCAGCTGTGGTCAAAGCGGTGGAAGTGCTGCTGTGCTGCAGCGATGATTAGTTTCTGTAAGAGAAAATGTCTGGAAAAGGTTGAGCTTTGGTTAGTGAGCGTTAAAAGCATCATCATCATATAAACAGACTGTAAATACACACATGGGCTCAGTTTTCACAGAGAAATATCACTTCTTGTAGTAGGTTAGACACACACTCACACTCCAGTGTTTGCAGTGAGCAGCTGTGTTTATGTGAGGTTAGCAGAGATGCCGTACACTGCTGCAGTGAACAGTGTTTTAAGACCTCATAGATTGCTGTAGATTATTAACACTTTCACATCATCATGTTTTAATAACAAAAAGAAGCTTTATAGAAGTACACTTATTTTGATGTGCTGACTTACAGACTAAAACACATGTAAAGTACTTGAATACACTTTTAGGTGTAGTGTGTTATTTAACATTACATTTGAAGTTAACATATATCACATGTGCAAGTTTATCTTTACAACTGCATATTTTAATATATATTCAATAAATGTATTTAAACACAAGTTTCGATAGAAAAGTCATTAAAGTATATTTCAGTTTACCAACAATTCTTATCTAAAATTTTTTTTTGTTTCTATTGAGTTACATAATGTTGTTTTTCTGCTCGTGTTCTATTTATTATTTCTTTATTTATTCATTTTAATGAAATTTGTATTTATTTTAATCAGATTTGTATTAATTTTAATACCTTCTTTTTTACAATGTAATATAAAAAATATATTTATAAAATATAGATTTACTATATAAAATAAAGTTTATTTTGTCATTTGTATAATTAATATTTTTAATATTTTGTAATATTGAAGTTAGGATATTTTACTTTTTAAACTACGCTCAATCTTAACATTTGGGAGTACACTTATTTATTTTCATTTTTTAATATTACTTTTATAATATTATAAATTTTTCTTATAGAATGTTAGATTTTTTTTTTAAATTTAGTACATTATTTTATTTAATTTTTTTAAAGTTCATTTTTATAAAATTAAAGTTATCCTATTTTATTTATTAATCTTGTGATTTTATACGGAAGTATTCTATAATCATATTTTAAAGACAATATAATTATTAAATTATATATAAAGATTTACTAAATTTCAACTTATGTGGTTTAAAAACAATATTAACTTCAACTTATTGTTTTCATTATGAACTGTGTAAATAACACACTTTCAGTTCATATTTAAGCATATTATTTTAAAGTGTTTTATTTTCATAATAATAATAATTTTTGAAAGTAGGCTGAAATGTTCTACTTTTTCACAATAGCCAGAATGCACTTCTACAAGCTCAGGGGAACAAAATATTATGAATATTCTTAAAAATGAAATAAAAGTGAAACAGTAGTTCAATCTAACAATAAGATAAAAAGTTAGACTGAAATCAATTAGCAACATATTAACATCAAAATCTGTAAGTCAATTGTGAAGGAATTCTTCTTAAGTGAGTTTCACTGTTTCTTAGTGTTATTTAGTAAAAAGTATATTTTAACTCTGAAAGCCGTATTGGATGGATGTTTTCACTGAGCTCAGCGCAGTGCATCCTGCCTCTCAGTATGTCTGTGTCAGTGAACTGTGTGGGATCGTTAGTGTTAATCTGTGAAGAAAACTTGTTTCGTGTGAGAAGGATGAAGGCAGAGAGAAAGCGAGTGAGACAGAAGCTAAAGAGACACAGATATAGTTGTACTCTTGAGACGCTGAGAGCTGGTTCTGGAGGAAACCAGGGGCTCCTGATACATGGCATCATCAGTAGCATCGTTCCGGTGTGAGGTCGTCGAGGAAACCTTCATATAGGACAGAGTAAGTTCAAATCCTGACCAATCAGCGCAGAGAATAATCATTTCAAGATGAGCACAAATGATTTTATAATGCTTATGAATGTTCAGTCCAGTACACAATCCCCGCTCAAGACCTAAAGCAAAGTGAGGACAAGCCAAAAACTTTAAATTCACCTAGTCAAGAAAAGTTTAGGGTTTTTTCTAAAATCAGACCTCTGGACTATAAGTACGTGCCAGTTGCTGATTCTGCTCGAGTGCTAAAATGAGCTGCTGTCGGTGAACACACTGAAAGAGTGAGTGCAGCAATCCTGCAGTACACAGACTGGCCTGTAGGTGTCAGTGTTTCTTTTGCCTGGTCAACATCACGGCTGTTATTGGGAACTAAAAAAAACATCTTGCAACTATAAGTACTTAAATTATTAAAACTGAAATAAATAGAGATAGTTGAAGTAAAAAAACAACAATAAAATGTATACCCAAAATATAAATAAATACTAATGAAAAATTGATCTCATAAAACATTTATTTAGACTAAAGAGAAGATTTCCATATTTCTTAACCATTGTAAGGGTTAAAATGGATTATACAGGTTATAACTATAAAAATACTTTTGTTATAATAAAATTCATAATATTAAAATTAACACTGAAAATTAAAACCATGTTTTATTTAAAATAAAATAAATGTTATCTACAATAAAATAAAACATTACATAAAAAACAAACTAAAATAATAAATAAAAATGCACAAAAACTATAGACATAAATAAAAAACGAATAACTCTAAAAATAACTAAAAACTCTAATAGTATTAATTATACTAAAATAGCAAAGATTCGGGTGGAAATTATTTATTGGGACTGAAAGAGGTCAAGGGCATCTATTAATTTTCACTAATCACCAACGCAGTAAATGTCATCTGACTAAAAAACATGACAGGTTTCAAGCCAGGAACTTTTGATCTATTGCAGTAAAATGTAATATTTGCTTGAAATATGGTTGAAAAAAGAAACCTCTGGATTTGCCTCTAGATGGTGCAGTTCCCTTTCAGTCGGTCGCTCCGAGTCATGTTGGATATGACCGACGAATCGGGATCTCGCTTTGAGAGACCAATCCACTTTGAGTGTGTTAAAACAAGCCAGTGAACATTGGCATGCACTGATCGCATCCAGTCGTGAGTATAAATGAGCAGCTGGTGCTGCGCATATTCAGCTCTTTGCTTCGGAGCTCTCCGCAGCCAGATTGGGCTCGAACAGAATTCTCCATCGCGTCTCGAAACCCTCAAGGCTGGATGATTGGTACTTAGGGGTGGCTCGTGCTCGCCCCTATACTGCCAGAAATTTTTCCGGTGGCTTTTCTTCCCTCACCACCCTTGATGGCAGTACAGTGCACAGGGGGTCCCTCCGGTGGAGCGGTCCCTTGCGATGCAAATGTGTCAAAACATCTTCTGGCGAAGGACGCGATAGAGCCGGCCCCTCCAGCCGATATGAACACGGGGTTTTACAGCCCTTACTTCATAGTGCCCAAGAAAGGTGGCGGGTTACGATTGATCCTACACCGCAGAACAGCCAGGTCGGTTCCTCAGCGAAAACCTGAATATGCGCTGCACCTGTACAGTATTCTCACGCTGTGATCAGCTGCAGCTGGATGCAATCAGTGCATGCTTGTTTTAATACACTCAAGATCCGAATTCACCGGTCATATGCGACGTGACGTCGTAACCGAGACATTACAACGTCTTCCAGCAGAGCCTGTAAATGAAAAAGTGAGCATGCATTCCCAAACAATCCCATTACTGCACTTCAAACAGACTCCTGAGGCAGAGTGAGATGTACCTGGTGATCCTGCGAGCCTCCATAAAGCTGGGTGAGTCTCTCCGTCTCTTGCGGATGGGAGAATAGCTGCGTGAGCGACGACGAGCTCGTTCTGCATCCGAGTGAAGAGGACTGTCTCGCTCTCTGCAGGCAGACAGACAGACACAAAGCATGCTGGGATTGAGGACGGTCTGATCATCACAGCACATGATGACTGGATGACAGGAGACCGCAGGGAGATCGCTTGAGGTGCGTCTGACTTTCACTTACTTTAGGGACTGGAAATGAGCTTTCATGCAGTGTGTAGCACAGCGCAAAGTGAATGAAAACATCCTGCAAAGTTTAAAATCTGAAAGTGTACAGTGTATAAAGTCTCTCAAAGGAAAGAGTCGACTCTGAATCATTGAAACGAGTCGAATGAGAATTGAGAATGTTTCGATATTTGTACTGGAAAACAAGGCTGATTTGCAAATCTCAAAGTTTCTTTCCTAAAATGTGTCCTTCTAAACAGCACTAAGCCTTTGTGTGAGTACCTGGAGTTGTTCTGCCGGACGTGTGGTGATTTGTTCTTGCTGGATCCGTGTTCTCTGGAATGAGCTCGTGACGATGACCTCCCGCTGCTCCAGGAGCTGCTCCTCTGCCGGGCCGTCCCGTGACTCTTGCTCTTCTTCTTCTTGGACGTGTGTTTGTGGCGACCCAGAGACACAGAGGAACTCCGGTGGCGGTTCTGAGCGCGTCCGTGATGGTGCCGCTTAGACGAATGGGATCCTTTCGTTCTGTTTGAGAATACAGTGATAGACTTGAGAAACGCTGCTCGATATGCTTGCTTCTTCATCATCAAGAGACATAAAAGTGATCCCAGTTTTGGTTTATTTAGGGATCTTATCTCTTAAACCTACTCAAATTGACATAGAGTCAGAGTTGACAAATAATTGACTTTGATAGCAGATTTTGTTTGTTAAATGTTTTGGCAAAGCTGATGTGAACATTGATGTGGGAAAATCACATTTAATCACAGGCGCACATGTTTTAAAATATATTTTGTGTAATACTGGACACACTTCTGGTCAGGTTTGAAATAATTTACTGTTTTTAATGTTTGGCAAGTCTCTTCTGCTCACTAAGGTTTAAATCTATATGATCAGAAACACAGTAAAAACAGTAATATTGTTAAGTATTATTACAAGTTAAAATGTAAAAATATTACTTTTAGTCAAAAAATAAAAAAACATGTTTTAAAATAAAACCTGAATTTGATCAGTGTCACGTGATCCTTCAGAAATCATTCTGATACGCTGATTTCCTGCACGGCTATTATTGGTGATCAGTTATTAATAGTGGTTCTTATTATTTTCAATTTTGAAAGCATTAAGTATTAGGCTTTTGCTTAATATTTTTGTGGAAACTGTGATGCATTTTAAGGATTCTTTGATGATTATAAAGTTAAAAAGAACAGCATCAATTTGAAAAATAAATGTATTTCCTTTCACTTTTGATCAATTTAATCCACCCTTTTTAAATTTATTAATGGTTCATTTATTAATTTCTTTAAAAAAAAAAAACTCGCCCCAAACTGGAATGATGGCCTATATTAGTTTAGCAGTTTCTCAATCTCAAATCAGCATATTAACATGATTTCTGAAGGATCATGTGACACAGAAGACTGAAGTAACATCGCAGAAATAAATATCATTTTAAAACATATTAACACACATTAAGCAACCGTTAAATTAAATTGTTACAATATTTCATTATATATATATTTTAACTGTATTTTAGCTCAAAATCCTTAAGATTAGCCTTGTGATCAGAAGAGGAGCCTTTATTCCCGTATAAGGAACTCCTGAATAATAATTCATACCCTAGTAAAAAATGTATACAGCATATTTAAAATATTTTTATTTCACACTAAGTATAGTTCAAATCTATTAACATATTTACAGACCTCATTTCATTTAATTTTAATTTTAACTTTTGGAGTATTACATTGCACATTTCTTATTAATAAGCCTAAAATGCGCATTTATGTCACTTTCAATGAGGATTGTGTAATATTTCCCTTTAAATGCAAAATATTTAAAGTGTTAAAAGTTTAATTCAGCACAATTAAATGAGTTGTTCCAATTTAGCAGACTTTAAGTATACCAGTTGAATACAATTGCATGGCATTTTATTAAGTACATAAATATGAAAATGTATTTGTAGTATAATAAGCATGAAATAAATGTAATTCAGATACATTTATATATTTGTTTTTCACAAGGGTACATCTGCATAGATGTTCTCACTTCTGATTCTTGGCTTTGGCGTGTGGCTCAGTGTCGCTGCTGTGCGCCGGCGAGTGCGATGTTTTCTCTCGAACCCTGGTTCTCCCGCCGCGTCTCCCCGATGACTCTGAGAGCGGTTTGCCCATCGCCGGCCTGTCGTCTGCACAGCCGTCCTCTGCTGTCTGCACCGCTGGTCCTCCGGGGCTCTTGGGACGGTCAGCGTGGTGTTTAGCACCTCTCAGATGAGGCGACGCGTGCGTCTGCGTGCTCGAGGGAGACGGAGCCAGAGATCGAAGCTTCTGTAGATGAATTATAACCAACAAACCAAAGGGAAAAAAGAAATAAATGTGAAAAAAAAAAAACAGAAAGAGAACAGTGAAATTAGAGTCTTTTTCCTCCTGGGTGGAAGAGCGTTATCGTGTACTTGGCAAAAAAATATCTAAAAGAAAGTGCTAGGATTGTTCTCTGGCTTATAGACAGTTCTCTATTGTGCAGCGCATGCAATACTCGGCATGCAAAACCATAATGATTTGAAAAGAATAGTCCCGAAAGAAAATCGAAACAAAAATGGGAGAGAGGGAAAATATGCCAAACTCTGAAAGAAAAAAAGTTTAGAGAGAATATACAGAGTGACAGAGACTGGAGAATATACAGTAGAAGAGAAAGAGGACTTTTTCAATTTCAGAAAGAGCTACAAACAAAAAAAGAAGGTGAAAAATAAAACTAGAAAAAATAAAAATAAAAAAGACAACTTGACGGAACATCACAGAAATGGAAGGAACGAAATAAAGAGTCACAAGAATAGATTCAATCGAATTAGAAAACAACTGGTCTTCTACTCAATAGAACTTGCTTGAGGATTTGTTTTGTCCTGCAGACAATTGCTGAGATGTGAACAGCGACCCATTTCCTGTTTTAATAGCTTTTTTAAAAGGTTATTCTGTTTTTCAACTCCCTTTTGGTTAACATCCACTTACCAATAAAGTGGTATTCCCTCCTTTAGTAGGTAAGGTATGAAGAGAAGGGAAAAGTGGGGCAACATAAGTGCATCATTAGATTCACAAAATGCAAGAGAAAAAGACACAACACCCTTCCTTGGATAGTGAGTATGAAACAATGCATGAAAATCAAACCAAAGAGAGAAAAAGACACACAAAAGAAATCGAACTCAAACGGATCTCACAGTGTGTTGGCTGAGACGCAAAACAGTTTGAGTGCATTTTAACAGCGGTTCACTCTACGGAGCGGTTTTAAAGCTTTGAGAGTGACAGTAATGTGCTACGAACGGCTGCTCTCGTTTCTGAGTAAAGACCTTCGACTGAACGTGCTGAATGGGTTTTCCATCAGTTGAATTAAAGACCCCATGAAATAGCTCAACAAGCGCTTGTTTTTTCTCTTCATGCATTTCTTGCTGAAACAAACAGTTGCAGCAGCACATCCAGTACTGGGGATACTTTAATAGCCAATACCTAGCAAGGACGTGTTCGTGTCATAATGCACCCCATAACCAAAAGAAAAGGAAAATCATATTTTGGGAAAATAAACATACTGTACCTCAAACTTCCTTTACTGTAATGCAAAATGGGTAAATAAAAAAAAATAAAATATTACATGTGCATAGTGGTAGTAATCAATCATTTTAATTTTATTATTATTATTATTATTTCGAATATTTACTAATCATTATTAGAATTATTTTACAATTTATATTTAAATACAAAATAATGTTACACATATGCACCCCCCAGGAGTGCACAGGAGTCAGGATAGTGAGACCCTGTCCAGAAAAGGGAGACTAGGGTCCTCTACTGGAGCAAGGCCTGGGAGAGGAGCTTACAGGTGAGCACCTGTTGGCTGGGCTCATGGAGCCATCTCCTTGTGGGCTCACCATTGTAAGGGACCTGGATGGCAGGAAATGGGGCCCTACAAACTTTTGGTAAATGGAATGTGATCTCTCTGGTCAGAAAAAGAACCGGAATAAGTGCAGAAGTGCCTCACTTCTACCCATAGGTCTGGCTCTGGAATAGATAGGGGTTGGACTCTCTCCTTCTCCGAAGTCGTTCAGGGTGAGAGGTGCCAAGCGGGCTAGGGAATACTCAAGTCCCTCAGCACCACTGTGTCAAGTTTTGCCTGATAGATGAGAAGGTTGCCTCACTATGACTTCATGATGTTGGGGGGGGTGCTCTGACTGTGTTTATGCACCAAACTACAGTTCAGAGTATCCCGGCCTTCTTGGAGGTCTTGGGTGGAGCCCTTGAAGAGGTACTGCCTGGGGACTCCATGTTGGGGAGGATGAAGAAACAGTCTTCCTGATCTGAACCTGTGTGCTGTTTTGCTGTTGGATTTCCGTGCTCAGTATGGAACAAATACTACTTTCAAACATAAGGTGGTTCTAAAGTGTACTTGGTAGTAGACCACCAGAATCTTCAGATTCTGCCGACAGGTATTGGCAAGAGAATAAGATAAATACGATTACTGGTACAAGCGGTTGATGAATGAATTTCAATCATGACTTGGAACTCTTGGAAAGTTTTAGCAGGCTGAAGGATATGACTATACATGTTAATGTATTTGTTCTTGACGAAACAGATCTGCTACACTGCTTCTGAATTGCTGCTCTGGGTTATTGCTCTACTTGTAGATTATTGCTTGCTCGCCAATGCATATGGCGATATGGCGCCGTGAATATTTCAAACATACTGCTGCAGCTCAAATAGCATCTAAATTAACCCCGAGCACCTATACAGGTGGAGCTGGGGAAGGTGGAGGCTTTTAGAGAATGCTGAAGGAATCTCAAGTTAATGCTAGCCAGCCATAGGCAGTAAGCTCATTGGCTGCATATGCAGCATGAACCAATTGGGGCAGTCGTGGCCTAAAGTTGGGTTTGTAACCCAAAGGTTGTGGGTTCGAGTCCCAGGTCCGGCAGGGATTGTGGGTGGGGTTAGTGAATAACCAGCGCTCTCTCCACCTTCAGTACCACGACTGAGGTGAGAAACTTGATCAACAGTCACAATCACAATCACAGTCTTTGGACAAGCTGGAAAGCTCAGATGTTGAATCTTGTTCTCAGGGTGCAGAGACTGATGATGAAGAGGATGAGTGCAGAGATCTCATAGATCCAGAGAACTCAACTGTTCGACTTTAGAGGAGTTGAATGAGATTAAGAGTTGAGCCTATTATCAAAAACAGTGGCGTGTTCCCTTAACAAAGACACACTTTAAAGGTTTTAACCATACATAAACTTTTTAAGCCTTTTGAATTACCATCATATTGTAATACCTATGCCATACCCATGTCATTATACAAATTTGTGTCCTCATAAACCACATAAACCCGCACACACAATTCATACATTACTCATTTTTGCCGTTATTTTTTAAATACAGAAATTCATACTCTTGTAACATATGTAGCATGTTACTGCTGTTTTAGGATGAATCACTGTGTTGTCTTCTTCTCTTCACAAGTCGCTTTGGATTTTAGAAATGTCTGCTAAATGAATACATACCATTATGCAGTCAACAGAAGGGAACTTGTTTGCCAAGAAATATCCCTCAGATTTCAACCTCCACCATAAAGTTTTTTCCAACAGCTGTAGATCTGCTATTCATTGCACTGACATAACTGTAGAGTTACAGAATTGCTTGACGGAGAGAAAACCCTAAGCTGTTGTTCTGTGTTCATGTTCAGGGAGGAGTTGCGTTTCGGCAGAGCTCAGACTCTCTGCACATTGCCCAAGAATGTGATGACGGCCTGGAGACCAGAGATTGCTGTTGTGAAGAGGCACAGCTCGACTCCCTTGATACGAGAGAACGAAGATTCACTCCTTTCAGCACTGAGGAGAACAAAGAAGAACGTAATGACCACCTGGATCCCTCACGGATCAGGGAGGGTGACGGAGGTCCCTCGCTCAGCTGTGAAACTGACCCGGCTCTCCTACACAATGGAAATGGCTCAGATCAGCGGGCGTGTGCTTGTGAAAACAGTGAGACTGATTGCAGAGAGCAAGAGGAGCGTTCAACTACTGGTTTAGTTAGTACCGGTGACATTAGAGATAGTAGTGATGCTTTGCAGAGCAGTTCTGAGAGCATAGTCAACAGAACCCCTTCCTGCGGACAACAGAAAGAGGAAGCTGATAAAGCAGACGGCTTAATCTGTGAAACACCGGTTTGTGCTGAAGGGGAAAATCAGGAAGAAGGACACAATTTTGTGGAGGAGAAGGAGCTATCTGAACGTGGCCCCATAGTTGAGGCAGGAGATATGGGAATCACTCAGTCTTTGGACACGCCGGAAAGCTCGGATGTTGAATCTTGTTCTCAGGGTGCTGAGACCGATGATGATGAAGAGGATGAGTGCGGAGATCTCATAGATCTAGAAGATGTTCAAAAAGAAAGCAAGAAACCACTGGACCTAAATCCTGATGGAGATACACCTATGGATTGCTCACCCCAAAATTTGGTGGGAAATGAAATGCATGCTTGTGATAAAACCGGTGATGCAGGAACTCATTTGGAGGGAGGCATTTGTGAGAAGATCACATGTGATGTGGAAGGTAGGCGAGATCTTGACGCTTCAGGAACCTGTGATCAAGAAGAAACAGATGAGGAGTTTAAGGAGAGTCTTGAAATGCCATACTTTGAAACCGATAGCGACCAACCAACGGAGGAATTTAGTGATACAACCTCAAGGACTTCGGCTGCTGAAGATGAAAGCGTTTTACACCAGCATGAAGTAAATCAAGAGCTTCTGCCTGTAGAAAAAATTATTCTTTCAGTTGAAGAAAGGGAGTTTGACGGACAACAACTAAGTTTTTCCAGCATCTTGCAAACTGAGCTTGGTCCAGTACCTGCGACTAGTGAAGACGCCTCAGAAGATTTAGAGGTTCTTTCAGGTTCTAGTTTTGAGAGGATGGAGAACGTTCAAGGGAATCGGGAGAACGAATCCGTTTGGGAAGCCCAGGCTTTAGCTGAGGAAGTTCTTGAGTCAGGGATTCCCGCAGATATGGAGAAAGTGAATCTCCCAGATGACTCCTCTCAGGATCCCAGACAGGATATGACTTCAAGCAGTGAGGTCATGCAGGAGACATCAGCCGTAGACCTTTCAGCAGAGGATGCGGTTGTAGGTTTTGTAAACACAGATGAATCTGGAGATGTCTTGCTAGGTCCCTCTGACAAATTAGCAATGTCAAATGAGTTTGGAATCTCTGAGGAAACCCTGGAGGTCAATGCAGATCTGTTGGGTGTTTTGGTCCACAGTGACCATCAAGATGGTGCCTTACTTGTCCCAAATGCTCTTTGTCATGAGGATGACATTTTAGTTTCTTCTGTTTGTCCTGAGCAAGCCCAAGCAAGCTTAGATCCTGTGTCTCAAGAGACAGAAGCTGCGGTGCATGAACCTGTTCAACTAATTGGTGAAGAAGACCTCCTGAAGGGTGAGTTGAACAATGAAAAGTGGAAAATATCTGTCAGACTGTTTTCTAAATTAAAGCTGCACCTAATATAACATAAAATACCGGTAAAAGAAATGAAATCTGTACATTGTAAATGTTATAGATGTGTATTTTAATTCCAGTCACTACACGACAAAACCTTAAAATGAATGGTATTCAAAACAGAACAAGAATGTAAAGTACACAGAGCATTATTAATTAAAGTAGTACTCCTTGTAAACTATTATGATAAATGGCAAAGCTATACAAAATTGGATAAAGTGATAATTCAACTTGAATTACATCTCATTCGACACAAATCTATGGACACTTTGCATGCTTGATGTCATGATATAAGTTGTTTTGGAAGTTGCAGCAATTTTCAGATGATATTAAAACCATGACTTCCTATTCCTAAAAATATAGTAGTACATGCATTTGATGACATATATATTTTTTTGTTGCTCCAACAGTTTTCCTGGTTCAAACTAATGAGGTTTTGGTAGTCTAAAGCAAGGAGAAACTTACAAAAATCCATTGCCAACATTCATGTTTAATCACTGATCAGATATTACACTGTGAATGCATAAGAGTCTCTTTAAGAGCATCCGCCTTCCATGATAAACCAAAATTAAGTAATTATACCTTTCTGATCCAACAGAATAATTGAAAGTAGCCTGTGCGTCTCCGACAGGCACACGCCTGAGTGAACAGGGTGTATTCATCGTGATTTATGTACATAACAAAAAATAGCTTAGCAACAGGTGATGTCATTATGGGATGTCCAGGGAAGTTGCAAGACGAGGTCAGCATCCATTTCCTGAACTTCCTATTTTCTTCTCCGTTCTCACAGTGACCGAAAAAGTACATTGGTACACCCATGTTTTTAAAGAGTTTTGTTATCTTTGCGGAGTTACGTAACTGAACTAAAATAGCCAGACTTAGCGTTTCCAGAAACATGCCTGTTTGGTTAATGCTGTTGCAGCGCAGGACATGTTTTTAGTCCATTTATCATGAAAATGACTCCGATGTTCCACTTGTGAGTGAGCTAAAAATAATGCTATTAAAAAGTGTTTTTGATGCAAATTTGTACTCTTTGTTCTTTCACCTTTTTATATCTGACTGATTAAAGGTATTGAATGTTTTCTCACAGAGTCCGATGCAAGTTTGGAGGATCGGATAGACTCTCAGAAGACAATGTGGCCTGATATCACAGTCAAAAAAGATGCACCAGTGGTTAGTACTAAGAATACAGTGTTTTCAGACTGTGTTTAATTTACTGCACTACACTTATGATATATGCTGTGGGTGTATGTTGAGACATGAATGATATACCATCATAGTTAAGTTGCAAAAATACTAGGGCTGTCAGTGTTTCTGTCACTTTTTTTGGTTTTATGCTAATGGATGATTTTGACTCATGTGCCAAATATTTTTAAAGCTGATACAATCGCAAACCTAACAAAACAAATGCGACTTCAAATCTTTTTTTTAACCAAAACAGGCATGTCAGCAAGATCCTGAACATTCAGTGAGGGGTTTGATATTTACAGTTGCTTTGAAGTAAATAATTTTGAGCACCAAGCTCCAAATGGGGGCGATATTTCCCTGAAAACATAACGTAACATCCTGTTACTCAGAAGTATTTCGGTCGGGTCCCCGTGATGTCGGGCACAAGTTTAACCAATAACAGATGTGGTCCTCCCTTTCATCTTTAGGACTGCTAGTTATGAAAAGATCTGAGAATTATTATAAACAGCTGAATATCCAGCAGTTATATGTCTTTGCACATGTGGAGTCAGTGCTAGAATTCAAAAGGGTTTTTTTTGTTGTTTTTTTTGGTTAAAGAATTAATGCTCCTATTCATTGAGGATAAAGGACATTTATAATGTAATGAAATATCTTATATATTATTTTAAATAAATAAAAAAGTAAGTATTTCCACAAAATATTAGGCTGCACATCTGTTGTCAACACTAGTTATGTTTGCATCCAAAGATTGGAATTATACTTATGCGCAAAACTGGAATATTGCATGAAACATATGCAGATAAAGTACCGTTTCCATCCAATGAGTCAAAGAGAACAAAATCGTCACTTCCTGGTAAACTGTGGCACTAAATATCACAATATATGAGAAGCCGCACTGAATATAATAATGTTCATACATGATATAAATCCCTTGCACCTCGCATTTTACAATGACCATAGCAATGCCGTGAACAAGATTTGTCCGCTGCTAGGCAAGTTATCCCGTCTCATAGTGCAAAGTCCAGTGAATTGGGGAATAAATATGTTTCCATCTTTGGTAATGCATTTTATTTCTTATTTTGTAAAAAACTTATCCTACGCACAATTTTAGATTTATGTGCATCTTGGCATTTCTATGCAGCATTTTTTATGCAATATTTTTAAAATGCGCATTAAAATAAGTGGGTGGCAACATAGCTACTGATAACCATAAAAAATTGGTCTTGAGCAGTGTCACATGATCCTTCAGAAATCATTCTAATATGCTGATCAGCTGAAGACTGTTGCTGAAAACTCAGCTTTGCTTCACATAAATAAATTACATTTGAAAACATTCAAAAAAGTAAAAGCTATTTTAAATGGTAATATTTCACAATATTGCTGATTTTACAGCATTTTTATCAAACAATATGCAACCTTGGTGACCATGAGACATTAAAAAAAAAATAAAATAAAATAAATCTTGCCAACTTTTTAATGCTACTGTATATGTGGCCATAATGTGTTCTGCCAGATGACATGATTTTCAGTGTTCAGTGTTGTTGGTTTACTCTAAAGTGCTGTACTCACAAAGTGATTCTGCTTCTGTTATTCAAGATAAAACAGTTGCTTTTGTGTCTGTGTTCACAGAAACACTAGATATGGTAGCAATGACCCGTGAAGTCCAGAAGCAATGTGGATTTGTTTACTTTGTGAGAGTTCAGGACTACAAGAGAGAGTTAGCTTATAAAGATATAGTGTACGCTTTCAAACAAGCAATTGATAGAAAAAGCTGTTATTAAGTTGCACGGCACAATATAACCGGTTACATAATGCTTTTTCACAGCACTGTGAGTTTTGAGCTGGGTAGATCAGCCGTTCTCCTATAAGATGCTGACAGTTTAATGTCGTGACCTCTGGGCCAGCTGTTCGTCCACAGGCTTCTTTACAACCGTTTAGGGGAATGGGGGGCTGGGGGTTACTCTTTTATGTCAACCACAAGTGCTGAAGGCCTTTTCCTGCAAATCCTGGCAACACACGGAGCCTCAGTTTCTACTTATTTCACCTCTGGAGATCATGAGCAGATGGAAGAAATCACTAGTAGGTGTTGCTCGCCCTCGTTTCCTCTGGGCAGAGGGTGTGTTTGTGATTGTGTGTGTGTATATGCTGGGCTAAACACTGAAAAGCTTTGACGATGGTTCAATGGTTCGTCAGAGAGGCATCAGGGCTGTTATCTGTGTACTCCAACGGACTGGACAGGCTTTCCTGCAAGGACTGAGCTCCGAGAAGGAAGGAGAAAAGCAACCGTGTGGGTCATGGTTCTTGTTCTGCTTGTAAGAAAGTATTTCTATGAAAGGCTATCAGACTCTCAGAAATATGCTCTGCTCAAGATTAGACGCTTTAATTATAACTTGATTATTTACACGTTGCCAAGATGTTTAAGAGGAACTAAAATAGCTAAGGTTAGACATTGCTGCATGACAGTTAACTCGCTTGTCAACTTGTTCATTTAGATGTTATGGGAATGTTTTTTAGACTGAAATAAACTAATGCCACAGAATTCCTCAAATCCATATATCATTCTTATTAGAAAAAAGTATTGTTTTTTTCTGTTCCAAATTACATCACTTCCTGGAGGATGATGTCATTAAGGAGCTGACTTTTTTTTTTTTTAGTTTAGGTATGTTAGAAAACATTAAGAGCACATAGAAACAAAAGCTATAAACAAGTTTTCTTTTTTATTTAATATATATATATATATATTTTAAATCACATTGTTTATAAC